>PVIW01001347.1:0-310888 GCA_004026585.1 Noctilio leporinus | reverse complement strand
CCCCTGACCACTGAAGGCCTATTCCTTGTATTCATATACTTGGTTCTGTTTTGCTTGTTGTTAGTTTTGCTCATTATTGTCCTGTAATGGGTGAGATCATATGATATTTGCCCTTCACTGACTGGCTTATTTCACTAAGCATAATACTCTCCAGTTCCATCCATGTTGTTGCAAAGGGTACAAGTTCCTTCTTTCTTTCTGCTATACATTGATGTTTTTTTTTTTTTCCTCTCTCTCTTTCTGTCTTTCCATTTCTCTCTCTCTAAAATCAATAAACATATTAAAAAATAATCATTCCCTCTTCCTGTTTCCAAAGAGAGATGTATTTCTGAGTTCGGGTGCGTTCACTTTTGATGTTGTCTATAATTTCCTCTTGGCTCTAGTTTATGAAAACTATAAGATTGAAATAGCAGTATTATTCCAAGATTTGAACATGTGAGCAATTGAAAGATCTTTAAATAATAACCTTGTAACCATTATTTCAGTTTGTTCCCTAGATCTGGGACCATGGCAACTAGTAACAGGATTCAGAAACCAGAAGCACAGTATCTAGAAATTTACAGTTAGCAATTCACTAGGCCCATATCTTTTAGCTATTCAGTAGAAAATCCTCCTTTACCTCCCTTTTCTCCCAATTCTTTGTTAGTTTTATGGGTCTTTTTACCTGGGTGAAAAAAATTTTAACCAGTCATAAACAAGCAGCTCTCTTTTGTGCCTGACTTCTTGTGCATTTCTATTGCCAGATAAACCAGATAACTAGGTTAGTGAATAAACCAGCTGCTTCCCGAAACCTCCCTCTTTAGAGGAAGTGGTGACAGTAATTGAGGAAGATTAGAAGAAAGGGTGGATGTTACATTCCTTGATCCTCACTCTGATTAGAAAATGTTGCCTGTAGCTATTTGTGTTGATCCTTAGTCATTTTTCCCAGCAGCTAAAAGACAAACTAATAAATCCTTCCCTACTTGTTTGCATGTTTGGAACCATTGCATTTTGGGGGTGGAATTAATAGATTCTAAGCTGTCTTTCAGGACTGGAAAACCTAGGAAAGTGAAAGGTTGTAGAGCAAGGGTTTATGACTTTTAGTTATGAAGGGTTATACATTTGAAGATTGGCATAAAAAATGTAGTTCCAGGGTGTCTAATTACATGTGCACTGGAGGCACTCATATAGTGAGCTGCTCAGTAATTTATAAGCATTTATAATGACAAATGGACAGCTGAAGCCTAAAATGCATGGCACAGAAACTAGGTAAGTACTTGGAATCAGATAGTAAGGTGTTTATTTAGATTTTAAGTATTGTTTAGAAGTTAGTGGAGGTAAACATAGGGTAAAACATTATTGTGGGAAGAGAAAGGGGAAATGTGAAAGTTCTCATCCAGTCCAGATATGAAGGAATTTGTCATTTCTTCTCTGATCTGAGAAGACTGGAGATCAGTCAGCATCTTGTAACCCAGCCCTCAGATCCTATTGTGCCATTGTAACACTAAATTAAACATTCCATCCAGAAGGCCCAGCTTGTTTCTAAACTAGGAAAGAGCAGAAGTTAAATAAGAATTACCATTATAATGACCTTAAGTCTCTTCTTGCTGGGCAGTAAGGTTGATAATGAACTTACATGCAAGTAGCCAAAAACCTTTTCATGACCTAGTCTTCTTTCCTTGTTTCTTTCTGAAAATATAATAATGCATATATTTATTCTTACCCCCTTTCTTACACAAAGGGTCACCAAAACTTCCTCTTTCTACAGATATAGGATATTCCATTGCATGAATATACTTGAGGTTGTGCAGTTAAGACCAATCCTGTCGATGGACAACCTTAGAATAGTTTCAAGTAGTTTTAAGCTAGAATTTTAGAAACTTTATTCTCCTTTCATTTTCAATCTTTCTTTGATGCCATGCCACAGAAGTTAGAAACCAGTTAATGTAAGTAAAGAACTACAGATCCAGTTGTGGTTCTAATGTAGGCTGTGAGAAGATGTCTACATAAATTCGTAGTTATGCTACATTCATGCAACTTCCCTCTCTATTTTTTTTTTTTTTTTTCTTTATTATCACCTGTTTCTCAGGTGCTGCCTGGTTTATTTTTATCTTTTAATTTTTTTTTCTTGATATCTTCCTGACCCTGTTTAATACACCAGCCTCTCTCAACTGCAAGTTAGACCTTTGTTAGGAAATTGTTAGACTGGTAAATGACCTTTGCATATAAGAGTTGCCAAAGTGTAGCAGTTTTCAGCCTAGGTCAGAAATGAACTCCTCCTGTCTTCCTTGCTGAAAGCTCTGTAAGTCTTACTACTCAGACAAAGCTCCTCTACTGTCGCCATCCTCACCCTCTTACCAACATATACTCGGTAATACATTTTTATTATATTGGAGATAATTCACACACACTTATTAGCTTCCCCAGAAGGCTGGCACTTTAGAAGCCTAGAGGCTCAGTAGGATTAGAGACACTAGGAAATACTCTTTAAATCCTTAATTTATACACAAGTCTGGGCTCTTTGGAAGGAAGTATAAAGGGGTGATTGATATTATTCTTACTGCCCTGCCTCAAGGAAAAAGAGTGGTTCAGTGGACTGAGCACCAGCCTGTGAACCAAAGTGTCGCTGGTTTGATTTCCAGTCAGGACACATGCCTGGGTTGTGGGCCAGGTCCCAGTTGGAGGCATGCAGGAGCAATCATTGTATTTCTCACACGTTCATGTTTCTCTTCCTCTCTTTCTCCCTCCCTTCCCCTCTCTCTAAAAATAAATAAAATCTTTTAAGGGAAGAAGATACAAAGTTTTAGTTAGGGGAATAAAGCACTGCATTGAAAATCAAGAAGCATGGATTTTGATATATATTCTGTTACTAATTTGGCCTGTGACTAGTTCTGTGATTTCAATTCTCTGTACCTAAATTTCCACACCTATGAAACAAGTGGTTTTGTAATGGAGGAGCAGGTAAAATCACTAAAAGCCTAGTTCCTTCCCCACAAATCTTTGTGTTATGTGTATATATGGCAACAAGCAGCCAGGCCCCATGCTGCCTGGTCACAGTTTGGAATTTTTAAAAGTCTCTCTGAAATTCTAAGGCAAGAAAAAATAGAAGTGAAGTAGAGGTATCTTCAAGATTCGATACTGATCTCAAATATATATAGTGGAGAGCTTGCCCATTACTGTGTAATACATAGTAGTATTGTTACAGAGCAAATTACTGCCAGAATTTAAAGGTTTAAAGCAATCATTTTACTTTGCTCAGTCTTGTGGGTCAGAATTATGGGAGTGGTTCAACTGGACAGTTTTTTTGAAGGGGGCTTCTCCTTTTTAGGCCCTGCCCTTTTATAACTTTTGTCCAAGCAAATAATACATTTAAATAAGTGTTTAGCCCTGGCTGGTGGTTCAATGGAAAGGTGCCGGCCTGCAAACCCAAAGGTTGCTGGTTCAGTTCCCAGCCAGGGCACATAACCAGGTTGCAAGCCAGGTCTCCAGCCAGGTCCTTAGCTGGAGGCAGGTGAAAAGCAACCATACACTGATGTTTCTCTCCCTCTCTGCCTCCCTCCCTTCCCCTCTCTCTAAAAAAATAATAAATAAAATATTTTAATAAGTAAATGTTTTTATTAGATATTTAATTGTTTATAGTCAGAGGCTTATTCGGTGTATTTAGTACTTAATACTTTTGGAAATACAAGTTACCCTTACAAATGGAATTAATTAAAAGCACAGCATATAATTTTTTGGTACCACCTTCTAGAGAGAGAGATGGGAAGGAAGGGAGGTGTGAGGTGACAGTGGTGGTGGTGGTGGGGTGATGGGTCCAATGAGGATGGAAATGGAGGACTGAGTATGTGTTAAGTCATTGTCCCTAAAGTGCTCATATATATTTCGTGAATTTCTTACATAACCAGGTTGCAAGCCTGGTCTCCAGTCAGGTCCGTAGCTGGAGGCAGATAAAAGGCAACCACACATTGATGTCTCTGTTCCTCTCTGCCTCTCTCCCTTCCCTTCTCTTCCCTTCTCTCTACAAATAATGAAATCTTTTTAAAAAATTAAATTAAAAATTAAAAAATTTCTGTGAATTTCTAGAGTGGATTGACACACTCATTATTATCATCTAAAACATTTGAGATAAGGTAGTGGAAATAAGAACTATAAATTCTGCTTGTTATCTTGAGAATTTACCTATAATCGTGAAATTTTATCAGCTGCTTAAAGAGAAGAGTGTCAATTTAAAGGAGTCTAGGCTATAAGCCAGTTAAGTAACTTAGGTAATAATTACAATAGAGTTTCGCTCAAATAAACTCGTATAAAATAAAAAATAATTACAACAGAAATCTATAAGAATGGATTATCTCCAAGGATATAAAGGTAAAGTTTCATATAGGAAACAGCATATACTTTGGTGTTAGGGGAAGATGTAGGGAAGGCAAATAGAAAGTAAATAGGAAAAGGTGTATATGTAAAGGAGACAAAAGGCATTTCAGACAGAGGAATTGCAGAAGTATAAGGTGGGACCTTGTAGGTGTTTCTAGACCTTTTTAGTTCCTATTACCTGGTAGCAGAGTGGCAAGAATCTAAGAATCCTTTAGATTCCTTCTCCCTGTCGAATTAACTTTAAAGTAATATCAAGAAAAAACAAAGAACAGTTTTGGAAGGAGGGGAAGAGTAATAATGACTGAAGTTTTCAACCTAAGTGACTAGACTAATACTGAGATTAAAAAAAAATTTTTTTTTTATAACACAAAAGTAAATATAAGGGAGGTAATTTGAAAAAGATGAGATAGACCTTTAAAGTGGGAAGGAAGAAGGAAATGGTAGGTGTCTCTACCAAGAAATCATGATATAAAATATGAGGGAACTTTCCATAATCTCAGTCTTCTAATAAGAAGAATCATTGGATAAGTGAGGCTAGGACTCCTCAAAAATGGAAATAAATATAGGGTTAGCAAAAGACTCTCAGACTTGGCAGGAAGTTCTTCTAGACCTATTGGGAAATTTTGATACACCATTTGGGAAAATGACTTTAGAGCTAAAACAGCATGAGAGCCTGCTCAAGAATGAATTATGCAGAGGGCAGATATTTTGGATTTCTCCCTTCAGATCATGGAAGCTTTGTGGGGATATGGAAATATTTAAAGGATTAAATTGTTGAGCAAAATTGATATCGCAAAGTACATTTAATTTATTGCTTTTCTCTTTTTGAGTGTTTGATAATGCTGGTGGAATGTAGCTCCGTCCCTTGTGGGACCCAATAAGGGTTAATTATAGTCAACTATAGGAACAGACTGTGTTGAACAAAATATTATTCACTTTCCACCTATTTAGGGTTCATGTGTAAGCATATGAAATTCTATTTTACTGTTTAAAAATTATTGAGATACATGTTTTAAAGAGCACTTACTACATATATTTAAAATATATCAATCTCCCTATTGCCCTACTCACTCCTGGTCCCCACAGACAAGCCCTTGTCTACAGCTTCTTGTGCTTCATTTGAGAAAAAACATGTGGTGTGTGTCTAGTATTATACACTACTGTGTATTGCATTAGACAAGTAGATATTATTAATACATATATCTTCACAGTGTATTTAACTTACGTATCATAAACCATTTCATTTACATCCTTGCTCAATCAGTGATGTAAAATTCTTTCTCTTTTCTTCTGACCTCTGGTCCTCATTTCCCTTGTATAGGAAATTATACCACAGGGATACAAATTCCAAACATTTGTTTTTCTAACCAATTTTCAATTTCACTGCATTCATATTGGATTAAAGTTGCTTAAAAAAGCAACATATCTAACATTTTTTTCTTTTAATTTTAATTTTAAAAAGATGAGGATAATAAATGAAAATCTTTTGTCCGTATTTAGTATTCCTCTGAATAATGTTTTATTAGCCCATCTATTTGGCATATCCCTACAGTTTCTCCCCACTAGAGGGCACCAGGATATTATTTGTTTTAGGTGGGCTGTTTACAGTGAAGTTAGAATTAAAACTTTTTTCTTTCTAAAATTAAAGAAGTTATTTTCAGTTACCATTGACATGCATTATTGTATTAGTACACCCCAGTGATTAGATATTATATAACTTAATAAGTGACCATCCTGTTAAATCTCATACCCATCTGACAATAAATTTTCATACTTGTCCTACACTGTTGTATGAATAAAGTCTTCATCCTGAGATTACTCTATTTGGCATATATGGACAATTGTAGTGCCATCTGTGCTTTGAGCTTTTACCTTTATCTCATTCCATGTATAACACTTAATTCAAAATGGATCTCAGGCTATGGACACACAATCCAATTTTTTTAAATGGACAAATGATTTGAAGAGAAATGCCTAAGTAGATGCTACATGAATGCCAATAAGCACATGAGTCGCTCAACATTGTAAGTCATTAGGAAAATGCAAATTAAAACCACAGTGAGATACTGTATAACCACTAGCTTGGCTAAAATTTAGAAGACTCACAATACCTAGTATTGATGTGGATAAATGAATGGGAATTCTCATAAATTACTGGTGGGCAAAAGTTTTCTTGTTTGTCATAAATTTAATATACACTTATCAAATGGCTCAGTAATTTTACCCCTATCTCTTTACCAAGAAAATTAAATCCTATATTCATACAAAGATAGCCCCAAACTGGGAAAATACCAAATATCTGTCAACAAGTAAATGGATAAATAAATTATAGTCCATATATATAAAGAAATACTACTCAGCAATAAATAGAATGAACTACACATGGAGCAATATGGGTGAGTTTCAGAAATATTAAGCTAGACACAAAAGGATATATATTTTATATTCCATTTATAAGATGTTCTAAAAAGGTAAATGTATTTATAGGGACAGAACGCCAGTCATGGTTGCCTCAGGCCATTGTGGTAGTGGTGGGGAGTTGACTGCACAGGAGAATTAGATAAATGAGTTAACCCCAAAATTGCAAATATGAATAAAAGAAGATAGAGGCAGCAAGTACAACGGCCCAAAATTGGAAAAGAAGATTGATATTGTGAGCAAACTGGTAAATGATGGGAGAAGGGGTTGAGAGATAAGTAAAGGCCAGATCATGTGGAAGGAGTCCTGTCCTTAAGAACTTGAGAGGGGAGGGAAGGACTCTAGAGCATAAGGTGAGACCCTTCTATGACAGGGAGAAAGAAGAGAAGCTGGAGCAAATTAGGTAGGCCTGGTGGTTGGAATGTGAGAGGTTAGATCAGACTTATTCCTGGTTTCTTATATTTATCTCTCCTTTTCTTTAAACATAAGATAAATCTGTCACTTGAAAGTTAAGGTAGAAGCCCTGGCTGGTGGCACAGTGGATAAGGTGCTGGCCTGTGGCCCAAAGGTCGCTGGCTCAATCCCCAGTCAGGGCACATAACCAGGTTGCAAGCCAGGTCTCCAGCCAGGTCTGTAGCTGAAGGCAGGTGAAAGGCAATCATATACATTGATGTCTCTCTCCCTCTCTGCCTCTCTCCCTTCCCCTCTGTCTTAAAATTAATTAATTAATTAATTTAAAAAAATAATAAAGTTAAGGTAGAAGTTTGAGGGTACAAACATGAAATATTCTTCCTGGAGGAGATAACAACGGGGGGGGGGGTGCCACTAAAGAAACCTGGTAAGATGACTGAGGCACTATTGACGCTCATTTGAGGTTTCGGAAAATGAATTTCGGCCGGTGTGGCTCAGTTGGTTGGGTGTCATCTCACAAACCAAAAGGTTGTTGGTTCAGTTCCCAGTCAAGGTGCATGACTGGGTTGCAGGTTTGGTCCCCAGTCAGGGCCTTTATGAAAGGCAGCCAAATGATGTTTCTCTCTCCCTTCCACCCTCTAAAAAATAAGGTGAAACTAGTCAGTTTACTTACATGATTTTTCTCTTGCAAAGCTTAGCTGCTTGGGCCCAAAGACAGACTAGATAGATTGATAGGGGTCATTGGGATTAAGGTTTTACCTGGCAAAAATGATGAAGGGAGTTAGAGAGTGAAGTTATTTATGAGTCATTTATTTACAAGACAGACCAGGAAATCTAGGCTAGAAAGGAGGGAAGTAAAACTAAGAAGGAGTTGATGAATTGAAGTAAAATGATGGGGTCACTGGACAAAGGACACAGAATTTTTTGAGTTAGGACTACTGCGAATGAAATGGTAGGATAGGGTGACTTTGAGGTTTCTGAAGGCAGAGAGAATTGAGGATGAGGCATAGGTTCGGGAGTAATCTGATGAGTTTAGTTTTGGACAGGCTGTGTTTGGGGAACCCATGGACTGTATAAGTGGAGATGTTCGATAGGCATTTGCATACAGATCATCAGAAAGATGTGGGTTGCAAATCGACATTTCGGAGTTATCAGCACATTGATGAGAACTGAAACATGATAGTAGAAAAGAAAGGGACGGTGTGTGGTTTCCTTTTTTCAGAACCAGATCGATTATGGTGGTTGGTGGTGGGTTTTGTTTTGTTTTGTTTTTCCTTCAATATTTTGTCTCCTTTTTCAAATAAGTCCTAGAAAATATGACATGGGATGGTGGGAAGAGCAGAGTTTTAAATCCTGGCCCTACCACTTCCTACTAATGCCTTGAGCAGGTAAACTTATGAGTCTCAATTTTCTCTTCTGTTAAAAATATCTGTGTTAGGGCAATGAGAAGATAAGACACAGATTGGAAGAAGAAATTTGCAAAAGAAATACCTGATAAATGACTGGTTTTCAATATAAGGAATTCTTAAAACTCAATAATTAACAATCCAAATTTTAAAAATGAGCTAAAGACTTTAATAGACATCCCATCAAAGAAAATATATGGATGGCAAATAAGCATACAAAAAGATGTTCCACATCGTATGTTGTCAGGGAAATGCAAATTTAAAGAACAGAGAGATAACCTAACACACCTATTAGAATGGAGCAGTGGGAACTCGCATCACTTGTTGCTGGCAGATAGGCAAATGGGATGACCATTTCAGAAGAGAGTTTGCAATTCATGACAAAACTAAAAATAACCTTATTATACAACCCAGCAGTAGCACTTACTGGTATTTACCCAAATGAGTTGAAAATTTAAGTCTACACATGGATGCTCATAGCAGCTTTCCTTCTAATTGTCAAAACTTGCAAGTAACCAAGATACCCTTCAGTAAGTGAATGGATAAATAGAATGTAGTACATTTAGACAATGGAACACACTCAGTACTGAGAAGAAATGAGCTATTAAGCCAGAAAAAGACATGGAAGAACCATAAGTCCATATTACTAAATGAAAGAAGCCAGTCTGAAAAGGCTACACACTGTATGATTCCAACTCTGTGACTTTGTGTAAAGGGCAAAACTACAGAGACAGTGAAAAGAGCGGTGATAGTCAGGGATTAAGGGAGGGAACAATAGAAGAGATGAATAGGCAGCACACAGAAGGTTTTTAGGTCAATGAAACTATTCTCTATGGTAGTATAATGGTGGTGGGTAAATGACATCATGCATTCGCCAAATCTATAAAATGCACATCGCCAAGAATGAACCCTAATATAAACTATGGACTTTGTGATGCTGCTGTGTCAATGTAGGTTCATCCGTTGTCACAGATGTACCACTCTGGTGGAGGATGGTGATAGTGGGAGAGGCCGGTGTGTTAGTGGGACAGTACTGCCTGAACGTTTTTGGTCAATTTTGCTTTGAACCTAAAACTGCTCTAAAAATAAAGTCTGTTCAAAAACAAACAAACAAACAAAACACAACCCAGCTGTGATAAGAAACTGTGTGGAGACAGGGCAAATAACTCAGGACTATTAGTCTAAACTTAAAATCACTGAGCTAATACTCCAGGATTAGTAGGTTTGATTTTCAGTTGCCTGCTACTCCTTACTGGGAAGGTTTTGCTTCCCTGACTCACTTTCACCACCTCTGTCAAGTTTCTTTTTACAGTGATAGTGAACAGTTGCAATCCTTGGAAAGATAGAATTATAGCCTAATAAATGTATAGATATAAATGCCTGGATTTTTATATTGCCAGGGGTAAGAAATGATAGGGAAAACACCTAACTCCAAAAATTAAAAGATATTTAATTCACTAAGCTGAGGACTTTTTGAATCTCCTTTCAGTTGTATTTCTTTTACCCTTTTTACTTTTATACCAAAGTACCATTTTATACTTGAAAGCTCTTCAGATAGATAATGTACAGTCTTCTACTTTGAATACCAGGACCACCCTCCTCTGGGTTCCAAAGCAATTTCTGAAAAAAATGGGAAAGGGATATTGGGTTATACCCTTGAGTACAAAAGAGCCTGTAAAACTAAGGTGCAGTAATTGGCTGGCATCTGGCTAGTAGATACTCTGCCCTCATTTCCTATTGCTCACAGATTTTTTTTTTTTTTGGGGGGGGGTGGGGTGCAGAGGGAATAGCAAAATAATTTTTCCGAAAAGGAATAATAACTAATAATTCTGGATATTTATACTATAGATGTTCTCACACATGTGTGAATTATCATATGTAGAAGAATATTCATTACAGTATTATCAGTGTGATTTTCAAATAGCAAAAGATAGGAAATAATCTAAATGTCCATTGGTAGGAGGCTGGTTAAATAAATATTGGTACATGTGTAAAATAGAATAACATGCAGAAGTTAAAAAGAATGAGGCAGCATTATACATACCGATACAGCATAGTCTTCAAGTTAATGTTGAAAGGGGAAAGGTCTAGAGCTGTCTTTTTCCTGTGTGTGTATATATATATATATATATATATATATATATATATATGTGCTTTTATGCAAAACATATCTCTAGAAGAATGCACAGTAAGAGGATTTTCTCTAGAGAGGATAATCAGCTGCTGAAGGAAAGAGGTAGAAAGAGAGAATTTTCACAATATACTCTTAATGTCTCTTGAACTTTGTTCTTATGAACCTTTGTTACTAGTTTAAAAAAAAAAACCACTCTGGCTGGTGGCTCAGTGGATAAGGTGACGGCCTGCGAGCCCAAAGGTTGCTGGTTCAATTCCTCAGCCAGGGCACATAACCAGGTTGCAAGCCAGGTCTCCAGCCAGGTCTGTAGCTGGAGGCAGGTGAAAATCAACCATACATTGATGTCCCCCTCCCTCTCTGCCTCTCTCTCTTCCCTCTCTCTAAAAATAATAAAATCTTTTTTAAAAATTTAAAAAAGAAACTCTTATAATCTTGTCCTGAGTACATCCAGTCAACTCTTCATGTTCCTAGCTTCTGCATTTGTAGATTTAACCAACTCTGGATGGAATATATTAGTGGGGGGGGGTGGGGGGAATCAATGTTACATTGTTGTTGACTTGTATAGTTAGGCCTGATTGCTATGGTTGGGGACTTTTTTTGGCCATTATTCCCTAAACAACGCAATATAACTATTTACATAATGTATACTTTGTACTGAGTATTATAAATAATCTAGAGATGATTTAAAGTGTAGAGAAGGATATGTACTGGTTACACACAAATTCCATGTCATTTTATATAAGGGACTTGAGCACCCTAAGATTTTGGTATCCTTAGGGGTCCAGGAACCAATCTCTCATTGATACCAAGGGATGACTATAATCTATTGCAGTGTTACCTGGAATATAGTACTTAATAAGTGATAGCCTTTGTTCTTATTCTTTCCCTCCAGTTCCATAATTAGTGTTCCCAGTATTTATTTTCTTCATCTAGGCCAAAGTGAATTTGACTTATCAATGTACCTATGAACACTTTGAAATGTATACTAAATTTTGTGTGAGTATATGCAGATGCCAGACTCTAGATTCTGACAGGATGGTCTGTGACTTTCACCCAATTTTCTAAGGAGGGCTCCATAGCCCCAAAAAGTTAAGACACAGATCTAAGCCATTTTGCAGTTTTGCATTTCCTTTCACCAGAAAATTCTCTGATATTGATAGTTTTCTCTTTATAACTAGGAAGATACTATGGCTAGTACTTTCCCTCTTAACTATCTTTTCTAGTTCCATCTTTTCTAATTACATGTTTTGTTTTGCACAAGTAATTTAAATTCCCTAGCTTTCAATTTCTTACATATAAGATAAAGTGATTAATCTGGGTAAACTCAGAGATTCTCTTTATTTTGAAAATGTTATGGTTCTATCCAGATTTACAATGTGTGGGCTTTAAAAGTTGTAAGTATTGCCCTGGCTGGTGTTGCTCAGTGGATTGAATGCCGGCCTGTGAATCAAAGGGTCCCCAGTCAGTTCCTTTTTATAAAATGGTAATAAAAGCACCTACCTCATAGGGTATTATAAGGATTAAATGAGATAATACACACCAAGACTTCATAGTATTGGGAATGTATAAAGTATTCAATAATGTACTCTTTTTTTTTTTCCTTATTGTTATTAAAGGCATGGAGACATGAAGCACCCGACAATTTCAGAGACTTAAAAGAGTCAGGCCCAATCTAACATTCTTTAAGATCCAAATCTAGTATTATTTCCCCAGTGAATCTTCCCACAAGTATTGAGCTGTGTTCCCCCACAGCTCTTTGGTTATTATAATCTCTAGCAACTACTAGGGCTTCCAAGTTAGAAGCTGTTTATTTTCAACAAATACATACTGAGTATATCTATGTATCAGACATTGTGCTAGGTGAGCAGTACTCTCTTGAAGCTTAAATTCTAGAATGGGAAAACAAAAAATTAAATAAGCGATTTTAGATCGTGGTAAGTAATTGAAGAAAATAAGATAATGGGTTCAGAGCGGTGGGGGCAGGGCCAGAAAGGACCATCAGGGAAGGCCTTGAAGAGGTGACATTGCAGTTGAGGCCTTAAGGATGAACCCTTTGGATTGTGTGTGACACCTTTTATACTTCAGTTCCACCCACTCGGGGTCGTGATTGCGTTCTTGATCATTTCTGTTAGGTTACCTTAGAATGCTAATAGCTGGATTTAGTTTGTACACACATTGCCTAGTTGCTTGTTTGGCAGTAGCGCTACTGCTTTCCCGCCCTCTCTCCACAAGAGTGAGCTCTTGAGCTGACTTGAGTTTTTGCTGTTTTTTTTTTTTCTTTTTTAAGTTAGTGAATGAATTTATTTTCTTTTTAATTTTACTTTTCAATTACAGTTTACATTCAATACAATTTTGTATTAGTTTCAGGTATATAGCATAGTGATTAGACAATCATATGTGGGGTTTTTTTGTTTTTATTTTTGTTTTTTTAAGATTTAAAAAAATTTATTACTTTCAGAGAGCGGTGAAGGGAGAGAGGCAGAGTGGGAGAGACCAATGAATGGTTGCCTTTCACCTGCCTCCAGCTACAGACCTGGCTGGAGACCTGGCTTGCAACCTGGTTATGTGCCCTGGCTGGGGAATTGAACCAGCGACCTTTGGGTTCGCAGGCTGGCACCTTATCCACTGAGCCACCAGCCAGGGTAGACAATCATATGTTTTACAAAGTGTTTCCTTTACCTGGCACCATTCGTAGTTATTATAATATTATTGACTGTATCTCCCATCCCTTACTTTACATCCCTGTGACTCTTGTAACTCACAATTTATACTTTTTAATCCCTTAACCTGTTTTACTCTATCCCTTCCCCGCTGGCAACCATCAGTCTATTTTCTGTATCTTTGAGTCTGTTTCAGCTGTTCTTTGAAGCTAGCAACCACTTGAAAGATTTTATTTATTTGTAGAGAGAGAAGAGGAGAGAAACATTGATGTGAGAGAGAAACATTGATTGGTTGGCATGCAACTCAGGCATGTACCCTGACGGGAAATCCAACTGGTGATCTTCCGCTTTGCAGAACTTCACCCAACACAGTGAGCCACACTAGTTAGGGCAACACTTTTATTCTTTATTCACGTTGATACATGGGTTTTTTAAAACAGAATACTACCATCCCTAGACATTCCTCTTGGGTATATGTGCTTGTTCATTTCTTCATTATACTCTCTCTCAGTAATAGGTTTGAAGCAAACTTCATTGTAAGCCCTAAAGGTGCTTAGTCACCATAATAGGAATTCTAAACAGTAGTCAATTCAGAGATTTTCCTAATATTTGTGACAAAACTAAAAACTTACTGAAGATAACCCAGTCCTCCCAATGCTAGGTTGCAGCTGGAAAAATATCATGCTCTTTAAAAAAAATTTTTTTTGATTGATTTTAGAGAAAAAGAGAAAGGGAGGGAGATAGAGAAAAACATTGATTTGTTGCTGCACTAATTCATGCATTCATTGGTTAACTCTTGTATGTGTCTTGACCAGGGATTGAATCCACAACCTTGGTGCATTAAGGACAACATTCTAACCAACTGACCTACCCAGCCAGGGCTGTCATGCTGTCTTTTTGATACACTGATAACCTTAAAATCACTCTACTTTGAGAACTAACCTAGTCTGTTATTCCACAATCAGAATATCCTTGATAATTTTGGTGATCCTCTGCTGCACTTGGTAAACCAGAAAGTAAGAATCAGTTTCTTAAGTTGAAGGGCCTCTTGGAGGGTTGGTCAAAGTGAGTTTTATATAAAGAGATTGGGTTTCCTGAATTCTACATTGAGATGTGAAACAAGTTGAATAACGTTGATTGTCAGAATTAAGAGCTAGTTCTCTTCCCAGAATACGTTGGGGCATAAGTTTCATAGCAATAACCACTTTCTGAATGCCCAAACCCTCTATTGTTTTCTTGATAGAAAAATACAGCAGCTCAGAACCAGGTCCCAGATTAGTTCTCTGGGCTTTCAGATTGCATTGGCTGTATTTTCTATAGGTTGGGGATTCCCATGGAGAAAAGGGTCACCTGAATTTTTTTTTTTCTCCTTGTCAGGTACCTGTCTGAATCAGAATGAAAGGAGATTCTTATGATTTTTAGAAGAACAGTGGGCCCTTTATTGCCTTCTATTTCAACAACATTTATAATTCCTGTATAGGTTCTAATCTAATCCTAAAGGTTAATCTATCCTG
This sequence comes from Noctilio leporinus, assembly GCA_004026585.1. Taxonomy (NCBI): domain Eukaryota; kingdom Metazoa; phylum Chordata; class Mammalia; order Chiroptera; family Noctilionidae; genus Noctilio; species Noctilio leporinus. The sequence continues at coordinate 295,995 of PVIW01001347.1, read as the reverse complement.
TTCTATTCAGTTTTTCATCCCATGTTTTTCTGGAAAAACTCAGAATGACTTTCATGTATATGGTGATTTGGGGTCACTTCATCTTTGTATTGAGCCAGTCTTCATGTTTCATGATGCATTTTAAAGAGCTCATCTTGTTTCTCTTGAAAATACTCAATTCCATTTTCTTACCTAAAATGGCACCATAGCAATTCAAAATTATTCTGTTGCATAAGATGAAATAAATTATTATCAACTATAAACCTGAGGGAAATACATATTTCATTATATGTGCATATTATATTTTCTCAGATTCTTTGGGGTAGATTCTTCTCTTCCATGAGTCAGAGAACTCTCATTATGTTAGTTTCATCTTTCTCAGTATTTTTAGATATAAGATGGTACAGCTGTAGGTTGAAAAAATGTCTTCTGATCTTTTTATTTATTAAAAACTTTTTAAAATCTGCACCTGAGTATGTGTTTATTGATTTTAGAGAGAGAGGAAAGGAGAGAGATAGAGAAAGAGAGAAACATCAATCAGTTGCCTCCTATACATGCCCAGCTGGGTATTGAACCTGCAGCCCAGACTTAAGCCCTGACCAGGAATCAAACCCAAGACCCTTTGGTGTATGGGAGGATGCTCCAACCAGCTAGAGCTTCTGATCTTTTTAAAAGCATATAATTCATCCTTAAATATAAAACTTTATAGTTTTTTTAGAATACTATTAAATTCTAAAATAGTAACCATTTAGCTAAAAATTTTTATTAATTTATTATTATTCTATTACAGTTGTCCACCACCACCCCCTTCACTGTTGCTCTCCCCTGCCCTTCCCTCTCTGTCCTCCCTCTCCTCTGGTTACCATCAGTCTGTTCCTTGTTTCCATGTCTCTGGTTCTATTTTGCTCGATGGTTTTGTTCATTAGTTTCCTGTATTAGGTGAGGCCATATGATATTTGTCTTCCACCACCTGGCTTATTTCACTAAGCGTAATACTCTGCAGTTTCATCCATGCTGTCACAAAAGGTAGGAGTTCCTTTTTTCTGCTGCGTAGGATTCCATTGTGTAAATGGGAAAAACCACAGTTTTTTGATCCCTTTATCCACTGATGGGCACTTAGGCTGTTTCTGGCACTTGGCTATAATAAAGTGTTCCTGTGTTCATAGGTGCATAGGTTCTTTCGAATTGGTGTTTCAGGATTTTTTGGGTATAATCCTAGCAGCGGAATTGCTGGGTCAAAAGGAAGTTCCGGTTTCAGTTTCTTGAGAAAATTCCATATTGTTTTCCATAGTGGCTGCACCAGTCTGCGTTCCCAACAACAGTACATTAGGGTTCCCTTTCTCCACATCCTCACCAGGACTTGTTTGTTGATACGTTAATGATGGCATTCTGATAGGTGTAAGGTGGCATCTCATTGTAGTTTTAATTTTAACTAAAAATTTAATTTAGAAAAATTGAACAAAGTTTTTTGAATATTATTTGAAACAAGTCAATAATGTGTACTTATTATTTTTATTTCGACATAGGCATAAGGAAATCTTTGGGATTTAAAAATAATTCATTAGGTTATAATGAAGTTACAGAGATATAGCAGGTATCATTGAACATAGATAGTAGTTGCATAGTAGAAATAATGAGCTGAGAACACTTTTATTTCTATCCTAATCCAACCTTTCTGGTAAATTTTAGAGAACACAACAATACAGGCACATGCATTCCATTAGCTAGAACAGTGATGACATCATCACAAATCATACAGCCTCTGGAAGACACAACTCTACATTCCAGAGAGAATGAAAAGAGAAAATAACATTTTAGTATTATTATGAGACTACTCTTGACTTTGAAACTCTCTGAATAAAAAAGGGGAAGGTAAAAAGGAAATCCCCACTGTTGATGGCAGAGGTTATGGGAGTTTGTAAGATTGAAGACCCTTTAAGTCAGAGATACCCATTGGCAGGTAAAAAAAAATTCATGTCTTAAACAAAGCCTTTGTTAATCCCCAGACCTCCCACTGGTCTCCAGCACCGTTTATATCATTGGTTCTCAAAGTGTGGTCTCTGGATTCCAGGATCTGTGAAGTCAAAGCTATTTTCATAACATTAACATGTTATTTGCCTTTTCCATTGTGTTGATGTTGGCACAAATGGTACATCAACAATGGTGGATAAAACTGTTAGTGTCTTACCATATTGAGGCTGTGGTACCAAACTTGTATTTGTCTTTGTATTCTTCATTGCTGTGCACTTGAAGTTAAATTTTTACTCATTTCGCTTAAGAATGTCCTTGAAGCAATTAAAATGATTATTTTAATCCTCACCCACTTACTGATTTTATTTTATGTTAAAAACATTGTTTAAAGATTTTATTTATTTATTTTTAGAGAGAAGGGTAAAGCGGGAGAGAAGCATCTATGTGCAAGAGATATATCAATTGTTTGTCTCTTGCACGCCCCCAGCTGAGGACCTGGCCCATAACCCAGGCAATTGCCCTAGCTGAGAATCAGACTGGTGACCCTTTGGCTCACAGGCAAGGACTCAGTCCACTGAGCCACACCAGCTAGAGCTGATTACTGACTTTAGAAAGAGAAGAAAGAGAGAAAGAGAGAAGCATCCATGTGAGAAACAATCAATTGGTTGCCTCTAGTACGTGCCTTAACCAGGAATTGAACCTGCAACTAGGTATGTGCCCTAACAGGGAATCAAACCCACAACTTCTTGATGTATGGGACAACATTCCCGCAGCCTAAGCCATGTGGCCGGGCCAGCAATTAAAACTATTAATTTTATTAAATATCAGCCTTACAGTATAATCCTCTTTTTTTGGATGAAATGGGTAGTACAGTTAGTACAATTGACTCTTCTTACACAGCATAGGTTTGAACTGCATGGGTCTACTTATATGCAGCTTTTTTTCATTAAGTATTATAAAGGTAGTTTCTCATAATTTTTGTCTTATGATTTTCTTCACATTTTCCTCTCTCTAGCTTACTTTATGGTAATAATATACATCTAACATACAAAATATATGCTAATTGACTTTATGTTATATGTAAGGCTTCTAGTAAATAGTAGGCTGTTAGTAGTTACCTTTTTGGGAGGGTGGATTTTTTAACAAAACCCCCTGTGTTGTTCAGGTGTCACCTGTACGTATGAAAGCACTTCCTAATGCAAGCTTTGAAAGAACAACTGACAGACAAACCATAGTTATTCAGACTTGAGCATTTGGCAGCCATTTCTTGAAAATGAATAAAGTGAATCTGTCACTTTATAGAAAATGGAGAGTATTTGTTGTCAATGATAAAATTCAAGCTTCCAAATGAAAATGAAAATTTTGGAAATTCAGAATCTGCCACCATGAGCTTAACAGCTACCAGACAGGCTACCTACATTGTAACCCTCTTATTTGAGCTCCAGACTCTCACATCTATCTACCTATTTTCTGTGTCTACATAAATGTTTCACAGATATTCCAAATTTAACATGCCCACAGTGGAACTTTTGATTTTTTCCATACTTAACCTCTTTCACCCCTGCCCAAGTATTTTTTATGTGGGTAAATCACCCTTAACCCAGTTCACACTAGAATTGTAAGTCATTTTTCCTTTTCTCTCACCTTCTACATCCAATTTATGAGTAAGTCTTAATGAGTTACGTGGTTTGAAATTACCCCAAAATCTCTCTGCTTTTCTCCATTTTCATTAATATTAGCCAACTCCAGGTTACCATCATCTTTCACTTGATCTACTACATCAGCCTTCTAAGAGAAGATCAATAATCAAATGTCCATAATACATTTTCCACACAGCAGCAAATATAAATATGGTCACTCCCTTGCTTAAAATCCTTTAATGACATTCATTAGAATAAAATCCAAAATCTTTATTTTGGCTTATAAGGCCCTTCATGTTTGGGCCTTTTCCTCTCTTTGCAACCTCGTTCTACCTCTCATTCATGAAATTCTTACCACACAATTGATCTTTCCATTTCTTAAACTGCCAAGGTTTTTCTTACATTGGAGTCTTTTCTCATCCTTCTGGTCCTAGCGAAAGTATTATCACTTTGAAGATGCCTTCCTTGGTTGTTCTATTGAAGGAAGTTTTTTGTTTGTTTTTGTTTTGTTTGCTTTTGAACTTTACTTTGGTCATTTCCTTTATAGCACTTACCATAAATTTAATTATTCCAAGCTACAAAGGAAAGTGAGAAGGAAGGTATCTTGGAGATGAAAGAAAAGATGGGTATAATGTAATGTTAGGAAAGCCAAGGGGAGAGGGTCTTTCAAGAAAAAGGTGTTAATAGTGTCAAAACCCTGAGAGATAAAAAGTCTTCATTAGATTTAGCAACAAGGACGTAATGACTTTGGCGTAAGTAGTTTCAGTGGATTGTAGGAGCCAGACTAGAGTAGGTTGAGAAATCAATGGGAAGTAAAGAACCAGGGATATAATGAGCTTAGAAAGCCAAGGTGTTTTTCTCTGGAGTGAGTACAGAGAGCACCTACTTACTCTGTACTTACTGAAAGCAAGCTGAAAAGGAAAGGTGGAAATTTTCTTTTGGGGGATGGGAGAAACCTAAACACATTCTGTGCTGATGGGAAGAAGTCAACAGAGTGAAAGGTTGAAGAAACATAAATGAGAGGTGATAATCGATAGAGGCTAGTCCCTTGGAAAGTGAGAGAAAATTTGACCCAGAATATTGGTTAGAGGGATTGGATTTAGATGGTATATAGTCTACTCAGGCTGCCATAACAAAATACCACAGACTGGGTGGCTTGCAGAACACAAATGCATTTTCAGGAGACTAGAAATCTGAGATCAGGAGATATCAGGGTTCATTTCTGATGAGTCTATGGATGACTGCCTTCTCACTGTGTCCTCACATTGCCATTCCTCTGTGTGTCAGAGAGAGAGAGAGAGAGAGCAAGCAAGAGTGCTTTCTGGTGTCTCCCTCTCTCCTTATAAAGATGATAACACCATGAGAATAAGACTGTACCATTAATGACCTCATTAGTTTTAATTACTCTCCTATAGGCCCCATTGCCAAGTAAAGTCACATGAGGAGTTAGGGCTTCAACATATGAATTCAGGGAGATATAACTTAGTCCATAATAGTGGGGAAGAGAGAATTCTCTTCCATTAAAACAGGGGGGAGGCTTTCCATATGTAGCTAGGCCCAGCAGAGGCAGCCCCAACCTGTGGGTCACTGATAGCTCCAAACAGGTTGCCCAAGGCTAGTCATAGGCAGTGTCTGACATAGTTCTGCACCAGAGTGTTTGTGATTTTTGCAGATCTACCTAATATATAGAAACAAACACAGAGGCAGACAAAATGGGGAGACAAAGAAATAGGCACCAAATGAAAGAACAAGAGAATTTTCCAAAAGAAGAGCTAAATGAAATGGAGGCAAGCAATTTATCAGACATAGAATTCAACATAACAATTATAAGGATGCTCAATGGCATGAAGGAGGACATAGAACCTATAAAAAACGGTCCAATCAAAGCCCTGGATGGTGGCACAGTGGATAAGCGAACTCAAAGGTCGCTGGTTTGATTCCCTAACCAGGGCACGTAACCAGGTTGCAAGCCAGGTCTCCAGCCAGGTCTATAGCTAGAGGTAGGTGAAAGGCAACCATACATTGATGTTTCTCTCCCTCTGTGCCTCTCTCCCTTCCTCTCTCTCTGGAAATAATAAATAAAATCTTAAAAAAATAAAAATAAAAAGGACCAATCAGAAATGAAGAACGCAATATCTTAAATAAAGAACACACTGAAAGGAATAAACAGTAGTTAGCTGAATCAGAGGACTGAATCAGTGATTTGGAATACAATGTAGAAAAAAATACCCCGTCAAAGCATCAAAAAGAAAAAAATATATGAGAATAGTTTAAGGGATCTTTGGACAATTTGAAGTGTAACAGCATCCACATCATAGGGGTACCAGAAGAAGAAAGAGAACAAGGGATCGAAACCTATTTGAAGAAATGATGACTGAAAACTTTCCTAATCTGGTGAAAGAAAAAGACACACAAGTCCAGGAAGCACAGAGTCCCAAACAAGATGGACCTAAAGAGGTCCATACCAAGATACAGTACAACATAATTAAGATGGCAAGGTTAAAGACAAGAAGAGAATCTTAAAAGCCTTAAAAAGGCAGTTAATTACCAAAAAGGAAGCTCCCCCCATAAAATTGTCAGTTGAATTCTCAACAGAAGCATTTCAGGCCAAAATGAAAAGCCAGGACCTATAATCAAGGCTACTTTCTTTACCCAGTAAGGCTCTCGTTTAAAATGAGAATTTTCTGTGCTGATTTAAGTTTAAAGTTTAAAAGGAGAATCCTGACAGGTGTGGCTCAGTGAGTTGGTCGTAGTCCTGCAAGCTAAAGGTTCACTGGTTCAATTCCCAGTCAGGGCACATGACTGGGTTGTAAGCCAAGTACCTGATTGGGGGTGTGCAAGAGACAATCAGTTGATGTTTATCTTACACATTGATGTTTCTCTCCCTCCCTTACCCTCTATCAAAAAAAAAAAAAAAAAAAAAAGATTTCTTTATTATCTTCAGGATTTCTTTAAGATTTTATTTATTATCTTTAGGGAAAGAGGGAGAGAGACATCAATGTATGGTTGCCTTTCACCTGCCTTCAGCTAAGGACCTGGTTGGAGACCTGGCTTGCAACCTGGTTGTGTGCCCTGGCTGGGAATTGAATCAGCGACCTTCGGGTTCTCAGATGGCACCTTATCCACTGTGTCACCAGCCAAAGCTGAATAAAGAAATATTTTATAAAATAAATAAAATTGAAGAAGTAAAGAGCTTCCCAGACAAGGAAAAAACTGAAGAAGTTTGTTACTACCAAAGCAGTACTATAACAAATATTAAAGAGCTTATTTGAAGAAGATGAAGAAGGAGGAGGAGGAGGGACATAGTTAAAAAATAAAATAGTAATAAATACATACCTATAAATAATCACTTTAAATGTAAATGGCTTAAATGCTCCAGTCAAAAGATAGAGGGTAGCTGAATAGATAAAACAGGAGGGAGATAGGAGAAGATAGTTGTGGATAAGGTTGAAGGCTTTCATGTCAAGTTGAAAAACATTTTTCCATTTAATGGTTTTCTTCTTCTCGTGAAAGAAGAGTGCAAGCATAAAGGACAGATGTACATTTGAGGAGACTAGAAAGTATTTTGACAACTGAGACGGAGATTGGGAGGAATGACAGGGTACAGAACATGGCAGAATTACTAGGTTGTATTGACCTGTCTGTGTGCCTGTGTGGTTTTCAGCAGCAGAGGAACTCAGGCATAGGCATGACTGTTCAGTAGCAGCAGTCCTGCATATCTGAACATGATCTTTTAAAAATCTTCATTGTGTAAGACCTCTTACAACCAGGAGTGGACTCCTGTTAACACTACAATATCAGCACTGCTCTAAGAAGATTGAATTCTCTTCTACAGTCTTTGTCACTGCTATACTTGACAGAAGATTTTGACTACAGCATCTTTGCCTTATAAATTTATGGACCCTGGGAGGTATTTACAGCATCTGTAGGCAAGAATTAGCTCATAACCTTTAAAATCAGAGCAGATTTGTCTTGGAATCATTCGGATCAAGTGATCAACAGCATAGCTGATCCCCAGTATTCTCAGGTTTTATATTTGCAGATTTTCCTACTCACTAACATTTATTTGTAACCCCACCATTAATATTTGTGGTTGTTTCATCACTGTAGTGGACATTCATGGACATGTACAGAGTGGCAGAACTTTCACTCCCTTGACATGTATGTTCCCTGCTAAGGTCAAAGGGAATGCTCTGCCTTCTGTGTTAAGCTCTCATACACTCTCCAAGTATCTTTTTCATGGTCTACTTAGTGCCATGGTTTTGGTTTTGGTTTTTGTGTGTGTGTGTGTGTGTGTGTGTGTGTGTGTGCTTTTTCTTAGTGATTGCATTGTTTAAAATGTCCCCCAGATGTAGTGCTGAAGTGATGCCTAGTTTAAAAAAAAAGACTGTGATATGCTTTATAGAGAAAATACCTGGGGTAGGTAAACTGCATTCAGCCATGAATTGTTTGATAAAATGTAAAAAGATGAACAATACCAAGTACTGGCAAGGATACAAAGTAACTGGAACACTAATATTCTGCTGGTAGGAGTATAAATTAGTACAAGTACTTTGGAAAGTTACCTGATATTACCTAACTGAACACATGCATACCCTATAACCCAGCAATTCCACTCCTTGAATATACCCAACAGAAATGTTTTCATTTTCATATGAACATATACAAGAATGTTCATAGCAATAATGTTTTTATGGCCCCCAAACTGAAAACAACTTCCAACAAGAGAATGTATTTGATAAATTATGACTATCCATGCAATAAGATGCTTTCCAGCAATAAAAATAAGTGAACTTCTAAGTGCAACAAACTTGAATGACTCTTAGAAACCATATACTGAGCTGGCAAAAAACAGGCACTCAAGAGTGCATCTTTTATGATATTCACTACAGGTTGGAAAACAGGCAAAACTGATTAGTTGAGGATAATAACAGAGAGGAGAGGCTATGGGGTGCTGGTAATGTTCTATTTCCTTATCTTGGTAAGTGGTTACATAGCTGTGCTGACTTTTAAAATTTTATCAAGTTGTAACTTTTTTCTATTGATTTTTATTGTATTGTTGCCACCATTTATCTCCCCATACCCTTTCTCCTCTCCACCTACCCTCGAATGGTAGCTTTTTGATTGGTTTACTTTTTTGTAGTAAGTTATGCTTCAGTAAAAAGTTTATTTATTTATTTATTTATTTATTGCCCTGGTTGGTGTGGCTCAGTGTGGATTGAGCACCAACCTGCGAACCAAAGCGGCATGGGTTCAGTTCCCAGTCAGGGCACATGCCCGGGTCCCCAGTTGGGGGTGTGCAAGAGGCACCACACTGATGTTTCTCTCCTTCTCTTCCTCCCTCCCTTACCCTTTCTCTAAAAACAATGATAAATAAATAAAATACTTTTGTTTATTTTATTCATTATTCATTATTTTTAGAAAGAGGGGAAGGGAGGGAGGAAAAAATCAAGAGAAACATCAGTGTATGGTTGCCTTTTACCTGCCTCTACCTGGCTGGAGACCTGGCTTGCAACCTGGGTATGTGCCCTGGCTGGGAATCGAACCAGCAACACATGAGTTTGCAGGCTGGTGCTCAATCCACTGAGCCACACAAGCCAGGACCCCAAAAGTTTGTGTTTTGAAAAAAATACATAGTGAGAAGTGTACATTCTACATTTATTTAATAGCATTATGCTTCATTATTTTACCCTATCCTGCCTCCCCCAGCCTCTACTTGGTGATAAAATTGAGGACCCTGAATGCATATTCCTTCTCACTGTTTTCCTGGTTGTTTTCCAAGTTCAAGAAGAGGTTTCCAAGTTTAAGCTTGACCTCTGTTTGAGGACTCTATTTAGCTATAGGTACTTACTGTGCAGCAAACTGAACTCTGACCTAAGTGGAGCTCTATTTAGCTTTCTCAGGAAAATTAAGGGTTTAAGTCCACACTTCACTCCCAGATTCTAAAACACTTAACAGGGAGTGGAAAAGCCGGCTGGCTGGCTTGGTACATGCTTTAGTGTACTAGTGTATTATAACCTCTGTATAGTCTGTATATTGATTGTTTACCTAAAGACTAGTGATTGGATTAGTGAGTGGCAAGGATGAACATTTAGCTAACTAGGCATATTTTGTGAACAGCGATGTTTCTTCCATTTACGTTTTATTAGTTCTTACTCATACCTATATCTCTTTTCCTTCCTTTTACCCTTCAGATGTTTATCCTGTATTTTACATATTTTGGGCTTTACTCTGAACTAGCTGTTCTTTAAGTCATTTTTCATTCAGCTCATATTCATTGCTTGTTTACTATGTATTAGGCACTTGAAATACAGTAATAAGACACATGTATCTACCCTCAGATAGCTTGCACTTCTAGTGTGGAAATAGACAAATGATCAATTATATTGTCAAAACTGATATGTGCTGTGATAGAGATCAGTCTGGGGGATTACTCAGTAACTCATAGAATTAATTTTTACCTACACCAGCAGCTGCAAATGTGTATTTAAGAAGATTACAGCTAAGGTAAATTTCGAAAGTGTGTGTGTTTCAGAGTGAGGATGTGGGGGAATTCAGAGAGCAGAGACTTAGGAGATAATGCACAGGCTAAGTCATGAAGAAGAGTCAGTCACGCTAAGGAGTTTGGGTTTTATTTTGAAGATGGTGGGGAGCTGTTCGGCACTGTGAGCAAGGAAGTGATGTGATTGATTTGAAAATGATTGTGCTGGTGATAATCGCATAGAAGTTAGTTAATTTAATGAGTTGAAGTAGACTTTTATAGAGATGGGGTTTTCTGGGGCCTTGTCAAAGTGTAGTCCCAGCAGCATTGCCATCATCTTGAGAGCTGTTAAAACTGGAGAATCTTGGAACCTATTCCAGACTTAACTAAATCAAAACTAGCATTTTAGCAAGATCTCCACATAATTTGTAGGCACATTCAAGTCTAAGAGGCCCTGATTTAGATGAACATGATGATGGTTAGGCTTTAGACAGCTGGTAAGAAGAAGAACGGACAGGTTGTAAGAGATATTATGCAGTACGTGTTCTTCTGTTTGGAAGAGTCTTCTCAGTCCTTTTCCTCACAAGTACACACCCAGTGTCCCCTACTCATCCTTTCCATTTCAGCTTAAATGGAGCTTCTCTGATGCCACACTCCCAATGCACATGATTACCATATACTCCCATAGCACCCTGTACTTACCTTATCATTTTGCATGCTTTCTTATAATTACTTATTTAATTGCCTGTATTTCTTCCTAGACTATAAGCTCTCTGAGGTCAGGGACCATCTTTCTATGCTACCTGGCACATGATAGACACCCATGTATAAGAAGAGAAGGTGGATTTGGGTATGTTGGGGGAGGTACTTGTTACATTTATCAATAGTAACAATAAGTTTTAAATAGCACTGACATGTTCCAGCCACTGTTCTAAGTGCATTTTATGTATTAATTTATTTGATCCTCTCAGCAATCCTGTAAGGGGTTAGATACTCTTAAAAAAAAAACACAACAAACTTTTGTTAATGTAGTTAGGTATTATTTACATTATTAAAATATATTTAAATTTTTGCTTTTAATTTTTATTAAATTTTTTTTCAATTAGAGTTTACGTTCAGTAAGATTTTATATTAGTTTTAGGTGTACAGCATAGTGATTAGATAATCATGTACTTGACAGTGTTTCCCCTGAAGGGGTAGATGTTCTTAATATCCTCTTTACAGATGAGGCACAAGGATAATAAGTAATTTGCCTAAGGTTGTGCAGTAAGTGGTGAGTCAAGATTTCAAACTGGACAGTCTGGTATTTCTCTGCTGTTTCTGGTTTGGGACAAAATAACTTCTTGGCACTCTGCTAAGTGCTTTCTATATATTTGTATATACTATTTAATATTTATAGCATCAAAGTGAGGAAGGTGATCTTGTTTTACAGATGAGAACACAAAGACTCAAACAGTTACATAGCTTACTTAGGTAGCTGGTTTGATTCCCAGCCAGGACACATAACCAGGTTGCAAGCCAGGTCTCCAGCCAGGTCCCCAGCTAGGTCCATAGCTGGAGGCAGGTGAAAGGCAACCATATGTTGATGTTTCTCTCCCGTTCTTCCTCCCTTTCTGCCCTTCTCTCTGAAAATAATGAATAAAATCTTAAAAGAAGCAAACAAACAAATCCAAGCCTTTAAACCCAAGGCTACCCAACTGTAAAATCTTAGCTCTTTACCAGTAATGATGGTGCCTGCATGTTGAGTCTAAAATACCTGTGGGATGTAAGATTTAAAATCATGGAGGAACTGACAGGTAGGATCCCTAAGGCTGAGGTATAGGATGGGGGAAGACTTAATTCCAGTCACTCTGGTAGCATTGGCTTTTCAAGTTTGAAGGGGCAAGGGAGATTTGAGGCCTAGCAATTCCAACCAGCCTTATAATTGACCAGGTGGAACTTTGAACTCAGGTGGTTAGTAACCTTAGCCTCTATAATAAGCTGTAACTTACGTGACTAAGGAGTAGTTACTGCTTTTTCTTATGGCCTCAGAGAAACCAAGTGGATTAGAAATACTGAATGTCAGCACTGGCAACTAGTTCTGACCTTCCCCAGTCCATTCTTACCCATTTCCCCTCATTTTATGGTACGGAAACTGAAGAAGAGAGCAATTACGTGACTTGCCAAATCTAATAAAACCATGAGCAGCAAGCCAGGAATAGAGGACGGGGTCACATTCTTACGGTCTTTGCCCTGTACCTTATGACTCTCTAGGTTGAAGATTTATCACTTCTTGTTTAAAACTGTTCTGCTGTTATATTTACTTCTTTACCAGTGCCTGGTTCTTTCTGACTTTGACTCCTGGAAATATTAACTTCTTGTCCTCCTCCCCTCCAGCTCCAAGCATATACTCTCTGGCACGTCTGACTTGCCTTCATTAATGATGAAACTGCTATCAAATTACCACTGATAGGAGCACAGCTGGCACATAGAACTTTAAATTGTTCTCCTTGGAGTTAAAATGTGATTCTTTTAAGCTGTACATACATTGGTCAAATTTTGTAAAGGAGAAGACTGGCTACAATTTATATAACATTTAAAAAATACACTTTATTCATTATTTTCAGAGAGAAGGGCAGGGAGGAGGGAAGAAAGAGAGAGAAAAACATCAATATATTGTTGCCTTTCACCTGCTTCCAGCTACAGACCTGGCTGGAGACCTGGCTTGCAACCTGGTTATGTGCCCTGACTGAGAATCAAACCAGCGACCTTTGTGTTCGCAGGCCAGCGCCCGTCCCCTGAGCCACACCAGCCAGGGCTGTAACATTTTTAAAGTTGAAAACTCCTCTAGATGCTAAGGGTGATTATTTAGATAATCATGTGCAGTGGTATCATTCCTGTCCTTGTACCTTCTAAGGCACATTGTGGTAAAATGGAATGTGATTGGAAACAAGGGTATAACTAGCACTTATACCCATACCTAATGTCTTATCCAGTCCCACTCAGTTAATAGACCTTTAGTTCTATAATACCTACCGTTTTTATTTTTATTTCAGAAAGGTGCCTGCATAGTATGGAGGCCATTTTGTTTTGTTAACAGACAGGTATAGTGAGGCTGCAGTTTTAGTTTAAACCTATTTTAGTTAAAACCTACATTAAAAAACAAAATATATCACAACTAAAAATGACATTTAGTTTAGTTTTCCAAAATGGTGTATTTTAAAAATATTTTAAAAATTGATTATATATCTATATACAGAGAGAGAGAGAAAAAAAATCAGTTTGTTGATGCACTTATTTATACATTCGTTGGTTGCCTCTTGTACGGACCCTGACTGGGGATCAAACCCACAGCCTTGGTTTGTCAAAATGACCCTGACCAAATGAGCCACTCAGCCAGGGCCTCAATGTTATATATTTCACTTGTGCTCACTCTTTTATTCCCAATCCTGTTATTCTTAAGTCATTTTTATCCACATTTTAACACTACCATGAGCACAGTCATCTTCCATTTATTCGATAAATGATTATGTAGAAAATAATAGGAGCACCAATAATCTGGTAATTTGCCGATCACCGAAATATTGCAAGGGGTGGGTTTCACTCCAGCAGTAAAACAGACTTTTACCCTCAATTTGTTTCCAAAAGCTTCATTATGATGTAGATCATAATGGATTATAATTGATGCAGATCAAGCAATGGAAAGTAGAATATATATTCCTGTAAAGATAATGTTGTAATTAAGGATTAAAACACTAGTAAGGACTCACCACATACAAGTTATACCTGTGGTCAATAATACAACTATATATAACCTGTAAATATAAAAATTTCAAATTCTATAAACATAAACATATTAAATTTATTTTATGCAAGTTACCCCCAGAATGCTGTAAGATATACATACAACATAAAAATGATAATTTCTTAAGCCCTTACTATATGCCAGGCACTGTGGGCAAATCAAAGCTGACTAAGAGCCTGGATTAGACGTATACACAGGAAAAATAATATGGGGAGGAGCGAAAATAATGACGTGACCAAAGAACAATATTAGAGGAAAAGGAGATTCCTTTTTAAGTTATATTCCATGGCAAAAGTATCATTTGAGCTGAACCTTGAAGAATCGAATAAGTAAAGATAGAAGAAAAGGCAGAAGGAATACATTTCAATTTGAGAAAACTGGCCTGAGCAAAGGGCATTGAAGTGGGAAAGGACATAGCATGCTAACGACATAAGTAAGGCTCGCGTTTATTAAGTACTTGGTATACGTACACTTTTAAAGTCCTTGCATCAGTCCTGTGAGATGGCTGTGATTATTTCCACTGGACAGGTTAGAGAACAGGAGGGATAGAGAGGTTAAGTGGCATAGCCAGGTTTCCAGCCCAGGTCTGTTTCATTCCAAAACCAGTGCTCCGTGCTGATATGCTCTGCAGTCTCCCCTTCACATTCAGGAAATGGCAGATAGTACAGCTTACTTGTGGATAGAATCTATGTAGGGATACACAGTGGAAAACCCTCCTGGGAAGGATTTATAGAGGGTTTTAGGAGGCAGTGAAATTGGACCGGTAGGGATAGATGAGAGGAGAGGCTTGGTGGAGGAGGACTCAAATCATTAGCAGTCGATTGTTCTGGGGACAAGGGTGACATCAAAGATGACTGAGGTTTTTTGTTTGTTTAATTTTTTTTTTATTATTATTATTTGTAGAGATAGGGGAAGGGAGAGAAGGCAGAGAGGGAGAGAAACATCAATGTATGGTTGCCTTTCACCTGCCTCCAGCTACAGACCTGGCTGGAGACCTGGCTTGCAACCTGGTTATGTGCCCTGGCTGGGGAATCGAACCAGCGACCTTTGGGTTCGCAGGCCGGCGCCTTATCCACTGTGCCACCAGCCAGGGCTTTGACTGAGGTTTTAAATTTGGTTGGCTGAGGGAACAGAGGCAGAAAAGTGAGGGAAAAAAATTTTGTTTGGAGGGTGAAGGAAAGGAAACACTGAACAATATTTTTGGTTTTTGATACTAAAAATACAGATGAAAGATACTATTGGAAATTTAGGCAGCACATGTAACTTCTCATTTTATTAAGTTTGGATTAAAAGGAAGACCAGAGGACAGTAACTGGAGGTTGTTTAAAGCTAAGGCTTTTTATCAGAAGTGACACCCTGACATCAGAGGGGCCTTGCCACTCTTGCATTTCACCAACTTTCTGTGTCTTATCACTCAGATTGCTTCACTCTGTAGCTCCTCTATGACCACAATTTCTTCTACATCCACCTCTGCTGTTCCTTATTCTTATTGCATCTGATCCCCACCTGCCCTGTTATCTCTAACTTTGACACCTCTGCATTCACCTGGCCCAACAGTCTCCTGTTTTCACTTGCCTTTCTTTCTAGTCTGTACCTCCAGTTAAGTCATTTGAATTCTTCCCTCTCTGGCATCTTAAAATACCGCTTCCCTTAGACATTACCTTCTTCTCCTCTCCACATTCAAAGGACCACTTAACCAGTGAAGGCCCTAAACCTGTAATCCTAATTATAATTTACGACTGTCCTAATTATAATATGACAGCTCCAGAGTAATGATCCTCTGCAACAGGAATTGGCATCATAAAGAGTCCCTGATTCTTTTTTTAGAAAGATTTCGTTTATTTCTTTTTGTTAGAGAGAGGAAGGGAGGGAGAAAGAAAGGGAGAGAAACATCAGTGTGTGTTTGCCTCTTAAACACCCCCAACTGGGGACCTGCCCCACAACCCAGGCATGTGCCCGGACTGGGATTCGAACCAGCAAGCCTGTGGTTTGCAGGCAGGTGCTCAATCCACTGAGCCAAACCAGCCAGGTCCGAGTCCTTAATTCTTGAAGAGACCCAAAGCAGGCATATCTTACTGGGCTTCTTTTGTGCCTAAAATTTTGATACATTTACTGGAATGAGTAAGAAGGTAAAATAGGTTAGGTCATGTGTTTTCCAGTTGGGCCTTACTTCTGAACATCTGAAATATGCAGAGAGCAGAGACCTATTATGGGAACATAAAGAGGAAACTGCTCTGAGGTCCCTTAAGGTTATGATGTATACAGCTTCTGTGTTGGCATCCTGTTGCTTCCTGAAACCAGACCTGTGAATTAAAAACTTCCATTGGATAGGGACTTGGAGGCAGCCCTAGTCTTGACCACAAACCCTGGCTCCCTCTAAACCTTCACTGTGCTAGCTCTTGACTAGCCCTAGGGAAACAGCTCATCTACAATTGGCACCTGTTGATGATACCAGCTGAGACCTTAAACATTCAAATACACAGCATAGGGAACCAGCAGAGGGAGTTGTAGTCTTAGAACTTTCTTAAAGGGCTTCTAATAAGCTCTGATTTTGCAAGACAGCTTCCCTGGCTCCACCTGAATCCTGTGCAATAAGAATTTAACCTGAGATATTCCTGAGTTTGGTGCCAGACCCTAATGTGAGCAGACAGAGAACTTCTGCATAGCTGTTTAAGCTCGAAAGCCATAAGGAACTCTTGATTTCAAGGAAACGCCTATTTACCGTAGAGATCAAGCAACTCTTGAGAAATGGGAGTGCCTTCTTGACCTCGATCCTTATTGATTTTGGTATCAGCACCTCCAGTGACGTGTCCTGAGGGGCGGGAGTAAATTAACAAGGGCCTTACGGCCTTTCACACTGGGAAAGGGAGGAAGCCTGACTGTTTGGGGCAGAAAGTCCCCACTGGAGAGCTGGGGTAGAGTGTTTGGGCAGGAAGTTCTGTGCTGGGGCGCAGAACCTTGCATCGGCTCTGATTTTGAATCAGAAGCAGAAGCTTTTGAAGCTAACCAGTAAGGGACTTGCTAGGCAGTCGGAGAATGGTCTTGATTTGAATAGCAAGCCTTTGTGAAAAGGGGTACAGCTTCTGCCAGACTTTGTGAACTTCTGAATCACTAGGTTTGGTACTGCTTTGGGGCACTCAGAAAGCCCCAACATTTCCAAACCAGCTTTCCCTTTTGCTTCAGGACCTATACTATTCCCCAAGCCTGCACTATGGAGAAGTGGGACGGTAATGAGGGCACCTCAGCTTTTCACATGCCTGAGTGGATGGTGAGTTACAGCTGTCACTTTGCTTTTCCTTCTGTTTCCTGGTAATGAGGCCACCACCTCTGACAGATGACAGGGATCATCTGGAAGAAATTCCTACCAAGATCTGTGGTTGGGGAAAAGTTATTCTAATTTCCAACCCGTTTCTGTCTTGGGCTGCCCATTTCTTAATTACAGGTGAAGCTGGGGAAGGTCTGAGAGCTGGCTGGCCTGAGTCCGCTGCTTGCCTGGGTGTGCCAAGCTGGAGTCCCTTCTGCTGCTGGCGCACTGCACTGCGTGGGTCGTGTTAGCTTACGATTGCTTTGCATTCTGTTTACAAGCTGATGCTCTGGTTGTTTCTCATGTGGATTGAAAAAAGAATGCAGGCATATCGCGCTTTATTGTGTTTCACAAATGCTGGGCTTTTTCCAGCTAAAGGCAAGACCCTCCACCCGCAAAAGGAGCAGGACTTGCCTTATTGCAATACTTGCTTCATGGCAGTGCCATCTTCATCCCGTGGCCCACATTAATTAATTACTAAAATTCTGTGGTACAACGAAAAAATTTTTTTTTGCTGATCCGACAAGAAAATAGCATAATTTTGATTAAGTCGCAACTGTTGTCATTTTAGATATAATTTTGATCACTCACACGCTGTTGTCATTTTAAAAAATTTGACAGTCTAAGGGAAAAAAGGTCAATGCCGCTGAGTAAATAGTCAGATATTGCGTGTTTTAAAAATTCTTGCAAGCTTTGGTAGGGTAGCTCAGTTGTTTAGAGCATCATCCCAATATGCTAAGGTTGCAAGTTCAATTCCTGATCACGGCATATACAAGAATCAGGATGCATAAATAAATGGAACAACAAATCATTATGTTTTTCTCTCTCTCCCTTTCTCTCTAAAAATCAATAATTTTTTTTCTTTTTGTTTCAATCATTTTTTTTTTTAATTCTTGCAACACACCATTTAAAAATTGCTAGTCTAGGAAAAACCTGCAATATCTTTGAATTATGCCTGTAGTGAGGGAAGAAATCCAGAACTTGCAGAAATGGTGCTCTCTCAAGTCTCTGAAAAGATTTAAGACATTTCCCCCCTACCTGCCCCTTTTTTCCCCTCCCGTATATTTCTAAAAGGCAGGAACTAGAGCTCCTTTAGGACCAGTCTTCAAAATACCATATTTGCCAGATAAAAGTTTTTAATAATGGTAAGAAGGACTTATTTGTTGCTAAGAACTACCACCTAAAGCCTAATATTTCAGATCCAATGTCAACTTTGATTTAAAAACAGCAACTAGCCCTGGCTGGGTGGCTCAGATGGTTAGACCCTCTCCCTATACAGCAATAGGTTTCAAGTTCAATTCCTAGTCAGATGCATACCTGTGTTGCAGGTTCGATTCCTGACAGGGCGCATGTGGGAGGTGGCCAGTTGGTGTTTCTCTCTCACATCAATGTCTTACCCCACCCCCCACCCCCCGCCACTTCCCCACTCTCTAGGATCAATGAACATATCTTCTGATGATGATTAGAAAAGAAAAGGAAAAAATATTTAAAAAGAAGTTAAATTTCTTCTAGGTTTAGACTGTTTTATAGTCTGTACCATCTTGTGTTTTATACATATATGGTTTATACATGTACATGGAATATGAACTTAAAGAAATAATTATCAAAATGCAATTGAGTATATAGTAGGTCTAACAAACGCCCAACTGAGGAACCCACATTTCAACTCTCTTTGCTACAACTATTGTTTATTAGTTGTTTATTATTCTTGGGTTATTGTTGGGTTATTGTGGTTGTTCTAAATTTTGTTTCAGAATCTTGAGCTCAGTTTTAAAACATTTGATAGAAAGAAATCCTACCTATCCACAGCCTTATTTGCTTTTTTTCAAATAATGTAGTGCTTTAGAATTAATGGAAAGCATTCATGTAATAACTCTAGTTGGGTTTCTGAATCTCCACCTACTCACTAATAACAAGAAAAGGGAGCAAGAAATGTGGTTTTCTTACGGGACAGGGGTGATGGTGCAGGGGAGCTACATTAACGCATTGTTGACCAGCAGTTTTGTACAAAAGCTAATGCAAGTGCAAGCACAAGGTGTGTAGCAAACCATGTCCTATCCATCTGTTCATTAAGATATTAATTTTGGTACTTCTCTAAAGAAATATTATAGAAGAATTCCATGGAACATTCGTATGTGAATTCAGAATCAATGAAAGTTTTTATAGTAACTCTTAATTTTGTAACAGTCCTGACTGTCTCATCTCTAAGCACATCTTCAAGAGGAACTCCTGCTGAATTTTTACCTACTTGTCTTCTTTTTCTTTATGTGAACAAGGAAACTGTCCTAAAGGAGTTTGTGTGACTGTTACTTAAGGGATCTGACTTAGGACTTCCCAATTTTTAGAAAACATTCTTTAAAGCACAGATCTGCTCTGTTTTCAATATAGCATCTCTCTTATTTAGTGATTTCTTGGTCCTTCTCAAATACCTTTTATCAGTAGGATTTTTATTTTTAAACAAGAAAGAGTCGGCAGGGGCTTATCCTCAATAATTCAGGTTTTTCATCTGTTATATTTCCTTGCCAAAAAACTTAACCTCTTAAGGCTTTCTTCTACACACCACTTAAGTCATTAGTTTCTGACCTGGTCTGAAATGTTGCATTAAGCTGTCACCAATTTCCACTTAGCCAGCAAAGTGAACCCCTGAACACTCTCTAGTGTATTGCCTATAGACTTCCAGACCTTACCTGTGAAATGTTAGAGTGCCTTTGAATCCCTGAGAGAAAGCCCTGGAGCCAGCTCCCAGGTTGAGCAGAAGTTTCAATTTAAGAAAGCTTTAACAAATGTCGACTCATATTCCAGTTTATATATTAATGTAATGAAACTTCCACCTCAGTTACTCTAGGTTCCAAAAGAAATATGAAAAGGCTCTCAAACCTTCTTTCAAGAGGAAAATTTAGCAGATAAGGTTCATTATAACACCTCCCTTTTTATTAACCATAGAAAAAAAGGACTTTCATACCATTACTCAAAGAATAAGACTCAGACAAGACAGCAGCTGGGAGTACTTACATCTCTGATTCCCAGCAGTGAAGTAAACCAGGACAAAGTTTGAAAAACTCCAATTTCCAGAATTGACAAGGTAGACCTTCAGTTAAGTTCCGTCAGTCCCTGGAAAACTTCTGCTGGAGCCTCTGCTATTTAGCTGTTATTATGTGAAGGATTTTTCTTAAGTTTGTTCAAGCAGTTATTGCTAAAAGGTTGGGGAACACATCCTTTAATTTTTTTATTTTTTTTTTCGTGTTCTTGCTTCCCCTGAGAAATCTTTAATCTCTCTTAGCAGGTGAAATACCTCCTCTAACATTGGATGGAGATCAGCAGTAACCTCTTTCTAAGACTGCATTTTAATATTTCCTCCTCCCACCCAGGCTCTGTGTAGTACTTGGTACTTTTCCATAGGAAATCTGATTGACTTTCTTGAGTACTCAGCCAACTGGTTACCTGATCTTTTGGCTAAAATGAATCCCTTTTATAGGTAAAGAATTTGTTTTAGCAGTTCATTTGGCCTGGAAGGAAGAGATATCTATAAGAATGATTGAACCATATCTACTTGGAAGTGAGACACGTTTAAGGTATCTAGTACAAGATGGTAGAGATAGCTTGGCTATAAATCTGGGTCAGGATAGACATTTAAAGCATTTGAAAAACTGATGAAAACTACGGGCCTCTCCCCAGGAAAATATACATACACAAAATTTTGCTTCTTTGGGGGGTGGGGGCAGGGTTGTCTAGCTATCCATGGACCCTAGCTAAAGAAATTTTTGACCTAAAAAAAGTAGGTTAATATTTTATACTGTGTGTTATTATGTAGTCTCCAAAACCCTTTCAGATACATTTTTTTATTTCTCAGCACACATTTGAGGTAAAGTAGATGTTATTGTTCCCAGTTTTCAAATGAGGATTATAGATGTTAAGTGCTAGAAATGTTAAGAAACAGAGATACAGAGAGAGAACCTATGATCATCATCCTTTGTATATTTGAAAATGAATTAACTGGTTTCTCGTGGCCTGATTGATCCTCTTTAGGTTAAATAGATCTTCTATTCTCCCCAGGAATTCTGTTTTTCTTAATATATTAACCATCCATTCTTAATAGCTTTAAACTGTAGAAATCAGAATTAGACCCATTTCTCTTGATACCCTGTATTGGTTTTGAAGGTACATCTCATTCTAATCTCTGACCTTTCAAATGACCTTTTCTGCCTTTGAATATGCCTCCCTCGTGTAACCACTGACAGGATCAGATGGTTGGCCCAGGAGAGTCAAGAGAATTAGAGCTGCTTTATTCATGTTGGGAGAAGATGTTACAGCAGTTACAGCAGTGATCCCCAGACCAGCAGCATCACTGTCACCTGGAAACTTATTAGAGGTGCAAAATCTTGCTCCCCACCCAGACTCACTAAATCAGAAACTCTGGGAGTGGGGCCCTGCAATGCGTTTTAATAAGCCTTCCAGGTGATTTTGAAGCATCAAAAGTTTAAGAACTACTTTGTTAGATAAACTCATTAAGTGATAAGGCTTTTCCTGTCAGTAACAATATCCTAAAATGTCTTGTGATTGTATTTTGTATATATCTGAACACCCTTTGGTGCAAATCTAGTTACTTCAAAACTGACGAGTTCCATTTCACATGAGTGAGGAAGATGAAGAACCAGCTGAGAGTGTCTAGGGTGAATATACTGGGTTAGCAAGAGAAGAAGTTTAGAGATTCAGCAAGCAAGCAGAAAAATATTGGCCTATCTCATTTCTTGAAATTATGAGTAAGAGATCAGTATTGTCATGGGTGGCGGTGAACATCACTAACTGAATCCAATTAATTTGTTTTAATTTCTGGTGGTGGCGTTGGGCAGAGTTGCTGATTTAAAGGGGTTTTTAATTTAAAATTGTTATATGATTAGCTATTTCAGAATTGTTATTTGTCAGAGCTTCAAGGTCATCTGGGATGAAATCATTTCTGAGACCCAATGTGATAAGAAAGTAAATGTAAGGAGTAATTAAATTAAGAATGAAGTAGGGCTCATGCACCCAAGATTAGAACCAGGGGAGCTAGGTGTGGTGCAGTGGAAGGAGCTATGGCTTTGACGTAAATACAGACTCCAGCATGCTAGGCCCATCATTTACTTACTGTGGGACCTTAGGCAAATTATTTGTTCTCGCTTTCCTAATTTGTCAAATGGGAATGATAATACTTATATTTTAAGATTTTTATACTGCTTAATGATAAAAGTGACATGCACAGACAAGGCTGTGGATAGGCGCTTAATAAATATTAGTTCTGTTCTTCCAGAGACCTTGTCTCTCAAAATAATGAATGTTCTGAAAAAGAGAATCTACCCTGGCTGGTGGCTCAATGGATAAGGCACTGGCCTGTGAACCCAAAGGTCGCTGGTTCGATTCCCCAGTCAGGGCACATAACCAGGTTGCAAGCCAGGTCTCCAGCCAGGTTCTTAGCTGGAGGCAGGTGAAAGGCAACCATACATTAATCTCTCTCTCTCTCCCTCTCTCTCTCTCTCTCTCTCTCTCTCTCTCTGCCTCTCTCTCTTTCCCTCTCTCTAAAAATAATAAAATACTTCTAAAAAATAAAATAAAATAAAAAAGAATCTACCATTTTATGTGCTTTCTTCTGCTCAACAAGCAGTCTCTACCTGTCTCTTTTTTAGGAAGAATTCAAATCACATTCCCATCCTGTCTCTATAAAATACAGTTGAATATAGATTTCCTATTCACTGGCCCCTTTCAGAAATCAACAAATAATGTGATTCTCTACCCTTTCATTTGGTAACAAGGTCATTGTGATTCTGGGGATTGTGAGGCAATTGAAAACTCCCCTTTGTAGTCATGCCTTCCACAAAATACAGTTCTTGAAAGAAAAATAATAGTCATTCAGCACCTAATCAGCAACAATCTTGAGATAGGACTAGAAACCAAATGTCAAAACCTGTATAAAAATGCACAATTAAGAGTATAGCACCACTGGTCTCCAGTCTGACTAATCCAAAGACACATAATGCAAGGTAGAGGCTGCCTGAATACTTGGCACCATTTTTTCCTTACCATCTTAATAAATTCCCTTATTGTTTTAATGGCTCTGTGGTTAATTTTTTTTTTTTTTTTTTTTCTAATGAGACTAGGTTAACTAAAATCATCTGAAACAGAAAAGGAGGAGGTAAGGTTTAAAAGGAACCTAATTAACAAGGTAATTATAGCAGGCAAAAAGTACCCTGGTTATATAAATACACTGTTATTACTGGCATGCAAGCTGGGCCTTGTCAAGGGACTTGTTAAGGTTGAGAGGTCAGTGGATCCATGTAATTAGGTATTTAGGGAAAAAAATAAAATAAAAGCAAAATAGCCAACAGAATTAGGAATGGCTGATGAGCCACTGACAAAAATGCCTTATTAAATTGGGTTGGACAGCTGTAGGGGTTGTTGGAGCAGCTTCAGGGAGTCTAGGAGAGATGAGGAACACCCCACCCCCGAACCACAAAAAAAAAAAAAAAAAAAAATCAAACCAGAGCCAACAGAATTGCTGAAGCAGAAAGTTTAAAGGCCTAACCACAAGGGTCCCTGAACTGGAGAGGTGGCAGTAGGGGCTGGTAATGTCACTATGCTGAGCAACAAGAAGAAATACGTTGTCAGTGGCAACTCTGGGATTAAAGCCCAGGTGAGGCTAAACTCTTCTTTTCCCATCTTGCTGCTGTGATAGCCAGTCGTGTGAAAGGCCAGCGCTTTCCCCCTCCTTTCCTGCTTTATCCTCCTCCTGGCGTAAGGTGAGCCACCCCTCTCCTAAGTCTCTTTCCCTCCCTTGCCTTGATGCCTGTTGGAATTAGGCAGTGAAATGAAAAAGGAGGGATTACTTTAAACGGTGGCGCTTGGATTCCAGATTCGCAGGCAAGTTAGAGATAGACTCTACCAAAGTACCCCAACCAGGCGAGTACACTGCTGTGTTACAAGGTGAGCTGTCGAGTGAAGAATGTAACTATTTAACTATTGAGGGCAGGTGGGCACCAGGGATGACCTACTTAAAACATGTGTACTGGTTGTCAGTAAAGAATAAACATTTATTTCTCTAGAAAATTGTATAACATTCTATGTAAGTGGTTAGTCTCTAATAGTCTTCTGTTCTAAAGAAACTTAAGTTCATCACTAATAAACATGATCCACTCTCCTTTCAGCAGCAGAATTTGTATTTCTGACTTCTTTGTTTCACATTCCTCAAAATTACTCAAAAGTTAAGGTCAAACCCTCTTCCCTATCCTTAACTTCCTCCAATTTAAGCTTTGCGTTAATTCAGAGGGTATTATGTATGTGTAGAATGGCATGAACATAAAAGTGAATAGAATAAGTGAACTCTGAATAAATTTTTACTTCCCGAATCAGAAAAAAGAAAGAAAGAAAGAAAGAAACTTGAGTTCAATGTCTAACAAGTAAACAAGATTTAGAACCCTATATCTCTGAGTGGAGAAAGCCTACAGTCTTCTTTAGTGCCAAAAGACAGCCTAAATTTGACCTGAGTGGCAGGAATAACTGTAAATGAAGAAGACTGCAGAGAAGAGTGCTCAGCTTAGGGAAACTGGTTTGAGATGATAACGATGCAGCTTGATAGCTAAATGGTTTCGTGTTATTGGGGTAAATGTATGTGTACCCACCCATCTTTGATCCTAGAAAAGTAGAGTGACTGGCCCCCTCTAGTGGTGTGTAGGTGGGAGGGAGGCACCTCAGGCAGAGTTTATCTGCTACTCTTTTTTTTTTTTTTTTTTTTTTTTAAGAGAGGGAGGCAAAGAAGGAGAGAAACATCAGTGTATAGTTGCCTTTCACCTGCCTCCAGCTAAGGACCAGGCTGGAGACCTGGCTTGCAACCTGGTCATGTGTCCTGGCTGGGAATCAAACCAGCAACCTTTGGGTTCTTAGGCTGGCACCTTATCCACTGTGCTACCAGCCAGGGCTCTGCTACTCTTTTTTTTAAAAAGGAGGCACTGCTCAAATTGGTGACTCACTGTGACCTTTGGAAAGTGAATAAATACTCCTTTTCTTAGATGGGCTTCTAAAAGAGTAAAGATAAATCATTGCCTTGAACAGGTTGGTGAAATAAGCCAGGTTTAAGCTTGACTGCTATTTCCCCTTTCCATATTCACTCCCACCTTCTTCACCTTCTCAACATTTTTTGCCCTTAAAAATTCTTTTAACTTTAGCTCTGGCTGGTGTGGCTCAGTTGGTTGGGTGTCATTCCGCAAAGCAAAATGTCACTGGTTTGATTCCTGGTCAGGGCACAAGCCAGGGTTGTGGGCCACGTCCTCAGCCGGAGGTATGCAAGAGGCAACAGATGGTGTTTCTCTCTCACATTGAGGTTTATCTCCCTCTCCTTCTCCTTCCCTTCCCCTCTCTCTAATAATAAATAAATAAAATCTTTTAAAATTTTCTTTTAACTTGAGATTTGGCTTAATGTTTACTATGTTTACTTAATATTCAGCCATGTGAAGATAGAGTAGGCTACTGCAGATTCATTTCAGCATATGATTGCCTACCAGTATCAGGCATTTGTGTCTGAGAATGTAAGGGTGAATAAGATACATAGAACTTGCCTTTATGGAGCCAACATCTCATACTAGATAGAGATGCTCTCATACAAGTAGAGGTAGATAGTTAGATTCAGTGTGATAAGTGCTGTGATAGGATATGTGTATGTGGAAGTTCATGTAAATCCCAATGGGCATGCATAGAAAGAGCACTCTGTGTTTTTTTGGAACAAACTGCTACTTCAGCAAAATAATCAGTTTTGCCGTTTTTTTCATTTTGCAAAGAGCTTCTAATCCAATGAATTTTGCTGTTGCTGAAAATAATTTGCAAACTCTAAAGTACTATATAGATTTTGTTGTTACAGCTAAGAAAATGCTATGAATTCCCCTAAAAGACGTGCTAAGCTCATTCAAATTGGCATTGGTCCCTTTGTCTCAGTACTCAAATGACTCAACAGTTATCTAACTACAGGAAATGAGCATCAGTTGCTGTTGTTATTCTGATATGCTATATCTATGTTCTCCCATCAGGGAACCATCTTTTTACTAGGTGAGGTAGAATCAGTTGTCAGATCTTCAGTCCTTCCTACCTCCCTGTCACCCTGGATCTGGAATAATCTAAACAATTATGGAAGCATTCGGTTAGGGGGGAAAAGTGATTTGTTGAAATGATATGAACTTTGATAAAGTGTTATAAAGTATCAGCTGGAACCTGCAACAGTAGGAGAAAGAGAGCAAAATGCAAGAAAGTCATTATTAGATAATTGTCCAAAATGCAGTCTCAAGTATTCAGGTTTATACATGTATTCAGTCTGTGTATTCATTCATTGTTTCTGCATCTATATTATAGTTAATAAGTGATCAATTTTGTAGCTTTTGGGTTTTTATGATACTAAAAATTAAAAACAATAAATTATGTTTACTTACTAGTACTGAAAAGCGAATTAATATATCTTTTAAAATGATGGTGACTACTTGCAAAAAATTTAAGAATAGTAAATTGCAAGGGCAAGTGTAGGGAAATGGATTTATTAATCTCCTGTTATATTTCACAGTTGGCATACAGGCATACTGCAGAGATGTTTCGGTTGGTTTCCAGATCACCGGCAGTAAAATGAGCTGTAATCTTTTTGCTGGTGAGGAATCTTGTCTTCAATTTGTAAAAACAAACAACCCCACAACATCTGTGAAGTACAATAAAACAAAGTATGCCTGTACATTGTTTCGTTAACTCTGTCCAAAACTTGTGAGGTATTTGTATCTTTGTTGTATCTCTGAGAGAAATGAGGCTTACAGAAGTATCCTGACGAACACACATAGCTAACGTAGCCACTCATTTCAATGTAGTTCCAGGAAAGTCCTATCTGAATGGGAAGCCTGTGTATCTTTTCATTATACTAGACTATTTACTGAGAATCTTAAAATCTTGAAGGTAAATCAATTTATCTTTCTATACCTTGCAGCTTTTCATACAGATACGTGAAGGTTGGAATAGTTTGAAAGGTTCTTGTCAGCTTTAGTTTTGCAGTGAAACTGTAGAAAGGATTTCTGAACATGAGTCAACTTTCTAAACATTTATTTTAATCAGAACATCACATTCTCCTTTTTCTTTTTCTTGGTCACAATTTTATGTAAAAAGCATTTGGTCAGAGAGTGGATCAAAGATTGAAATTAGATGGAAGATAAATAATGAAAAATCATTCTTCTCTCCAGAATCTTAACACTCTAAATATGTGTTGGTATAATCAGATCAACTGCCTTGAATTGCTCTCAAAATGGAGGCTCTGCCTTGGCTGGTGTGGCTTAGTGGATTGAGCACTGGCCTGCAAACCAGAGGGTGGCTGGTTCAGTTCCCAGTCAGGACACAAGCCTGGGTTGTGGGCAAGGTTCCCAGCTGGGGGTGTGCGACAGGCAGCCACACACTGATGTTTCTCTCCCTCTCTCCTTTTCCCTCTCTCTAAAAATCAATGAATAATCTTTTTTTAAAACAACAAAAAGGAAGTTATTTCCTTTATATAACTAATCTTTTTCTTAGCAGATCCAGTTTGCTGACCAGAAGCAAGAATTCAACAAACGTCCCACCAAAATTGGACGTCGCTCTCTATCTCGTTCCATTTCTCAGTCATCTACTGATAGCTACAGCTCAGGTGAGTACTGAACTGCAACAGACTTACCTCTGGAGGTATGACCAATGGGCCCACCTGTCTCCCCAGGGCTAATTTACATGGTCAAGCCTATGCTTTGAAATAAACACTTTGCCTCTCAGTTGAAATTTAGCCCAAAATTCTAGATAGATTTTTTTTTTTTGTATTCCTCTTGCGGGTTCAGAGTGGAGCTTAATAGAGCCCTTCTCCTCCAAAAAAGGCACAAGAAGGTGATTAAGGAAATTGAGTTCTGATTTATTCCAAAAGTGGGAGGGAGTATGTAGCCCACTGACGACCTTCACTGAACAACATGTGTAAAGACTTGTGTTTTTTCCATTCTTTGAAAATAAGAGGGCTTCCCCATCCTTCCATCTAGTACTTGCAAATTAAAGGGGAAATTTTAATTGCTCCCAAGAAACATACAACATTGTAGCTAGTGTAAGTGAGCCCTTCGTCTTCTCTTCTGAGTTATGACATTATATTGCTTATTACTCCTTTCTTCCTTTGAAGTGGCATTAATTCAAATATATGAACCCAGAGGCGGTTATTACTTAATGCCAATGAGGGATTACCACGAAAAACCCCTTCATGAAGGCATTGACCATTTGTGTAACAGTGCCCAGTCTGATCTAAAATGGAGCTATTTTATTTTGCTTTTGTTGGGATGTGGTAGGAAGCTGAGCTGTCTCTGCATTATAAATAGTAATATTTAATAGAAAAGTTTCATCATGACCTTCAGAAGTTTTATTGGTTCTTCACACAGATAGGAAAGTAGTATTTGTTATGTATGCTTGAAGAAAGTTTGTTTAAGAAACTGACTTTTAGGTTGGGTAGATTATTATTTATATTTCTACATTTCTCTTTCAAACTTCTTAAACGTTTATTTGAACCAGAACAATAACTTCCCAAATAACTGAATTATGTAAAACACATTGAGATAAATTCCTATGGATTTTTGTCTAAAGATACTGAATGTTATATCTATCTTATTCTGCTGAAATAACCAGTGTTGCCCTGGCTGGTGGCACAGTGGATAAGGTGCCAGCCTGCAAATCTAAAAGTCGTTGGTTTGATTCCCAGCCAGGGCAACATAACTAGGTTGCAAGCCAGGTCTCCAGCCATGTCTGTAGCTGGAGGCAGGTGAAAGGTAACCATACATTGAAATCTCTCTCCCTCTCTTCCTCTCTCCCTTCCCCTCTCTCTGACAAAAAATAAATAAAATCTTAAAAAAAAAAACAAAAAAAAACAAACCAGTGTTGAAAACTCATAAATATAACTGAAAATTATAATTTTGAAAATGTGAATAGTAAAACAGAGTTTAAGGTTTTAGACTGTGAGTTTGTGCATGTTATCTAAAGTTTGTTACTAAATAATAACTACTAAATTTTAAGTCCAGTTCAATCTATTCCCTACCCACTAGATCCACATTTCCAACTCTGTTCCTGCAGAGAAAACCAATGCCTTCCTCCCCAGTGAACCCCATATTCAGGGAGGGTACCTTACAAAATATCTGTTTACCTAGAAGATGCTCTTGGTTTCTAAATGAACACATAGTTGCCTCATAAGCTCCTTGTGACATGGACTGATGTCACCTGGAATACTTGGACTTAAAAGTTGAACTATATGAAATTGCCGTATTTATAATAAAATATTGTCAACCGTATCCATTTAAGGATCAAGAGCATTGGAGTCAAAACATTCTGGAGTGGAAAATACCTTAAAAGATCAGTTCCTCAGCTTCCCAGTAGATGCTGGAATTGCCTTGATGGCATCCCTGACAAATGCCTATCTGGCCTCTTTGAGAGTATTTGGAATGATAGGGTAATCCTTGATTTATCTAGGTATTTAGCTCCTGGTAAATTCTTATACAATTCCTAGAATATAAAGATTTTACTTAGAAATGAAATCACTATTTTGGGGATATCGCACTGTCCTACTTATCCTCATCTGGGATATATTCCAGATTGTTTCCCTTTAAAAATATTATGGCTATGAGTGTATATTCCAGATATGATATGAACTAATTGGCAGGAAGAGTTATTTCCATAAACTCATGCTTTTAAAATGAATCCCAAGAATATGTTGGTTTCTTTCGCAGCTGTGTCACAGATAACTGTTACCTTATCTTATTTTTCGGTTTTGTATTGTTTTTCACATGAACAATTGTCAAGCCCTTTTAAACAGACTCCCAGTCTTGGACTGGGAATTAGGAGAGACGTAGTTTCTAGGCTTAGATCCTTATGTGATTTGTTGTGTGATCCCGGAAAACTCTGTCAATTCATAACAGAGGAAATAGGAAGTCATATGAAGTGACATAGAAAATGCTTCAAACCCATTGAATGAAAAGCCAGGAAAAATGGATTTGACTCACAGCTTTCTAAATACAAGAAGATATACAAATGCATGTCGGTAAGAACTTGGAACCCATTTTCAGCATTCATTACAATATAAGTTACGATAGAAATTAACAATACAGAGCCCCCAAAGACCTGTACCATTGGACTTCTTTCCCTCTTTGTTTGTATTTTCAAGTGACCTCATTCAGCCTCAATTTTAAATACCATATAGCATTGACATTTGATTCTCACATTCTATCTCCAGCTCAAATCTCTCCCATAAACACTAGATGTGTACGTGTATATTCAACTGCCTGCTCAGTCCTTGCATTTGGGTGTTTTATAGGCACCTCAAACCTCCCATGTCTTACCAGCTGAGCTCCTGAGTTCCAACCTTGCCCCTCTTCAGGCCAGGGCCGGTCACATAACTCAAAGCCCTGTCTTGGCTTTCCAATCTCACTGTGAGTAAAAGCTAAACTTCTTACAGTGGCCTACAAGGCCTCCCAGTACATTTCTAATAACATCTCTGCTTTCCCAAACCTGCCTCACCCAGGTATTCGTTTCACCCCAGTCATACTAGCCTCCTCACTGTTACTGTTATTTGAAACTCTCCTGCTTGAAGATGGGTACACTTGCTAGTCCCCCTACGTGGAGGGCTTTAACCTCAGTCACCTCTCAAATGAGACCTACCCTAGCTGCTCTTTTAAAATTATACAAATACCACCCAACATTCACTATCAAATTTTTCTCCATAGCATGATAACATTATATTGTACTTTATATTACTTTTCTACTTAGAAGTTGAACCATTTTTGGCATTATCTCATTTATTCATAAGATTTTTTTTTTTAATTTTATTGTTGTAAGATTTTTTTGTTAGTAGTTAGAGGAAATGGAGAGAGAGGCTTGGCTATATTCTCTAATTTACAGTTGGATACTTTGAAAATTGGTCATGTAACTAATTAGAGGTGAAACAAGAGTTAAGGTCTCAGGCTTGTACTTTAATAGGTTATTATTGCCTTGGTTATCAATCATTAATTTTTTCATTAAGTTATGACTCTGGGCTCCAGAGTGTGCTGATAAGAGCAAACATTTTAGAAACTTTTCAAGCATGTGTTTTCGAGGTATGTACCAAAAGTATAGAGCTAATGTCAATATAATTAAAAGTTTTGTGGCTGATACTTTCAAGACAGACTTCATACATACATGTTGGATTTCTCTCCATTTTTCTAGGAAAAATGTTTAATGCTATCTCAACTATTTTCATGAATGTGCTACTTTAAATATAGTGGCAGAAATGAGTAGGGATTCAAAAAAATAATGCCCTATTAATTTGGGAAGAATCTTTCCAGCGTGTTTGCAGAAATGACACTGTCAGTCTGGGTCTGTCAGGCATTTTGCATGCATATATTTTTACAATATAGACAACTGATGTTTTGGCTAATACCTGATTCAGGTCTATATAAAGGGCTCTTTGAAACATTCATTTTTGGCTCCAATAAAAAACATGTTGGTTGAACTAACTACAGTATAATCAGTTGACTACTGTTAAGAAAATAAAAATACCATTATTTCTTCCATTTTAGAATTGGAAAGTGGTATAAATATTTTTTTTCTTTGACTTGGGTGAAAACTCAAGCCAAAATTTGGGGAAATTTTGGGGCTTTTGTTATTGCTTGTTTATTTTGTTTTCCCTTGACTCATCCTTAGAAGCTAAAAAGGCTGAAAGAGGCAGAGGAGAGGAGAGTTTCAGGTTAGAGTTAGGACTCTGGTTTTAACCTTTTTATATATTTTAAAATATATTTTATTTATTTTGCTATTACAGTTGTCCTAATTTTCCCCCCTTGTCCCCTTCCACCCAGTACCCCATCTCCTCCAGCAATGCCCCCCTTAGTTCATGTCCATGAGCCATGCATATACATTCTTTGGCTTCTCTTTTCCTTTGTTCTTCTATCCCCCTATCTATTCTGTAATCACCAATGTGAATTTTATTTTTCCCTTTTACATCCAGACAGTTCACCATCTAATTACTGCCTTCTGTCAGCTTCTCAAATCATATTAATACAAAGTTTCCTTTTCATTATTCCAAAATGCCTACGTTAATTCATTTGTTTAAAGAATTACTCTTTTAAGTAATATGAATTGCAATATTACCAAACACATGCAAAAATACATTTATACCCATACATATTTTTACACGTATTTGAAGTACATACTGGATTTTGAAGAGTTAATCCAAAAAATTTAAAATATGCCAATAGCTTACATAATTATTACATGTTAAATGATAGTATTTTATATATATTGTAGCAAAAATAAGCAGATTTTTTCTTCTTTAATACTTATTTTACTCTGAAATGCTATTTTTGTGAAATATATCACAGAAATGGTGTATTGCAGAACTCAACTTTTGTGAAAGTTGTGCTAGAGACAGCGCCAAACCCATACCCATAGTACAAAAATGAATTTGGTTTTTGAGTCAGATCCTACCCCCTCCAATAATACAACTCAACTTTATTTTAAGCTACTGGAACTACAACTTATTCTTTTTGGAGTTTCCCATCTTAAATAGTAGATTTATTTATTTATTCATTCATTCATTCATTCATTCATTCATTTATGTAGGCTGTGCACAGGTCTTCTTTCAATACCCTGTTTTTCCTCTACATGTGTTTTACAAGTTGAAGCCTTTAGAAATAATGGCACTTGCAGTGCTCAGCCAGTCCCCAGAGTAGAAATTATTATGTCTACTAAGTTGAGGTAAAAAATAAAAAGCCCTAGGATTTACATAATTTTGTAGAATAGTATTCTAGCTATTTTTTTTTAATTCTTTTTTTTTTTTTTTTTTTAATATTTTATTTATTATTTCCAGAGAGAGGGGAAGGGAAAGAGGCAGAGAGGGAGAGAAACATCAATGTACAGTTGCCTTTCACCTGCCTCCAGCTACAGACCTGGCTGGAGACCTGGCTTGCAACCTGCTTATGTGCCCTGGCTGGGGAATCGAACCGGCGACCTTTGGGTTCGCAGGCCGGCAGCTTATCCACTGTGCCACCAGCCAGGGCTCCTAGCTATTTTTTGAACTTGCGGTTGACTTCCTGTGAGGTCCTAAACTAACCCCTGAACTATTTAAGAAGTAGAGATTAGGTATGTTCACATTTCAATAATAAAGTTTACTATAGCATTAATTCCTTTTCCCAAGCATCCCCAGTTTGGGGGCCTTCATAACTGGAAATGTATATTTTCATGATTTAGTTGAAAGGAATCTCATCTAATTTACTTGCTAATATGAGAATATATATTGTCTATGTACACAAATCATATAGTTTAGTAGTTTGCAGCTTCCATCCAAATTGGTCTTCATTCTCATCATCTTTTCTAACCTAAAGGTTAATTGATTTCACATCACACCCATGACTAGCTGGTTGCTATTTAAAACATAAATTGCTAACAAAACCTATATATTAACACACCCATAAATAAGCACATATGTTGTAACAGTGAATAAGAAAGACAGCATGTCTTCCATGTAATACACATCCACCTTTTCTTACGTTTTTCTTCTTCCTTAACTGCATTCTATTTTTCTGAGTTATAGCAAGTAACCTGATTTTCCCATATCATGAAGTGATTCCAATCTAAGAAAACTTAACCTGCAGTAATGCAGATACAAGTAACATACAAAATTGTACCTTATTTAGTAAAATCTATTTATAACAAGATCACTTTAAAGCATTCATAAGTTAAAGTTCGTTCTTATCCATTCATCTGCCCTATGTCTTTTGATTGGTGCATTTAATTCATTTACCTTTGTACTTGTGTTCCTGTCTGTCTCTCTGTTTCTTCATCTTCTTAAAGAAGACCCTTTAGCATCTCTTGCAATGCTGGTTTGCTGGAGATGTATTCTTTTAGACTTCTTTGGTCTGGGAAGCTCCTTATTTCACCTTCCATTTTGAATGACAGCCTTGCTCGGTAGAGTATTCTTGGCTGCAGTCTTTTGTTTTTCATTGCTTGAAATATTTTTTGCCATTCTCTTCTAGCTTATTGTGTTTCTGTTGAGAAATCAGCTGATAACCTTATCAGAGTTCCCTTGTGTGTTATTAGCTGTTTCTCTCTTGCTGCTTTTAGGATTCTGTCCTTGTCTTTGAAATTTGCCATTTTCATGATGATGTGTCTTGGAGTGGGCCTGTTTGGGTTCATCTTCCTTGGCACCCTCTGTGCTTCCTGAGTTTGCATGACATTTTCTCTCCTCAAGTTAGGGAACTTTTCTGTCATTACTTTTTCAAAGAGGTTTTCTATTCCTTGCTCCTCCTCTTCTCCTTCTGGTATCCCTATGATATGGATATTATTATGTTTCATGTTGTCCTGCACCTCTCTTAAAACCTCTTCATTCTTTTTCAGTCTTTTTTCATTTTGTTGCACTGCCTGGGAATTTTTTTCTACAGTAACCTCCTGCTCGCTGATCTGATCCTCTGCTTTCTCTAGCCTGCTTTTGATTCCTTCTACTGTGTTCTTCAATTCAGAAATTGTATTGATTTCTTCCTGGCTCTTATTGCTGGTTTCTAGGTCCTTTTTTTTTAAGATTTTATTTATTATATTCAGAGAGAGGGGAAGGGCGAGAGGCAGAGAGGGAGAGAGACATCAACGTATGGTTGCTTTTCACCTGCCTCCAGGCACAGACCTGGCTGGAGACGTGGTTTGCAACCTTGTTATGTGCCCTGGCTAGGGAATTGAACCAGCGACTTTTGGGTTCACAGGCGGCTCCTCTAGGTCCTTTTAAATGCTGGTGTAATTCTCAGCAAGTTCCTTGTAGCTTTCCTGGAGTTCTTTGTAGTTCACCTGGAGTTTTCTGTAGTTTTCTTTTAACTCACTGAGCTCATTGAGCTTCTCTATCATCATTATTTTGAATTCCATGTCTGATAGTGTGCTTGCCTCTGTTTCATTTTGCACTCTTCCTGGGGATTCCTCCTTTCCATTTGCTGAGGGTTTATTTCTTTGTCTCCCCATTTTAGGTGTCTCATGTTTGTTTCTGCTTCTTAGTGTGTTTTAGTCTGCTTTGACTTACTGTCTTAGTGGTGCGACCTTCTGTTATGTAAAGGTGCACTTTTTTTACTTCCTGGATCTGTGCTTGGTGACATTAGCTCGTGTCCCAGTCTGGGCATAGTCAGCCAGTTGGAGACTACCAGAGGTGCACTGTCTTTGTCTCCTTCAGTTGTTAATCCAATCAGCCTGTGATCAGTGGTCAATTTTAGGCACCTTGGTCACATTGTGATGAATCAGCTCTTTTGTCCATGATAATAAGACTTCTCTCCAGTTGGTGTTCTGTTGGCTATTCCAGATGATTTCTCCCCAGTTAATTTGTAATTCCAGTTTGGTGTTGGGAGGAGATTGGTGTAGCTCCACTTACTCCTCCACCATCTTGGTTCTCTTTACCTTCACACTCTTTGGCAGAACCCCTTCTCCTCCTCAACCTTTTTAATCACTGCCAGCCAACCACCTGCTATGTTGGTAGGTTAGTAAATGACAGAGGTATGAAGAAAAAAAAAGAAACTGCTAAGTAATATTGTATGTATGTCCTTCCTTTCCCATTCAAAATCCTAAAGCTGAATAAGAACCTTAAAGATGTTATATCTGGTATCAAACTAAAATTATGTGCAGTACTTGCTTCAATAGCACATACGCTAAAATTAAAACGATACAGAGATTAGCATGACCTCTGTACGAGGATGACATGCAAATTTGTGAAGCATTCTGAATTTTTGTTTTTTTAAAAGATTTTATTTTATTATTTTTAGAGAGAGAGGAAGGGAAAGCAGCAGAGAGGGAAAGAAACATCAGTGTATGGTTGCTTTTCACCTGCCTCCAGCTAAGGACCTGGCTGGAGACATGGCTTGCAACTTGGTTATGTGTCCTGACTGGGGAATCAAACCAGCGACCTTTGGGTTCGCAGGCCTTATCCACTGTGCCACCAGCCAGGTGAATATTTTTTTAATATGCAAAAGCCATTAATAGTATCAAATATCATTTATTGACTGCTTTACACCAAGCATTGCACTAAACACTTATCTTATTTAATCTTAATTTGTCTTTGACAAGTCATGTGTACTTATTTAATCCTCTTCATAGTACATGTACAACCATAAGGAAAGAAAAATGCTACGTACTTAATTTTGGAATTAGTTATTTCATGTCTGAATCACCCAACCGGACTGAAAACTCCATAAAGGTGAAGACAGACTATATCGGTCCTGTATCCCAGCATGTAGGATGTGTCTGGTCCGTAGCAGATGCAGAATAAAAAATTTGTTGAATTATTGTGTGAATGACTGAATACAAGAATGAATTAACCCTATTAAATAGGTTTGGGTATCACCTCCACTTTATTTACCTAGAAACAGAAACTGAGACTAACCAAAGTCTGTCTGACTCCAGAACATAAAACCACTATATGTAAGTGGCCATCGGGGAACATAAAAATCATCATGGCTGTGGAGAAGTTTGAAATTACTGGATGTTCTGGATGTAAATAGTTTCTTCAAAAGCAATTACCCTATAAATTTGAGTCAGGATTATGGGTGGCTGTTGTTTCCTTCTCTCAGGTTAATAGAAGCATGGCTTCCTCAGCCTCTAACTTATAAACTCCTTCTGAGTCATGATCAGTGAAATAGATGATTGCCCAGGAAGCTGTTTCTGGGTTCTGTTGCTCAAGGTACTTTGAGCTCTCACTCACCCTAGGAGGGGGGAACCACAAACATTTTGTGCAGATTAGCTTCTTTCAAGAGCTAATCTTTGAGGATTTATTAATTCCCTCACCTCCCCTGGTGACCCAAGTTCATTCTTGTTGCCTCGTGTTAGGACTTTGCTCTGTGGCTGTTTTCCAGCTCCTAGGGAGACACCGTGGCCCCTGTTCCCCAAACATTTTGTAGTGCCATGCCTGATTAACTGGGCAAGGTAAGGCTTGCCTTTTACAGCCCTCCCTGAGGTAGACCCTTTGCTAAGAAATCCCAGAAATGTCTTACTTTCCTGGATATAAGTAGATCAGAGTACTAGAGACCTTAGGAGCTCTGAGATTTTGCAGCTTTCTCTCCTTTAAAGTGAGAAATACTTCTTATCTCACTGGGGAAATATATAATGCTTTATATAGATAGTTTTATGTTTCCCAACTTTACTCCCCCAAAATCTTACTGACTACATAGGAAGAAACTATCCACAGAAACTTAAACATAAATCAAGGAAGGAAATTGATTCAAATAACCCAGCAAACAATCAGCAATGACAGAATTAAATGAAGACTAGAAAGCCCCCAGCTAAACATGGAATGTTAACCACAATCATAAGTCTTACACCTTTCACCCCCTAGTATATATTGCTAACTGGATTTGTCATCAGAGCATTTTATTTTACCTAAAGAGGATTTATCACTTCTTTTGGGATCTAAAGTGCCTAATGCAGGACCTACCGGGGCCAGGCAGAAGGGAGAGCACACTGAATACCTCATTGTCAATGTCTAATTAGGTCTGCAGTTCAGCCTCATCAGAGCAAGTCTTTAGAAAGAAAAAACCTCTGTTATGTCAGACAAACACTTTTTGTGTGGTTCTTAATTACTTTCCCATGGATTCCTTGTTTTCTAGATCTTATCTACTTAGTAATTGTACTAAAACACAAATTATATTAGGCACTTTAACAGCAGACAAAGAAGGGTAGCTAGAATCCCAGAAACCCCTAGATTCATGACTGTGATCTTGCATTTAGAACTTTGACCTATATGCTACTATGCTGTAATCTCTCTCTTCTTGTCTGCATGTTCTGAAAATAAAATCAGCCCTAGATTCCAAGTTAATGCTATCCAGGAGGAATGTCTTTGACAGACTCTCTCAGCTTCCTCTTTCTGGCCTCTGTGTAGAACTCTCCATAGGAGACAGTTGGTACAGCTCCACAGTGCCATGCAGATGCTTACCAGATGTGGAAATAAATATGTATGATTCTGGATGATCAGAGAAGTTCCAGTTCACTCCATGGTTGGGAGCGTTCAGGGAGACCATTTCCACCCTCCTAAGAGCTTTTTATTCTATTGTTTCAGCGGCTTCATATACAGATAGCTCTGATGATGAGACATCCCCCAGGGACAAGCAGCAAAAGAACTCTAAGGGAAGCAGTGACTTCTGTGTCAAGAACATCAAACAGGCAGAGTTTGGACGAAGAGAGATTGAAATTGCTGAACAAGGTAAAGAAAACAAGCACCTGTCCTTTCAAGCTGCCTGTGTCCTTTTGTGACTGTTAATAGCCTTTCACTTCCTGAGGCCTAAGCTTATGGAATTTCAGTGTGTTATGGAAGACTACCTATAACAAGAAAAGCAGTCTAAGCTCAGGAAACACCATGGGGAGGGAGTGAGCTCTGGCAGGCCTGGAAGGAACCTCTATGTAAGGAAAAGGGAGAGAGAGAGAGAGGGAGAGCAACAGACTGAGACTGACTTGGATAAAAGGGACTGGGATATAGGGAATCAGCACACTGGAGAATTTGCCTCTGAAAGTCCCTTGTAAAAGAAAAATCAGGTGTATTGTCTTAATCCCTTGAGAAACCTAATCCAACAGGGAACTTCATCAGGGGAAGGATCTTACCTTAAAATATTAAGTTTTTCTCTATTCTTTCTTTATCATTCCCTCCTCTCTAATATTGTTGTGTATGTATTGGGCCTTTTCAGAAATGCCGGCACTGATGGCTTTAAGGAAGAGAGCGCAAGGAGAAAAACCATTGGCTGGAGCCAAAATTGTGGGCTGCACACACATTACTGCTCAGACTGCTGTAAGTCTTTTTCCTTTCTCCACATAATAATAGTTAACAATAGCCCCACCTATTGAGTGCTCACAACTTGCCAAGTATTAGGTTACAGAAGCTTAACAAGTATTAGTTCATTAATCCCCATAATGACCATGTAAAGCAAGTATTTGCAATTTATAAACGAGGACGTTAAGGCTCAGAGAGGGTAAGCAATGTATCCAAGGTAATACAGCTAATAAATCAAGGAATCAAGATTTAAACTTCGATATATCTGACTCCCATTCCTGTGCTTTCTCCACGATACTACTCTGCTTCCCCTTATCTTCACTTCCAGCCTCTTCTCTACTAGGCAACCCTGTGTTAGGCTGCTTTAAGCTGCAAATAAGAGAAAACTTGATCCTACCTGGCTTACACTTACAGGAATTTATTACATTACAAAGCTAGAAGTCCAGAGGACAGGCACACTTCAGGTGCAGGATCTCAGGCTCCAGTTTCATATCTGTGATTGTCTTGGAGCTCTCTCGTCACCACAGTTAATTGGTCCTCAGGCTGTTAGCAAGATGGTTCCAGCTCTGCAGGCCATCACCGACTGACATGAGGGAGAAGCACCACTTTTGCTCTCTCCCAAGGGCAAGGAAACCTTTCCCAGAGCCCTCCAGGATACTCCATCATGTGTCATTGAGCAGAACTGGATCACATGCCCTGGCCCCCCAGTCCTAGGACTGGGATTACTATGATTGATTTAGATCAATGATTCTCATTCCTATCAGAGTCAATATCCCCTTGTTATAAAGAAAATATCTTGCAATGCCCCCTGTATTATCTTGAAATGGAATTCAGATATATCTAGCTACATATAATTTTTAAGTCAACATAAAATTGTAACTGAAATATGAAGAATAAAAGAAAAATAATGTGCAATATATGTATTTCAATATATAAATGCTTGGGTACAGATAAAATAGAATAGTCAGATATTTGTACTTACTCATAGCACTATTTGATCAAGGTGCTACAAATGTAGATAGACAAATCTGTTACTGGTGCTAGAGCATCACAATAGTATTGCCAAATTATATGATTGTTTTTAATTAACAATTTTTTGTAAATTTTTGAATAATGACAAAAAGTATGCTTTCCCTTCATTTAGACAGTTGTTGCATTCTTGGAAAAACTACAAAACACTTTTTGTTGATACATAAAGTGGAATAAGGTTCTAAACACAGATAATTATAAATAGGTTTCTCATTCATATGAACTTTTCCTTGGAACATTGGAAAATTTTACCAGGTATGATATGGGTTCATGTTGTAAAAGACTATCTTGTACTTTCAGGCTGGCCCTGCCCATTAAATGCCAGTAGCACTCCTCTCAATTACTATGATAACCGGAACTGCCCCACAGTTTTCCCAAGTTCCTCTGTTGAGAACCACTGACTTCAAGTCACTAGCAAAGATGTAATGGATACCGAGTTGCCAATAATAATGAAACTACTATGGGAAACTAGAGAAATGGTCTGGAATCTTTTGTAGGATTTGTAGGACCCAGGTCATTTTTATGACTAGATGAACTTCCAAAAGATTGGCTCCTGAAGCACAACACTTACGTGGCCACATTCCTCATTAAAAACAGACAGCTACTGTTAGCGTCTTCACTATGAGACTTCTGGGTTACATGTTCTCTGAGGAAAAATGTATTTTGGCAGC
Source organism: Noctilio leporinus (assembly GCA_004026585.1). Lineage (NCBI taxonomy): Eukaryota > Metazoa > Chordata > Mammalia > Chiroptera > Noctilionidae > Noctilio > Noctilio leporinus. Next base: position 255,358 of record PVIW01001347.1, on the reverse strand, counting down.
CCAAAATTAATGTAATGAATTGAAAATCTATCTCTTTTTGGAGCTACAGACTAATGAATTGAGGTAGAAACACTTGGAACCTTCTTTGGGCTTCCCCAGGTAGGGACATGAGACTTCAGTGTGGTGGCTTACAATTAAAATAGTAAGTGCTTCTGTACTGTCTCATGTTGCTAAATTATGTCTAAGGTTCCTCTCTTCTTTTTCCTGGAGTAAGAAAAATCAGAGTAATCAAAACTAGTTTACCAGTTTTAACATTATTTTAATATACCCTCTCCACATTTTTTTCCTTTAAAAAATTAATTACAAAGGAATTTGCTTTTTTAATCTCTGTTTATTTTTCTTGATTATAAAAGTAGTCATGTTCATTTTATAATATTCAAACTTTACCACAATCTATAATGTAGAAAGACAAAGTCTCCTATAATCGCATGCTTCAGAAATAACTATTGTAGTTAACAGTTTCCTGTCTATGTTTTAATAGACTTGGATCTATTTATGTTTTTAGGTATGTTCCATACGTTCCTTCAAACCAGATTTTGTAGCTACTTCTAAATGGTAATGATATAAAGTCAGGTTCTAAGCTCTACCCTCCTCTCACTCCTACCTGCCTTTATTCTTGCTTGAGCCCTAATAACCAGCATTCTTGACTCAAAGTTCTTTGAATAGTTTTTATGTTCTTAGCCCCAGTGACTTTTATAGTTCTTTTATGTTGCTTTGTAGGCAAGTCTGTGTATCATTCTCTTGTTTGACAAATTTAGAATTTCTAGTTGTAGGAATCCAGAAATTCTTTAAGGTGAAAACTAAAACAAGAGTAAAACTGGAATCACGTTTTGAAAGGTAGTGTAGACTAGAAATTCAGAGAGATGGGTAGCTCTGTTATTAACTTACATTGTGGCCTTGGACAAATTACATGAAGAGTTAGCCTACATTAGTAGAATTGGCTGCAAATTTTATTTTGTAAATTAGAGCATAATTTACAATAAGAATTTTTATTTAATATAGAAATATACTAAATATAAACTTTAAAAAAATGAAAATTAGAAGTATTCAAATTTAACCACTGTCAGGAAATTTTAAAACAAGTTTTTTTTTGTTTTGTTTTGTTTTTAAAGATTTTATTTCATTATATTTTTAGAAAGAGGGGAGGGGAGAGAGGCAGAGAGGGAGAGAGACATCAATATATGGTTGCGTTTCACCTGCCTCCAGCCACAGACCTGACTGGAGACCTGGTTTGCAACCTGGTTATGTGCCCTGGCTGGGGAATCAAACCTGTGACCTTTGGGTTCGCAGGCCGGCACCTTATCCACTGTGCTACCAGCCAGGGTTAAAACAAGTTTTTTAACCAAAGCTCTATCATTGTTACAATAGCTGTTCCTCAAAGCATCGGGGTGATACATCACACTCTTAAAAATCCTAATGTCATCTTAGATATTAAAATTAAATAAGTCAGGAACAAATCAATGGATTTTTAAAATATTTTAAATTTGAAATCAACACAGAGTTATAGAAAAGTTACAAGTACGCTATGAATAACTTCTTTTTTAAAGTCATTGGAAAGTTGCCAACTTTATGCTCCTCCCACAAATACTTAGTTTGCGTTTTCTACAGGATATTCTCCTATACAACCAGTAACAGCCATTGAAAATTAGGAAATTAACATTGACGCATTATTACCATCTGATTCTCAGACTCCATTTGAGTTTCACTGGTTGTCCCAATAATAATTTTTACAACAAAAGGATTCAGTTTATAGCTCAGTGTGTCATTTAATTGTTACCTCTCTTTAGTTTTTTTTAGTGCAGAGCGGACTATAGTCTTTGACTTTCATGACCTTGACACTTCTGAAGATTATAGACAACTTATTCTGTAAAATATCCTCAATTTGGACCTTCCTGATGCTTCCTCATTATTAGATTCAGGCTGTGCACCTTTGGTAGGAAGTGATGCTGCATCTTTAAATTTTTAATCTTATCAGATGACACATGATTTTATTTTGTCCCACTGATGTTCATTTTGATCCCTGATTATCCCAGGTGATATATGGCTGACTTTTCCATTGTAAAAGTTATCTGTCTACTTTGTAATTAGTATTTTGTGAAGTAGTAACATGAACTATGTAAATATCCAATTCTTCTTTAAAATTTCCATTTATTTACTCATGTGTTTATTTGTATGGAATCATTATTCCTTATTTTATTTAATAGGTTATAATCCATTACTATCATTATTTATCACAGATTGTCACAAATTGCTCAAATTGTTCCAATTTTGGCCAAGGGGAGGATGATCTAAGCTTACCTTGTATGTTCTCTGTCCAAGTCCTGGAATCAGCCAGTTCTGCAAGGAGCCCTGGTGTTTTTAGTGGATCTGTGCAATAGAGTGATCTTTGCTATTGGGATGTCATTATTCCTGGATCCTTCGTCATTAATTTCAGAAAATAATTGCCCATGAGCTTTTTTTTTTTTTTTTTTTTTGCCCCTTTCTTCTTCTTCCATAGATCCAATTACATACGTTAGACCGTTTGATAATATCCCATAGATCTTGGATGCTCTCTTCTGACTTTTCCCCCACTCTTTTTTCTTCCTATATTTCAGTTTGGTGATTTCTATTGATCTGATTCTATCCTTAGATAGTGCCCAGTCTGATGATAAACCTAATGAAAGAATTCTAAATCTCTGATACCTTAAAAAAAATTTTTTTTCTGACATTTCTATTTGGCTTGTTTTTATTGATTCCATTGCTACTGAAATTCCATATCTATTCAAGAATATTGTCCATCCTTTCATTAGACCCTTTAACGTAAACATTCATCATAATTAAAGTTCCTGTCTGACCAAACATCTACCTCATCACAGAGTAATTCTCTTGAATACTTTTATTTCTTGACAATTGGTTGTGGGTTTGGTTTTTTGGGAGGGTTTTTGTACTCATTTGTGTATCTTCAAATTTCATACTGAATAATAGTATAGTAGTTTCCATTATTGTCATGACTTGGGCTGGATTTCAATTCTGTTGTTCTGCATTATAGGTTCTAATTCCTCCAGGGGTGGGCTGCTGCGGGCTTGTGATTTGAGGTTACCACAGGGCTCACCTCACTCTGGCTTCATCCTCAGCTTTCAGGGGCTTCTCATGCTTGCAGTGAAGGTGGTGGAGGGGGCTTTCTTCAAGTGCACGCACCACCTGCAGCACTCCACTTATTTCTGAAGCTAGGCTGATGGTGGGAGCAGCAGGGTTCTGGAATCGTCTGATCCAGCCCAGTAGATTTTTTTCCTGCTCCTTTTAGGTAGCAGGTTTTTACTTTGTATCAGTGCAGGGTTAAGACCCAAGAAAGTTTCCTGCTGCTCCCCTAGGAGCAGAGTTTTTGCTTGATCCCTGGTGGCATTCCTGCTCCTCTTCCTGTAGCTTAAGGAAGCTACAGGTTGCTTCCTCTGAGAGAAAATTGTGGGGAAGTACCCAGGTTTCACACCTGTCTTAGAGCACAGCCAACAGCCTTCCGCCCCCAGTCTTTCCTGTGAGCCCTGGATGGAAGCCTCTGGAAAGAGTTGATGTGAGTGTGAGACCTCCTTGTGCCTGGAGCTGCCAGGAATTCCAGACTGATGCACTTTTCCACACTCCCTAATTCATTACAGTTACAGCTAGTTTTTTCTTATCTGCATGTGTGGCAGCCACCCTTTCTTCCTGTGCTCTGCTAAAGGTAAAACTATTTCCTCTCTATCAAGTTCAGATCACTGGGTTGCTTTGTGACTTCAGCTCTTTGATGGGCTCAAGAAAAGTTACAGTTTTGTAGATCATCTGGCTTTAAAAATATATAATTTATTCATTAGAGAGAGAGAAATATTGATTTGTTGTAGCACTTATTTGTGCATTCAGGGATTGATTCTTGTGTGTGCCCTGACCAGGGATCGAACCTGCAACTTCAGTGTATCGGGATGACACTAACCAACTAAGCTCCCCAACCAGCACCTTGGCTTTTTCTTAATAGGGTGTGAGCTTCTCTTGTAGCTTTTCTTAACCTAAGAAGAAGCAGAACCATAAGTCAGTTTTTAAAATGTGTTTTGGCGCTGAAACCCTTGGTTTAATCAAGTCTGACATTCAATATGTTAAATGGATAAACACGTAGAACTTGGCTGGAGCCTTCCTCCATGCCCGCCCCCAACCCTTGCCCTCTTATCAAAATACAAGAGTTTGTGTAGAGGACAGTTTGAAAATCTTTGACCCCGGTTATTCCTGATGTACGTTCTAGTTGTCAAATACATAAACTTAAACTCCTTGACCAGTTATCTGGCTCATGCTTGCTCGTCTCCTGCTTTCTCTTTAATGTAGGTGCTTATGGAAACTCTGGGTGCCCTGGGCGCACAGTGCCGGTGGGCCGCCTGCAACATCTATTCCACTCTCAATGAAGTGGCTGCTGCTTTGGCAGAAAATGGTAAGATCTTTGTTTGTTCTCTGTGTCTTTGGCTAAAGTAAGTCTCTGAAAGGTTCCATTGTTTCAAAATAAATCTTTAAGGAAGGTTGACATTAAAGGAGCTGTCTTAGTAGAAATGGATCCCTATTTTTGATGTATTTGCTTTCTTTCTGGGTTTCTCATTAAATACAATCTAAGTAACTTTGTTACCTCGTTACCTGGTAACAGAAATTCTCACCATTTCCCACCTACACTTTGATCTTTCTTGCTTCTATACAGAAGATATTTACAGTCTCAAACATCTTCTTGTGTCTAATAATCCTTTATTAGGTAATGTTTTGCCTTGACTTGCTAATATTAGAGCACCAGTGCACACTACTCACTGTCCAAGGTAATACGGATTCGAAAAGAAAATGCTTCAGGCATAGTTTCATGGTCCTATTGGGGTTTTTTAGCAGTTTGAACCCTGATTTAACAGTTGGTGTTTATGCATCAGCAGTAAACAGGATTTGATCTGGAAGATTAATGTTTCATTACAGCGGCCACAGACACTTGAAGAAAGACAAAAGAAATAGAGAAATCCAGACTTGGCCAGTTCCTTCTCGTCACTCCCTATCGGCCTAGCCCAGACCGGGAAGCAAACCCTTGCTTCAGAGATGCTGAGAAATGCTGCGGAAGTGCCATTGGTCACGCATGTCTCTCCTTTTGCCAGCACCATTTCATTTGTTCTTTCATTTCCGTTCAATCATTTATAAAATTTTTATTAATGTCTAAATATATATATAGAAAAATGCACAAATATTAAACATATAGCCCAATGAATTGTACACACACAGTCTTTTGTTTATTTTAATGAATACTTATTATGCCTCCTACAAGAGATATTAAGGACAAATGAGACAATGTCTTTGCCCTCAGAATCTTACATTGTTCTTGAGGAGAAAAGATGCATTTATAGGTAATAATAATACAAGAGCACAGATGATAAGTGCCGCAACAGATCAGAAATCCACATTCAGCACTCAAACAAGGGGTTTAAAGAGTTCAGATTCCACAAGAGATCACTTCCAGCTGAGTTAATCAGGCTTCATTAGCAACATGACACTTCTTAACTGGGTCAAGAAGTATAATGAACATTTTGATAGATAGAGACGAATGTAAGGATTTTCCTGGTAGAGGATAGAATGGCCAGAATATGGAAGCAAGAAAGGTCAAAGTGCAGTTGGGAAATGGTGAGAATTCTGGTTAGGCTAGATCAAGAAGTACTTATTTCTAGTTTCTTTTCTTTTTCCTTTTCATATTTTTAGCATCCATCATACTCTTGTTTATCCTCTTTGGTCTAACAAGAGCAAATGGCCACCAATGACAAAGAAGTAGATAAAGGGGTCAAAGACACTGCTAATCAATAAAGAAAGTCAGTCCTAGGAGTACAGCAGAATGCAAGTTTGTAATTAAGGAGAACCAGCACCTTCTTGCCAGCATTTAGGGTCAGCCTCTTTTTAAGGGCTTTAATGGTTTCTCTTGGTTCCTTTTTCTTAGGATTTCCTGTCTTTGCCTGGAAAGGAGAGTCAGAAGATGACTTTTGGTGGTGCATTGACAGATGTGTGAATGTGGAGGGTTGGCAGCCAAACATGGTGAGTTAGGTTTCTGCTAACACCCCTCTGTAGGGGCCTGGGAGTGGGGCACAGGGAGGGGTGCTCTGGCCTAGGAGAGGGTTTCCCAGCAGGAAAGAAGGATAATGACTCCTTTTCTCTCTGATGTACCTGGGCTTCCAACAGAACTAGATTTTTATGCCCCAGGCACCCCAAAAACATTAAACCTCTTTTATAGCCTTAAGGTACTGTAATTATTAATGCCAATCTTAGAAACAGTCATATTTATCAGCAACATTAAAGTACTTCTCAGAATTTACACAGGGCTGGTTAAAAAGTAAGATTGATGAGTTACCATCCCTACCACTTCTCACTACCTTCCCCTAACTACAACAATAATCTAAACACATGCGCACACACACATGCACACAGACATAGACACACACACACACACACACACACAGGCACCTCTGATGGTACCCAGCTTTCTTTCTAGAATCATGCCAAATTTATAGTAAATGTGAAGGACTTCCAACTTCCAATTTCTTCTCTATTCATTCTCCAGCTTAAGAAGGATGACTAGGCAATGTTTTAGGGTTTTTTATTTTGGCTTTGTTTTTATTTTTTTATATTAAAAAAATAAATCAAAAATTTGGAAGCTGATAGCACATTAGACTCACAAAGAAAAAAAGTCTGCACGGACTATGAGGCACTCCTACTTGACGAACATTTTCACATGAGAAGAAAAGTTAAGGCATCAACTGAAAAATTAATCCTCGATGCTGTAGTCCAGCTCTTGCTTGCTGTAAATACTGCAGGGCAGGCCTTTCCTGGTACACAGCAGAGAAGAGCAACCTACCTTTCTGGATTCTGTGATTCAAGATTACAGCGCTGGGTGCTGGTTTGAGGAAGCTCGGTTACAGCCGTCATATCCTGAAAGGAAGGGAGGAGTCAGTTATGAGTCAGCTCATTCCAACAGAGTTTAACAGTAATAGGAGGGGGTATGACTGACAGGCACTAAAGAAGATAGGCCAGGGGATTTCTACTGGAAATATAACAATTTTATAGTCATGAACACAGGGAGACATGGGATTGTTCCCAGAGACCTTTTATAGACTATAGAGCCAGCACAAATTGCTGAAAAGGATAATAAAGAAAGTAAGACAAGAATAAAGACAATTATTACCCCCAGAAAACAGGACCCATATTTCTTTCGATCCTGTCAAGATCTAGTACTTTTTCCTTGTTTTCCAACTTTAGGAAGATTTCCTGGTGACAAGGATTTTATGCACTAGCCATGGCTGGTATGGCCTAGTAGATCAAGCACCTACCTGCAAACTGAAAGATCGTTGGTCCATTACCTAGTCAGGGCACATGCTTGGGTTGTGGGCCAGGTCCCCAGTTAGGGGCATGCAAGAGTCAGCCAATCGCATACACTGATGTATCTCTCCCTCTCTCCCTCCCTTTCCCTCTCCCTAAAAATGAATGAATGAATGAATGAATATTTTTAAAAGAATTTTCTGCAATATTGTTACGTGGTAAGAAATACGGGCTCCCCCTGCCTGGGGGCACAGTAGATAAGGCCTGCGAACCCAAAGGTCACTGGTTCCATTCCCAGCCAGGGCACATAAGCAGGTTGCAAGCCAGGTCTCCAGCCAGGTCTGTAGCTGGAGGTGAAAGGCAACCATACAGTGATGTCTCTCTCCCTCTCTGCCTATCTCCTTTCCTCTCTCTCTAAAAATAATAAATCTTTAAAAAGAAAAAAAAAAGAAAGAAAGAAATACAGGCTCCATTCATCAAGTACATATTTAAGAATAGTGCCTACCTGCCTGTGTTAGATACCTAGACAAGAATAATGGGACTTAAGTCATAGAGTTTCCAATTGATCAATGTGTTTTGTCTCTGACTGCAAGGGAAAACTCCATGAGGGATTTCATGTAAGGAAGAGAGAAACTCAGAGGAGCCTTTCTGTTTCTTAGGGCATCTGTTCTGAGGATTTCTACCAGCAGATAATGAAATACAGACTTACAGTATGGAGCAAATGAAGCATTTTAATAAGAGCCCTGTCTTGAATCCCTCCTGCTCTCAAAAACGGTTTAGTTGAGTCAGAGAAAATAGTTGTAGATGAAGAGCAGAGCAAAAAAGAGATCAGGTGATAGACACAAGGTTGGGGATTTTGTGTGCCCAGAGATCCAGGATGGCATTATTGGCACTTGCAGTAAAGTTGATAATTGATGGACTGCAAAATTGGGTTCATGCTAGTAGAGGGCAACTTTCCAGGGGTGTGTGTGTGTGTGTGTGGCTATAACAGTTTGGAAAGCTCTGCCAAGCATTTCTAACAGCTAGGTAAAGGGTTGAAATGCCAAAGTCTGGTGCTGAATAGTATGCTATGGTGATCTTTATTTATAATGCAGAAACTTTCTTCTGCTGATAAAGCCCCAGTGGGCACAGCATTGTATTTATCTTTAATCCCAACCTGAAATAGTGATGAGCTGTTCAGAGGCATGTTGGCACACCTACATGCTTCACAGTTCCCTAGATATTTTTAATTTGGTTATATAGTGTGAGGTTGTGCTAGGCAAAACCCTAGGGCACTGCCTGATGTTTTGGATAGGAGAGTGGCTATACTTTGGGATAAGTTAAGTATTTGTGCATACAGTTTTATGAGCCAACGAAGACTAATTATGTGGCTTTATTTAAACTAAGTTTTGACTGATTCCATTTAAAGTCCTGATTTAAATGAATAGACATATGCAAATATCAAATTTAGGCTTTCTGAGTATCTATAGTACTTCCAAGAACTCGTGGTTTAGTTTAATTACTAAAGTTATTAGACCATAAGAAAATCGTCATTGTATCGCTGTGTATTTTGCTTTATTGGGTGTGTCATGTGGAAAGGTTATTCAGCTGTGAGAATTAAGAGTTGGTCTTTCATCCCTCATTGTCCTTTACTTCAGTATAATGACTAAGTTGGTCATGATACTGGCTTTAAGTTGCTTCGCATAACAATGGGGGAAATTTGAAATATCTGTAAATTTGCAATTTGAAATTGGGATATAAGACCCAGAGAAGCACTGGAAACATTAAACCTTCCGCAAAATAAATGACATTGTTGTTGTTTATTATTGCAGATCTTAGATGATGGAGGGGATCTCACTCACTGGATTTATAAGAAGTATCCCAACATGTTTAAGAAAATCAAGGGCATAGTAGAGGAGAGTGTAACTGGAGTCCATAGGTAAGATTTGATGGGCATACCTGGTTTTATTCAGCCTACACATATATTCTTGCAATCACATACCTGTAGAATATATTATGTTAAAAATTGGAACCTACTGTGAAGCAATGAGATCTGAGTTTGCACACTTGCTTTTTTAAATAGCACAAATAACAAATCTAATATAGTAAGGACAGGGATGGGTAAGGGGACAAGTATGGTCCTCATATTTTCTAGCTATTGTAATATAGTAACTGCTTATCTTATTTTGGATGAATTTATTTCTGCAACAGGTAGTTATTGAACTTCTACAGTGAACCAGGAACAGCTCTAAGAACTGTGTTAAGGATCTACACTAGGCAAAACAGACAAAAACCTGGGCCTCGCTAATGCTTGCGGTCTTACATAGAGAGCAAGGGTTTAAGGTCCTTTTTCTCAGATGAGCAATAATTCCCTGAGTAAAACTGAAATCATTTCTGTTGACTATTACTCACCTAGAAATACTGAAAGTATGAAATAAAAGCTTTAGGGAAGTAAATTTTGATTGAGCCACCATCATTACTTCAATAGTCTGATCTTTTTGAATATACAAAACTATGGGCTAGACACTACTTTCAGACTCTTAGAAAGGGATGAATTTTGGGGGAAAAAAACATCTGGTTCTAATTTTCATTTGGTTCAATTTAAATAAAATTCCTACATATAGATATGCATATTTATGGGTATATCTATTAAGATTATAAAATTGAGACTAAAAGTTAAATTTGTTGCATTAGAGTAGTGGGATTAAAATAGTACTTATAGCCCGGATTGGTCACACAGTGGATAAGGTGCCAGCCTGCAGATCCAAAGGTCGCTGGCTCGATTCCCCAGCCAGGGCACATAACCAGGCTGCAAGCCAGGTCTCCAGCCAGGTCCATAGCTGGAGGCAGGTGAAAGGCAACCATACATTGATGTCTCTCTCCCTATCTGCGTCTCTCCCTTCCCCTCTCTCTGAAAATAATAAATTAAAAAAAAAAAATTTTTAAAGTACTTATAGCTAATTTTTTATAATTAAAAAGGGGAATAAAATTAATAAGCAATTTTAAACTTTACATTTTAATCCTTATAATTTAGAGATGGGTCAGAGATTTTCCCTTGACTAAGATCTTTATTCTATATACAGGCTCTGAAAAGATATTCTTTATTTTCCTATATATACCTAATAGGATAAACTAGTTATGTCTCATGCTCTCATGCTTACCTAATCAGCATATTTCTGGAATTTGGTATGAAGTTGACAGTAGATTGCAGTATCTCATTTTTGTATGTTCTTGATTTCTCTCCTCCCTAGGCTGTACCAGCTATCCAAAGCAGGGAAGCTGTGTGTTCCAGCCATGAATGTCAATGACTCAGTCACCAAACAGAAATTTGACAACCTCTACTGTTGCCGTGAATCAATTCTTGATGGGTAATTTTTTAATTATCTTTGGAAGGAACTTGAATTGTTGAATTGAGGTTCTAAGCATTTTGGCTTTGTTTATTTCTGGAAATGATTCATGTAGCACCTCTGAATCTATTATCACATCATACTCAGATTTTATAACCCAGTGCTACCATTGCTATCACTATTATAAGCAATTCTGTTTTACTGAAAAAGAAACCAAACTCACCCCTGTTTGTTGGTGGCAGAGTTTTTACTTGATGACTCTAACAGGACTGAGAAAAACTAACAAAAGTCATTATAAACATGTAAGTATCTATGAGTTCGGGAAAAGGTTCCTGCTGTTCCTGTTTTAGGTCACACAAGCTATCATATAATTCTCCAACTATCATATAATTCTCTCTCCAGATGGAAAGCTATAGTGAACAGTCAATTATCAGAGGCATTTCTAGGATTTAAAATTTGTAAGGATTACAAGTCTGACAAAATCTACTTACATATATACCAAACACTCTGTTCTTCCAATACCCAGTTTCTGTTTCTACACTTGTGTCCTGACATTACTTCATTCTTGCGAGCAAGACTCAGTAACTCCCTCTATGAAACCAGTACGTTGGTTTTCATCATGTATATGTTAATGGGAAAGTGAACAAAAAGCCTGTGGGCCGCAGTACCAACCAATCTGGACTCCAGGCAGTTTGCAGCACCACTGGCATTGGAGCCAGTAAGACTTTGGTTAAACCATTTATTGACTATAAGTCTTTGTTCTAGTCATTTAACCTCTCTGTGACTATTTCCTTATCTGTAAAATGGTGACAGGAAGATGCAAGCAGTGAAACAGAAGTTAGGGTTAATAAAAAAATAAGAAAACATCAACAATCTGCCAGAAACTTGCTGAGTAGTAAGAGCTCATTGGCCAACTCAGATGGTGAGAAACTTTCCAAATGGGTCATCAGCAGTTTGTTCCTCTCAGAGAAGCTGTGAACAGGAGGAATTAAAGAAAAGGCACAGAGTATGCCCCAGGGAAAGTTGCAATGGAAAGGGGAGAACATTCAGCCCACTAGAGAGTCCATATGAGGAAAGGGTTAGTTCTGGGCATCTGTAGTTCTGAGCTGGTTACACACTACACCGAAAGCTATGTGGGAATGGCCCCACCGACCCCTATAAGGCACTTCTGTAATTGGTCTGCAATGCCAAAACACAGTGCAGGTGTAGCCTTCAGGAGACTGAGGGTTCTACTGGGTAGGGAGACTCAGAATATCCCAGATGTGATTTTCAGATCATAAAATAGATTGTATTTTAGGAACTCTTCTAGAAGGCCTAGGACTAATTAGAATTAGGACTTGGAGACTTGACATGACTCACACACCACCACACAGCTTACCCCTATCTCCCCAGTGAAGTTTTTTATGTCCTTTATCCTTGAACCTTGAGGCCAATGTGGGTCTCCAAAATCACAGGGAAAACACTACCTAACTGGAATTCATCCAGGTCTGTCAGCCTATCATTTTCAGAGTAGCAGAGAGTAAAGTTTTCTTTCCACTACATAGACATCTGTAATCAGGGAAGGCTACAGATAGTAGTTGGAAAAAGAAACAGAAAGGCTTGAGGGTAGTCAGAGTACAGGAGGCTCAGAAATAGGATCTACCGATTTTCCTTGCTCTGCTAGCCCTTCCAGGACCATTCTCCTAAGCCCTGATTTTATTTTTTAAGATTTTTATTTATTATTTTTAGAGAGAAGGCAAGGGAGAGAGGCAGAGGAAAAAAGACATCATTGTATGGTTGCTTTTCACCTGCCTCTAGCTATAAACCTGGTTAGAGACCTGACTTGCAACTTGATTATGTGCCTTGCTGGGAAATTGAACCAGTGACCTTTGGGTTCGTAGGCTGGCGCCTTATCTACTGTGCCACCAGTCAGGGCTTAAACCCTGATTTTTAAATATGGTAATAACCCAACCAGATTAGGCTTAACTCTCTTCACTCAATGAGAATTGCCTCTGCACTTAATTGGTATTTATTGAACTTCATTTAGGGTTAGGGAGTTAACAGTTACTCCTCTTGAGTGGAGTTGTCAAATCATTAAAAAAAAACAGGATTCCTACTTTGCCTTCAGGGCATTTATAGACTCTCAACAGGAGAGGTTAACATAGTAGTAGGATGCCCCACAAATATTTGTAGGAACTATCTATCTCAGAATAGACTGGTTTTAGTTGAAAACCTTTTTTACATTTAAAAGTTACTTTGTATTTTAGCTCCATACCTTCTGCACCATCTCCAAAACAACGGGAAAGAAAGAAAAAAAAAAAAACTGACACACAAATGCAATTGATTGGATAGCATGGAGTGAAAAAATACATATTTTATTTAACCTTTCTTTCTGGTTATGAAATATTTTATAGAGGATAGAAACCAGGCTTTCTTTCAAAATGGGGGGTGGGAACCCCACAAAACATGAAAACAAGAAGCCCAGTCTAATCTCAAGGGTGAAATGAAAGATTTTTCTGATGTAATCTTTTCCCCACTAGACTTAAAAGAACAACAGACATGATGTTTGGTGGAAAACAGGTGGTGGTCTGTGGCTATGGAGAGGTAAGGTTCACCCTTTCAATTATTAGGTATTTCAAAGATATATTTTGCTGAAACAAACTGGAAGTTTTCATTTTCATGGACATAAGTACATTCATTTACCTCTTTAGATGGGGTGGGAGGATAACTTTAGAGACTCTCTGGTTAAAGTATGTTTCTTTTTGCCTTAGCATTTTCACCATTTTTCTAAAGTTGATTTTCTGACTGTTCCAGTTTGTGATGTTCTTTTAGCCTGTGTTTTGATTATAAATCGTGAGAGTGGGTGTTTCTTATGCACACGCATGTGCTAAGCAGAGGCTAGGAGATTTGTTTTTTATGAACTGCATTCATGTATTTGTTTTTCTTATTTTTCCCGAAGCATGAATCTATTCATTAAAATTCCTTCGGGGGTGTAAAGTGAGGTACACTTTACCAGAAGCTTTGAGAAACTGTTTTCTCATTGACTTTCCTTATATGTGCTTTCTCCCTTTTCAGGTGGGGAAGGGGTGCTGTGCTGCCTTAAAGGCCATGGGCTCCATTGTGTATGTGACTGAGATTGACCCCATCTGTGCCCTTCAAGCCTGGTAAGTGTGCCAAAGGAGATTTGCTTTTTCCTCTGCACCACCATCTAACATGTGACCTTTTAGCTGCCTCCAGAGAATGGCTGGTTAATCCCACATTTTAACTAGAAGGGCCCTGATCATGAGAGAGGCTGCCATTAACCGTGCATGCCTATTTTTCAGAGATCAAGGCACTCGGCTCAGAGAGAACAAAGACTATCAGAGAGGCTAAAATTTAGCATTCCTATAGAAATAGCCCTAGCTTGAACTAGAGAACCGGTAACCCCTTAACTTTTCCATATGTAATCCTTCTGCCTTTGAAAAGTGATCAAAAAAGAATCAGGCTGCCACCAGATCCTTTCTCATGTGCACCGAAAAGGGCACCTCAATAATAGTCCTCCCAAAAATGTATACCCTAAATCTAATCAGGAGGACACACCAGACAAGTCCAGATTAAGGGTAAAATCTGTTAACTCTGAGTGAAGGGTAGATGGGAGTTGTTAGTAATATTCTTATAGTTCTTAAGTTTGAAATTATTCCAAAATTAAAAGTTACAAAGAAGGCCCTGGCTGGTAGCACAGTGATAAGGTGCCAGCCAGCAAACCCAAAGGTCGCTGGTTTGATTCCCAGCCAGGGCACATAACCAGGGTGCAAGCCAGGTCTCCAGCCAGGTCCGTAGCTGGAGGTGAAAGACAACCATACATTGATGTCTCTCTCCCTCTCTGCCTTTCTCTCTTCCCCTCTCTCTAAAAAAATAAGAAATAAAATCCTAAAAAAAAAAGTTATAAAAAAGGAACCGTTTCTTTCCCATCTGTAAAATGTAGGTACTCCTATGTACCTCAAAGAGTTGTGGAAGTGCAGTAACGTAATTATATATTTATTTTATATTGCATAAACATACATAATAATCATTATATGAAATACAGGTCTGCTACTACATAATAAATGCTCCCTGACATGTAGCTATTGTTGCATCCTTAGTAGGATGGAAAAACCACTACCTCTGAAAACCATTGCAAAGCCCCAGTGCCTGTAGTCTGAGTAACCTCCCTAGTCTTTACCATCAACCCTCTAGAGGAAAGTACCCAGGGTAGAACGAGGCATGGCATTTTACCATAACCATTTGTACCTGTCCTGCTGTTCCTCATATATCCTAGCTGTAAACCCACAGATTCCCTCACCAGAGTTGTTAGCTTTCTCTGAGCCAGGGATTCAGCACACCCTCTAGTCCTTTCAGGATTCATTAGAGAAACCTGAACCTGCCTTAATACTGAGATACTGATTCAAAATCTACACACGAACTGATCACTTACTATAAGGTCCTGTACTCTGTAGTAAGGATAAATGAGATGAATAGAAGAATGAGACAGGACAAATACACAAATAACCGCTGTGCGGTGTAGTAAGTGCTATGATGAAGGTAAACAGCTTTCACTCTTTTCGGAGCACAAAGGAGAAATATCTAACAAAAGATCAAGGGGGCAGGGTAAAAAGAGGTGTCAGTACAGTCTTGAAACTTGTGTAAATAATTTCTTAGTTTGGAAATAAGTTTCATAATCACCCAGGAAGGAGAAAGCATAGTATATTTAAGAAGCTTAAAGTATTTTTAAAATTTTTATTTATTATTTTTTAGAGAGAGGGGAAGAGAGAGAGAGGCAGAGAGGGAGGGAGACATTAATGTATGGTTGCCTTTCACCTGCCTCCAACCATGGACCTGGCGAGAGACCGGCTTGCAACCTGGTTATGTGTGATCTGTCTGGGAATTGAACCAGAGATCTCTAGGTTTGCAGGAGAAGCTTGAAGTATTTTAATGTAGCTAGTTGCTGGGATAAATTTGGGAGGAGTGTAATATCTAAGGTAAGGGTCATATGTCAATATAATCATGTATCCTGAGAGCAGGCAACCTCACTGAAATATTTAAACAAGCAAGTGACATGATCCAAGTTGTATTTAGGGAAATCACTCTACAAAATTAATTAGACATAAACCTGGAAATGATGAGGTTGGGCCAGGAACTACTGTAGCAATATAGACAAAAAATAAAACCTAAACATAAACAAGACCAGCGTGTATGGAGAAGAAGGGACAAATGAGATTTTAAGGAATTTAGGAAAAAGAATCAACTAGATTTTATGACAACCTCAATTAAGAAGACTCTGTAGGCTCAGACATTCTAGTTTATTTGGCTTGTACAGTTAGGTGAACAAATAATGCTAATAATCAATATAGAAAATATAGGAGAAGAAATAGGGTTAGGGTTATAGAGAAGATAATGTGTTTCCTTTGAAACAGAGTTTGAGATCCTTGTGTGACATTCAAGAACAGCTATTCAGTGGATGACTTAATCCATGGCTCTGAAGCTTTGGAGAGATCTAAGCCAAAGATACAGATGTACAAGTCAACCACCTATCAAGGGTCATTTATACTCAAGGAAATAAAAGGGTGTGGAGAAGTGCTGAAAGAATAGAGGAAAGAGGCCCTGGCCCAGTTGCTCAGTTGGTTGGAGCATTGTCCCATACACCAAAAGGTTGCCAATTCAATTCCCAGTCAGGGCACATACCTAGGTTGCAGGGTTGGGGCATGTAGGGGACGTAGCTGATTGATATTTCTCTCTCACATCAGTGTTTCTCTTTCTCCCTTTCTCTCCCCCTCTCCCTTTCTCTCTCTCTCTAAATATCATTAAACATGTCTTTGGGTGAAGATTTTTTTAGAATAGAGAAAAAGAGTACCCTTCAGAATAGCATTTAAAGATTGACTGAGATTGAGAAGGAGCAATCAGAAAAGTAGGAGATCCACAAAAAACAGTACCATGGACTCCAAGGAGTATAGAGATTTAAGAAGGCAAATAATATTTATTTATTTATTTATTTATAAAGATTTTATTTATTATTTCTAGAGAGATAGGGGTAGGGAGAGAGGGAGCGAAACATCAGTGTATGGTTACCTTTCACCTTCCCCTAACCATGGACCTGGCTGGAGACCTGGCTTGCAACCTGGTTATGTGCCCTGGCTGGGAATCGAACCAGCGACCTTTGGGTTTGCAGGCTGGTACTTTATTCACTGTGCTACCCTCCAGGGCACAAATAATTTTTAATGTAGCAAAGGAAATCAAATAAGAGTCTAAAAAATTTTTACTTTGGCATTCAGGAAATCATTCATTGAGGATCTTGGGAAGAGCCGTTTCAATGGGGAGTGGGTTCAGTGGTAAAATGACACTAGAAACTTGATTGGGGAATCCCGTGGTTAACATGGTCTCCACATTATCACGAAGAATTAGGTTCCAGTGATGTAAACGAACCTTTTATTTCTGTCATATATCAACTAAGGGAATGATTTTAATTTTTCACTGCTAAGTACAGTTTAACTATATCAAGAAGTAACAGTGTAGATACCAAAGCAACTTGGTAATAGATTTTGAGGTTCTGTGGCAGAAAGTTCCCAAGCCATTTATTTAGGTTAATTGATCATGCTTTCTTTCCACAGTATGGATGGATTTCGACTGGTGAAATTGAATGAGGTCATCCGACAAGTGGATATTGTTATTACCTGTACAGGTATGATTATAACATATAAAATGAGGTGGTACTTGGGAGAGCTTTTATGGAACCAGTGAAAAATGACTGAAAATGTTCTGAACAAAACCAAACTCTAAAAGCCAGAGATAGTAGTCCACAAAACCAACCAATCTTTTATATTCTTCCTACTTCTTTAGAACTCTGACCAAAAGTGTAACTTTTGGTCATTCCTAGAGGAACATTTCTCCCCATCTTTTTGTACTTTATCTCCATTCATATTCAACCACCTAAGAGATGGTTGAATATGAATGAGAAACCAGATCTTACATTTGTATATTTGATTTTTTAAATTTACTTCCAAAACTGATGTATATTTCTTTCTAGTCCCTGTAATTAAAGCAAGGCTTGAGAAAAATTCCTCATAGTTGGAGAAAGTAGGAAAGGTAGTTGTGTTAATTCCCAAAGAGGTAGATTTTGAGTCTTAGGAATATACAGAAATGGCTAGTTTACTTGGACTGAGATTTTATCTTTATGATAGAACCATAAACTGTTGGAACATTGGTTCTCTATTATAATTACATTTTAGAGGAAGGAAGTAGTAATATTTAAGAATAAAAGTATGTATGTAGGCTCAGGAAGAGGAATCACAATAAATTATTCTTGCTTCCCATCAATCCATTAATCTGTTTTTAAAATAGATTTATTGAGATCTAATTCACATACCCTAGACTTAACCCACTTGAATTTACTGTTTAATGATTTTTTTTAACCTAATTCATGGGGTCATACAACTATCACCACAGCCTAATTTTTTATTGAGATATAATCTGCATATCAAAAAATTTACCCTATGTACTCATCAATGATTTATTTATTATTTTTTAATCCTCGCCCAAGGATATTTTATTACTGATTTTTAGAGAGAGAAGAAGGGAGAGAGAATGAGAAAGAAAGAGAGAAAGCAACATCAATGTGAGAGAACATCTGTGGGTTGCCTCTCCTATGTGCCCCAACCAGGGGTCAAGCCTGCAACCTAGATATGTGCCCTGACTGGGAACCAAACCTCAACCCTTTAGTGTACAAGATGATGCTCCAACCAACTGAGTCACCAAGCTAGGGACAGTGATTTTTTTGTTTATTTTTTGTTTTATTTTAAATCCATTTTTAAATTCTGGAGCATTTTTCATCACCCCCAAAAGAAGCCCCATACTAATAACAGTCACTCCTCACTCTGCCTGCCACGTTTCCTCAGCCTTGGACAACCATTAACCTCTCTGCCTGAATAGATTTGCCTATTCTAGACATTTCATGTAAATGGAAATGTATAGTGTGTAGTCTTTTGTAACTGGCTTTCTTTTTATTCAGCATATTGTCATTCATCCATATTGTGGCATATATCAATATCTCATCTCTTTTTGCTGAATATTCCATTTTAAGGATATACCACATTTTATTTGTCTATCTAACAATTGATGGATATTTGAGTTCTTTTCACTTTTAGGCTGTTAAGAAAAATGCTGCTGTTACTATGGAAAACATTATAGAATTTCCTGAAAAATTAAAAATGGGTCTGCTTTATGACATAGCAATTCCACTTCTGGATATATATCCCTAAACACTAATTCAGTAGACTATATGCACCCCTTGTCCATTGCAGGATTATTTACAATAGCCAACATATATAAGCAACCCAAATGCCTATTAATACATGGGTGGATAAAAACAGTTGTGGTACATAATATGCAACAGAATATTATTCAGCCATAAAATATGAAATCTTACCATTTGTGACACACAGATAGACATAGAGGTTATTACACTAAGTGATGTAAGTCAGACAGAGAAAGACAAATTCCATATGATTTTATTTATTGTGTATGGGGAATCTAAACAACAAAATAAAATGAACAAACAAAAAAGAAACAGACTTATAGATACAAAGAACAGACTGATAGTTGACAGAGGGCAGGGAGTTGGGGGACTGGGTAGAAAAATTGAAGGGATTAAGAAATACTAATAGCTAGTTACAAAATAGTCCCAGGGATGTAAACTACAGCATAGGGACTACAGTCAGTAATATTGTAATAACTATAGCAGGATGCTATACGTAGTTGGGGGGACCACTTTGTAAAACATATCATTGTCTAACCACTTATCCTATACACTTGAAACAAGTACAAAATAATACTGAATGTAAACTGTAATTGAAAAAAAGAATGCTGCCTTGGCTGGTAGCACAGTGAATAAGGCACCAGCCTGCAAACCCAAAGGTCGCTGGTTCAATTCCCCAGACAGGGCACATAACCAGGTTGCAAGGCAGGTCTCCAGCCAGGTCTGTGGCTGGAGGCAGGTGAAAAGCAACCATACATTGATGTCTCTCTCCCTCTCTGCCTCTCTCCCTCCCCTTCTCTCTGAAAATAATCAATAAAATCTTTTCTTAAAAAAGAATGCTCTGTGAACACTGTGCAAGTTTTTCTGTGAACATGTTTTCATTCTCTTGAGCATATTCCTTCAGGTTGGAATTGCTGGATCATATGGCAACTCTCCTTTTAACATTTTGAGGAATTGCCAGGCTTTTCTAAAGTGACCACACCATTTTACAATCCCTTTAACAATGGATGAGAATTGCAGTTTCTTCACATCCTTGCCAGCATTTGTTAATGTCTATCGTTTTATGATAGCCATCCTAGCAAGTGTGAAGCAGTATCTCATTGTGGCTTTGATTCACACTTCCCTGATGACGTTGAGCATCTTTTCATGTGCCTTTGGGCACATCTTCTTCTGTACATCTCTTTTTTAAGAAATGTCTATGCAGATCCTTTGCTCATTTTTAAAAACAGATTATATTTATTTATTTCTAGAGAGGAGGGAAGGGAGGGAAAGGAATTTTGATGTGTGAGAGAAGCATCGACTGGCTGCCTCTTGCACACCCCTAACCAGGCACCTGCCTGCAAGCCAGACACATGTGCCTTGACCAGGAATTGAACCAGGGACCTTTTGGCTTGCTGAGTCACACCAGTCAGGGCATTTGCTCATTTTTAAATTGGGTTGTCATTTTAGCAAATTGTTTTGAGTTATTTACAAATTTTGGGTAGAAGTTCCTTATTTATTATATGATTTGCAAATATTTGTTTTGTGCTGTGTGTTGTCTTTTCACTTTCTTAGTGGTGGTATTTGTAGCACAAAAGTTTTCATTTCATTGTGGTTCAGTTTATTTATTTACTTTTTTGGTTCTTGTGCTTCAGATGTTATATCCAAGAAATCATTACTTACCTCAAGATTAGTAAGATTTATCCCCATATTTTGCTAAGAGTTTTATAGTTTTAGTTCTTACATTTAGGTCTGTGATCCATTTCAAGGTAAATTGTACATAGGGTGTGCTGTAGGGTTCAGCTTCTTTCTCATGTGACTATCTCTTCTGTTTTTAAGGTAACAAGAATGTGGTAACCAGAGAGCACTTGGACCGTATGAAGAATAGCTGCATTGTTTGTAACATGGGACATTCCAACACAGAGATTGACGTGGTAAGATTAAGCGAGTCATCACTGGGGGCTTTTTCTTTTCTCCTTGCCAAGAAGCAAACTAGAGGAGGAAATAAATAGCAGGGTCGTCAGCCACCTTAAACATGATTGTCCTGGCAGAGCTGTCCCCAGCCTGCTCACTTACTAGCCCTATGATCTGTGTTTGTGGATGTTATCAAGCTTCTTTGTCTCAATGTAATCATTTCAAATGGCTGTTGTCTTCCACCAGGCTAGATGCCTACTTACACTGTAAGCCATTCTATCTTTATGTTTAGGATTGAGCGCTGGGTAAAGTCAAAACTACAAAAAGTATGTAATAAATGTGAGTCCATTTTTTTGCTATGGTAGTATCTTGGGGCTGTTTAATATTACCACAAAGTTGAGATAAGTAGGTTAGTGTAAGGGAACAAGTCAAGGGGGTGAAATGTATGAACTGGAAAGAGAACATTGCTTCAGTTTGACTGTGTCTGGCAAATACTGTGGTTTCTTTTCTCTCTCCCTCTCCCTCTTTCTTTGGGTTCAGTCTCCCCTGAACTATTTTGCAAAATAGTCAGCTCAGTGGCACATGTTCCTCATATTCCTCAAACCTAAAAAACATATCACTTTTGTTCTCTAATTTGATTATATTCACTCTAAACTTTTTCGATCCAACATAACACTCAGTCCAACTCAGTTGCCTGAGTAATAGTTAGTAGAAGTGTTATTTATTTCTTTTCAGACATAGCAAAGTATCTCCCATTGTGACTTTCACTCTGGTTTTAAATTTTCTGGCACAAATGTAGTTCCCTCAGGGTAAATGGCTCAAGCAAAGTATGCTTTTATCTCCACTGAGGGCTACTCTGATTGAGCTTCAGCGTTGCCAGGTAAGGATCAGTTCATATGCCGAGAGCCTGTTGGATAATACCTATTTTAAATGGTTTCTCATATTATCTATTTTAAATGGTTTCTCTTTTTAACTCTGCGCTATTCTTCTATTTATAAAAATAGCTGGACAAACAACCTACCAAAGCCTGTTTCTACTTTTGAGGTTTCCAAGTGGCATGGCTCCATTACTCTGTTTCACCATGATCTTTTGCTCATAATGAGTCATTTAGTTAGTTCTTTTTTGTAGTTGTTGTTAAGTTTCACTTATGTGCCATACTGTCCTTTTAGTAAATAGTCTAAGATATTAATGTTTCTTAAACTGTCTGGCACACGTTTGCACTTTTCTGGGTTAATCTGCTTATAGAGCCCCCAGATGGGAAAAGCTCAAGGAAGACAGTCCTGCTTTGAGCCCTGATGAGAAGTTTTCTGATTAAGGGAAGGAGGAAGGAATTTCCCCCCTCTAAACTCTCAAGCACTGAAATCAAAATAATTCCAACTGCAATTATGTATTGTTATATTTTTATTTTATCTCATTTCACCCTTTTGACTAACCCATGAGGCATTATTCTTACCCTTGGTTTTCAGTTGGGAGACTAATAAGTTAAGTACATTATACATTGATTCAAAAATGAAATTAGAGCACAAAATTCCTCATTTTTACTTTTAGACTAGTTTTTTGGTTTGTTTTCCTGCATGTTGTACTATTACCTCCTCATGATTTCTAGATTAATTTCAAGTAATGAAGGTTAATTTCCCCACTGAAGGCAGCCCAGACATAAGTAATATCTCAGGATAAAGTCCAGGACACTCTTTACCTTCAGTCACAAACATTTATTGTGATTGCTGTATGCAAGGTGCTGTCTGGGTCCTTGCAATCAGTAAACAAAACAGGCAAACATTCCTTACCTCACGACACTTATGTTTAAAGAAGAAGAAAAAAACAAACACTGAGCATAATAAGTAAAATTTATAATATGTTAGAAGGCAAAAGCATCATGGGAAAAAGAAAAAATTAAAGCATGATAAGAGTATAATAATTTTATTTTTTAAAGATTTTTATTTATTATTTTTAGAGAGAAAGGAAGGGAGAGAGGGAGAGACATCAGTGTATGGTTGCCTTTCACCTGCCTCCAGCCACAGACCTGGCTGGAGACCTGGCTTGCAACCTGGTTATGTGCCCTGGCTGGGAATTGAACCAACGACCTTTGGGTTCACAGGCCAGCACCTTATCCACTGTGCCACCAGCCAAGGAGGGTATAATAATTTTAAATAGAGGAATCAGGTATAAGCCTCATTGGGAAGGTGATGTTTGAGCAGATGTGAAGGAACTGAGCATGGGTTGTTAGGTGAAGAGCATTTCAAGTGAATAGTTAGAACAAATGAGGTGGGAGGGGGACTATCTAGTCTGTGTGAGGCTCTACAGTGAGTCATGCCAATATGATTGAAGTAGAATGAGTACCAGTCAGAATGAAGTCAGAGAGGTAATGAGCCAGACTTATTAGGGTTTCATAAGCCATTGTAAGAACTCCTGAGTATATTCTGAGGGAAATAGGGAGCCCTTGTAGAATTTATAACAATCTGACTTATGTTTTAAAAGGATAGCTTCAATTTTTTAAAAAAAGTTTTTCATTATTTTTATTTATTTATTTTTCATTATATAGCTTTTATTTTTAAAGGCTCACTTTAGCTTTTCTGTTGAAACCAGGCCTAGTTCTGCAGGTACTGCTAGCTAGTTCTGGTATCTATCTGCCAGGGACACTAACTAGCCAGGGGCCATCTCTCAGTTCTTTTTGTGCTCTTCTTAGCAGAGTGTATAACTAAACCAAACAGTACAGAAGGGGAGATGCTCAGAAGAGCTTTAAAAAAGTTAATTACTCAATCTTTGATGGTAGTGTCACAGGCATATAAAATGAAATTTAAGAAAATAATGAACAGGCCATGGCTGGTGGCACAGTGGGTAAGGCACCATCCTGTGAACCCAAAGGCCGCTGGTTCAATTCCCAGCCAGGGCACATAATGAGGTTGCAAGCCAGGTCTCCAGCCAGGTCCATAGCTGGAGGCAGATGAAAGGCAACCATACATTGATGTCTCCCTCTCTTCCCTTCTCTCTAAAATAATAAAGTCTTTAAAAAAGAAAAAGAAAATAATAAACTCAACTAATAATTGAAACCAGAATGTGCATTCCCTATTTAGCAAATTTGTATTAAATTCATCTCTACTCTGTGCCAAGTGCTTGTCTGAAGAATAGTAGTGAGCAACAATATGCCTACTGTCCTGAACTCTATATTCTAAGATGGGGGACAGATAATAAATAAATAGACAAATATTATCAGTTAGTGCCTAATGTTGAAAAAAAAAACCAGCAAGGTGAAGATATTGAGGTTTCTGTTTTAGTTAGGGTGATCAAGGGAGATCTTTATGAGGAGATAATACTTGAAGAAAACCCGGATGAACTGAAGGAGCAAGCTCTCTGAGCATTCTATTCGGAGGGAATGGAAAGTAAAAGACCTTGAGATGGAAAGTGCCTAATGTATTTGAGGAACAGAAAGGTGCCATCTTAGCAAGAGGAGAATGGGCCAGGGGGTGAGAATAGGAGACACTAACTTAAGGAGGCAGTGTGTTATGTAGAGCTTTATAGGCCGTGTTAAGGAATTTAGATTTTATTGTGGGTACAAGGGAAGCCATTGCATGGTTTTGAACAGGTGACTGACAAAATTTGACTTATGTTTTATTTTATTTATTTTTTTTATCATTTTTTAAATTTTCAGTTACAGTTGACATACATTATTATATTAGTTTCAGGTGTACACCCAGTAATTAGACATTCCATAACTTGCTAAGTGACCATCCCAATAAATCTTGAACCCACCTGGCACCATACATAGCTATTAGAATATTATTGACTGTATTTCCTGTGCTGTACTTTACATCCTCATGACTGTTCTGTAACAATCCATCTGTACTTCTTAATTCCTTTACCTTTTTCACCCATCCCCCAAATCCCCCTGCCATCCAGAAACTGTCACAATGGTCTCTGTACCTGAGTCTCTGTTCTGCTTGTTCATGTTGTTATTTTGTTTTTTAGATTTAATTGTTAATAGGTATGTATTTATTGTTCCTTTTTTATAGATTAGAGAGAGAGAGAGAGATTTGTTGTTCCACTTACTTATTCATTCATTGGTAGATTCTTGTATGTGCTCTGACCAGGATTGAATCCACAACCTTGGTATGTCAGGACAATGGTCTACGCACTAACCAACTGAGCTACCTGGCCAGGGCATATTGTTCATTTTATCTTTTTTTCTTCTTCTTTTTCTTCAACAAGACCCTTTAACATTTCATGTAATACTGGTTTGGTGGTGATGAACTCCTTTAACCCTTTCTTATCTGAGAAGCTCTTTACCTGTCTTTCCGTTCTAAATGACAGCTTTGCTGGGTAGGGTAATCTTTGTTGTAGGTCCTTGCTTTAATATTTCTTGCCAGTCCCTTCTGGCCTGCAATGTTTGTTTTTACAGCCAGAAATTATAATGGGACTTCTCTTTCCAGCACTGGAACCCTGGACTGGTGGGCCTGGTGTATGGCTGGGGCCCTACACTCCTCAGGAGGGACCTCCACAGCTGAGAAATCTTTTTAGATTTTTATCCACCACACGAGGGTGTAGACTCCACCCCTCCACTGCACCAGTCATGATGTGGCTTCTTCTTTAAATTCCCTACTTGTAGGATTCCCATTTAGCTCAATTTTAGGCAGTTCTGAATGATGGTTTTTCTATAGTTTAGATGCGGTTTTGGGAGGAGGCAAGTACTGTATTTACCTATGTTGCCACCTTGACCAGACGTTCCCTGCCTTGTGTGTAAAACATTACTCTGGCTGTTGAATAAAGAAAATATGTCTGGAGCTTGAACAGTGATAGGGACAATAGGAGGCTCTTTCAGTATTTTCAGCAATAGAAGTTGGTAACTTGGATCAGATGGGTAAGCAGTGAAAATGAGAAGAAGTGATGTGTTGTCCTGGCTGGTAGCACAGTGGATAAGGTGCCGGCCTTTGAACCCAAAGGTCGCTGGTTTGATTCCCCAGTCAGGGCACATAACCATGTTGCAAGCCAGGTCTCCAGCCAGGTCTGTGGCTAGAAGCAGGTGAAAGGCAACCATACACTGATGTCTCTCTCCCTCTCTGCCTCTCTCCCTTCCCCTCTCTCTGAAAATAATAAATAAAATCTTTTTTAAAAAAGAAGAAGGAGAAGTGATATATAGTGAAAACCAGTGGGTTTTACTAAATGCATTGGGTGTAGAGTGTGAGGAACAGAGTGAAAAATCACTCAAAGTCAACTTTGTGAAACTGTGAAGGAGAACAGGTTAATGAGCTTTTATTCAGGTTTTATTTTAATCCTCACTTGGGGATCTGTTTATTGATTTGAGAGAGAGAGAAATATTGATGTAAGAGAGAAACATCAGTTGGCTGCCTCCCATACACACCCTAATTGGGAATCAAACCCACAGCCTAGGTATGTGCCCTGATGGGAATTGAACCCTCAACCTTTTGGTGTGTGGGATGATGCTCCACCAATTGGACCACCCAGACAGGGCTATCCAGTTGTCGTGTTCAAAAGTTTAAAGGCTTTTTTTTTTTTTTTTAAGTAGAGGTTTAGTTTTACCTAACCTTGGGATGCTGACTGCTGCATTTTTAGGAAATAGCTTGTCAAGAATTAGTTGTTCAGAAAGTTGCATTTTTTTCTGACTATTAATGCTGTGAATACTTAGGGAACTTAAGCTAGAGATTGTGTTCTTAGCTGCCTTTTGGCCATGTCTTTCATGTATCTCCTCTCCCTTGAAAGCAGACCCGCTTTCCCGTATGCATCACATAGGTCTGTACAGCTGTAAGCTTCACAATTCAAGTGGTTAAACCATGATGTACACAGGCTTTAAAGGTTTTTGTCAGCCAAAGAATTAAAACCACTGACTCTGACCTTTGCAGAACTAGAACCACGGTTGTTTTCCCTGGACAAACTGATATGCATTGTTCAAAATCTCATAATACCAATTTGTGCAAGCGTAGTAACTGGCTGATTTACTGTGGGATGTACACCTAGTTTGGGAATGTAGTCCACATTAGGGAACTTTTTCCTGGTAGATCCAGTGATTGTAAATCCACAATAAAGACAATTGGAGAAATCCTTGTAAAGCCCTGCTAGAACCATAAGCAACCCTTCTCATGAGGAGTGTGACTGCCAAATAGACCTAAGTGGGTTATTGGAGCTGCCTAGACAGGTCTTCAAACCATTTTTTTAACTAACCCTCAGGTCTTTTGCTGACAGCATAGCCATTCCATTGCTCTCGTAAACTACCCCTCCTAAGCATTGATCATTTTATGATGTTCTAAGACATGTCCTTTCCTTGATTCCACCACATCTTTTTTCCTCAGGAAATACTTTCTCAGACAGGAGACTCTTGTTAATCACAGAGTAGCTCTTTCTTTACTCCCAGTCACCAACATTGCTTGTCTTCTGGAAGATTAGGAGTTTGAGACACTAAGAACTGGAAGTACTTTAAAGTCCTATCAGTGTCACGCAAGAGTATCTCTTGGCTCTATGTGGTTATTGCCTTCTGTGGTGATCTTTTTTTTTTTTTTTTTAAGATTTTGTTCATCATTTTTAGAGAGGACAGGGAGGGAGGAAGAGAGAGAAACATCAACGTATGGTTGCCTTTCACCTGCCTCCAGCTACTGACCTGGCTGGAGACCTGGCTGGAGACCTGGTTTGCAACCTGGTTATGTTGCCCTGGCTGAGAATTAAACCAATGATCTTTGGGTTTGCAGGCCAGCGCCATTCCACTGAGCCACCAGCCAGGGTGTGGTAATATTTCTAAAGCCTAAGGGATTTACTTTGTATTTCCTTAGCTTTCCAAAGTTATCTGTGTGCTTAAATTTCTTTTTAACTTTATTTACAGTATTTATTTATAAAATTTCTTTTTAAAATCATAATTTTAAAGTAATACTTGTTCAATTTAAAATTTCAAAGTATATGTTTAAAATAAGAAGTAAAAAATTTACATAATTGAGATTATAGTATATAGTTCTGCAAGTTGACTTTTTCACTTAGCAATAAGAAATGGTTTTCATATTAATACACTTTTAAAAACTAATTGCATAATATTTCATTGTATGGAATTATCCTGAGTTACTCAGCCATTTTCTTGTTGGTCTACATTTTTCCTATTATAAATAACCTTGGATTAACATTCTTGGGCACTTGTTTCTATTAGGAACTTCAGTGAGTGTTTCTATAGGATAGAGCCTTAGAAGATTGGTCAGGAATTAGGCACATATAAAATTTTGTTAGCTGCTGCCAAACTGCCCTTTAGAAAGGTAACCAATTTATGGAACTGACATCTCAAAACACTTTTTATTTCCCATCTATCTAATGAATGGACCAAACCATTAATGCAGTCCTGAATATACTGAAATATCATTGTCTGTCTATCTTTCCCACTAGGCTGAAAATGAAAAGAGGGAGAGCCTCTATCTATAAATAGCTCACAGTCCAGTAGAGGAGCCCACAGTGTTATCAATAATCACATCCTTTACTACAGTCTCTAGAATGCAGTATGTACTCAGTAAATGATTGTTGTGTAACTGAAGTGTTTCTCTTTATTTGTCTGAAAAAATTGAGAACTTCTCAATTTTACCAGTTGAAGCAATAGGTAGCCTTAGACTACGGATTCCTGTTCTATTTTAGGCGCTGCCTATTGGAAGAAGGAAGTTGTCGTCAGTCTAAACCCTGTGACTGTTACTTGGTCGCTGCTGTTAATAAACTTAACATTTCTTCTCTTATTCTCGGAATATACAATATGCAGAAATGGAAGGAGGGTGAGCCATTGAGAGCTTTACTCTACCATTAAGCATTTCTCTAAAGGCTACTTCACATTTGCACTTAGGTCACAAAGCTTCTGTAACTTTAGGGTGACCCATCATCATTAAGAAGGCAGAAACTGGGGCACTGGGACATGAGAGCAGAACTTGCTACATTTAGGACATTCAGCCTTCTCTAACTAATCTCACTCAGCTGCGATCCTCTGTTGTGTGTGTCCCCTCAGCACTTATGTATTCGGTTTGCGCTGCATTAATTTGCACTTGTTTGCATGTTGCTTTGTAAGTATGTAAAGGCTTTCCCCCCCTCACATATGTATTGTTTGTGTCCTCAAGCAAAATAAGAGCTTTTTGAAGGCAGAAACCATGTCTTTGGTTTCTTTTGTATTTCCCATAGCACCTTTTACTGTGCTCAGCAGAGAGTGGGCGTACTGTATATGTTGTGGAATGACATCCTGAGTGATCTCTCCCTGGCTGGGCCTAAGATTAAATTTCCTGAAATGGAACAGTCCTAACCAACCCAGGACAGGTATTCTCCATCTGGCATGTTGGTTGCTCCTTTCAACTTGCTATTTGAAATGGCTCCCTTCAACACCTTTTTGTCTGCAAAGTGGGGCCTGGCATGGCTGACGATGTGCTTGCTCTATGTATTCCAGGCGAGTCTGCGGACCCCAGAACTGACCTGGGAGCGAGTGAGATCCCAAGTTGACCATGTAATATGGCCTGATGGCAAAAGGATAGTGTTGCTGGCAGAGGTAAGACCTGAGGCTGCTGATAAGAGAGATTTGGCCCTGACAGGAGAAACTACAATACCTAGGTCCCCTTTTCCTCATGTTCTCTCATGCATTTCCAGTCCTCTTAAGCGCAAGCTTAACTACTTTACTGATGGATTTTATATCTAACTGTGAAAGGTCTTTTCATTTTCATTTGGCAATTAAGAAACTATTTTCGTTCCCCACTTTTCACCAATTATCCTGTCTCTCTATGTCACTCTACAGGCTGAGTCATATAATGACTATTACCATGAAAGAAATTAATGGATAGAACCAGTGCCTCTCTGAGTGATGCTTACAAAGAGATAATGTCATTTATGGGATGATTTAATCAGTAAGCACAAAGTAGATATTCCTTTCTTAGGCAAGCTCCAGGTAGGTCATGTCTTTGCTGATAGATTCCCTGTTTTTGAGTGTCCATTCTCCTAAACTGAGCCAGACATGTTTTATAGTATGTACTCAGCCGTACACTGGTTGTGTGATTGATATTTCACTCTCCTGGCTACTTTTAGCTCAGACTTAAGTCTGGACTTTCATTCCACTTGGTTTTTCATGTCAATGTTTGGCCCCTTTTCCTTTCTCGAAAGCTTCTCTTCCCTAGTTCTAAATTCCTGCCAGCTCTAATGATGCCCCTTGTTTTTACCTTGACACTTTCTCTTCTTTAGGGAAAGATATAAAATAACAAGGACGATAATAATACTTTTCTCAGGTTTTGATTTTATCTTTTTAAGTTAAAGAAACTGAATTTGAAAACATAAAATATATAACATC
Organism: Noctilio leporinus; assembly: GCA_004026585.1. Classification (NCBI taxonomy): domain Eukaryota; kingdom Metazoa; phylum Chordata; class Mammalia; order Chiroptera; family Noctilionidae; genus Noctilio; species Noctilio leporinus. The sequence goes on along the minus strand of PVIW01001347.1, from coordinate 225,288 downwards.
TTCATTTAGGGGCCCTTATGTTTATGTTTGCATATCCTTCCTGTTTTCTCTTTACCTTTCCTCACCTTATCTCACTTTCTCAAATACTTTATAGCATTTGTAAAGGGACTGAATTATTTCTTCACAAGAAAGGCATTGTACCAGGGGGGTAGAGAACAGGTTGTTAAATATTTGTTAATTGCTTTGATGTTCACCCACTGTCTGGTGACTTATTTTTTAGTTGCTCTGGAAGGTCCCATCTAGTAACTTTGGTGACAAAAGCAAGGACCAGTTGTTTTTGATTCCTATGGTTGAGCAAAAGAAGTTGTCAAGCTTCTTAGGAAATGAAGTAGCAAAGGATGACACTGGGGGCAGTTTCTAGCTTTTCTACTCTCAAAATCATCCACTCAAAACACAAGGCTGCTCTTGAATTTAGGAGAACCAAACTAAGGAAGAAGTCAAAAATCATCACAGCTTCCTAAATCCAAGAAAATCTTTCCTCTCAACATGGAGTAACCATGCGGATTGGGCTACATCATTGTTGAAGACAGTATTTCAAAGGACTGTCAATACCTTTGAAAGAGAATATTCTGTTGTAGAAAGTAGGAAATTCAGACAAATGCAGTCTTCCTTGTCCTAAGCCTCAGTATCATGTGACCATCTCTATTCTTTTTACATAATCCTCCAGCTCTTTTGTCTATTTCCTTCATCAAATTTTCAAGAACTTTTTATGGTTTTACTTAAATGTCAATCTATTAATTTCTATTTATTGAGCACCCGCTTTACATCCAGCAGTGTTAGTTGGCGAGTATTTGGAGACTGGTTGGTATGCTCTTTCCTCCCTCCTGAGAGGCTGGAGACTTTGCCCTAATCAGTTTGTGTCTTCATCCTTTCTGTTTAGGGCCGTCTGCTGAACCTCAGCTGCTCCACGGTGCCTACCTTTGTGCTCTCAATTACTGCTACTACTCAGGTAAGGCCTCCAGAGTGGGAAAGCAGTGGCCTGGGGAGGGTCAAAAGACCACCTGATATGACCTGGATTGCTGTGATTGGCACGTCAGCATCCATCTCTGCTTTTCTAGGCTCTTGCCTTGATAGAACTTTACAATGCTCCTGAGGGTCGCTATAAGCAGGATGTCTACCTGTTGCCCAAGAAAATGGGTAAGTGTGTGCTATTCCACCCCCACCCCTACCAAAGTAGTTTGGAGTCAGACGCTAAATGAAGTTTGGGAGCATTATATTTCTTTTTTTTTTTTTTTTAATTATTTTTATTTATTTATTTTTAAAGATTTTATTCATTAGTTTTAGAGAGAAGGGCAGGGAGGGAGGAAGAAAGGGAGAGAAACATCAATGTATGGTTGCCTTTCACCTGCCTCCAGCTACAGACCTGGCTTGAGACCTGGCTTGCAACCTGGTTATGTGCCCTGGCTGGGAATCGAACCAGTGACATTTGGGTTCACAGGCCGGTGCCTATCCACTGAGCCACCAGCCAGGGCTATATTTCTTAAGGATAAGGAAAAAAGAAGATATGTTTATCTTGTAAAGTAGGATCTATGATTCCTAGGTTCTATCCTCAGCAGATTTATCACATTTTCCACAAGGGTTGCTCCAATGACATTGTGACACTTTGCTATGATTTAGTTTACTTGCCTGTTAATTTTAAGGATTTTCTCTCATATGTAAGAATCTCAAAGGAGAAAAATATCTTTCCCGAGAGAGAGGAGTCATCCCCTACCTTGTGACATCTGACTCACTGCAGTTCTAAATAGCCCTTCCCAAACTTTTGAGACTGAGATCTGCATACTGCACCTAACTCTCACCCCATTGGGTCAGGCCACAGGGAAGATGCTTGAATAGCTTCTACTGAGAATTTACTTATGTGGGTGTTTTGTATAGAGAAACATTAAACTGTCTTAAATTTTTAAAGAATCTCCTTCAAACACCTGAACTGATACAGTGTGTTTATAAGCTCCCAAGGCAGAGATCAGGGAATGTATCAGCTTCTGGTTTCATTTTGCTTTAGCACTAAAATACTGAGTAGCTGTTAGAGTTGACATATTTTACCTTGAGTAGACACATTGGAAGGACATGAAAGAAATAGTGCAATCCATATTCTTAAGGAATATATAATGAAGTTAGGGAGGCCAAACAAATACATAGGAAATGATGTAAAGTTCTGAATAAGTAGTAAGTATTCAGGTAAGAAAATGTCAATAGAAATGCATAAGAGAACTAAGCCTACTGAAAGCAAAGCAGTATAGTATCATTCTTAGTTATTCCTTTCAGATTTTCCAGTATTTGTTTTCCTCAGTGACTCAAGGTGTAGAGTTCAAGGCAGAACTAAAGTTACAGCTTCCCGTTTTTTAGCTCCCACACTATCCCAAATAGTAATAGACCCAAAGGCCTATTACTGCTTTTATTTCTCCCTCATCTTTCTGAGGAGAAGGAAAGGTTCAAGGCTGAAATAGCTTGAAAGGAAGAAAGGTTATATCTTTGAAAAGGTTATGAGCCCCAAGTGTGAGCAGCCATATCTTAGATCTAAGGGCCAGTGAGCAAAAATTGAGCATTTTTTATTCAGCTCCAAGAATTAGAAGGTATCTTTCAACTACTTAAGGCCTAACCAAGAATGCTTATACCTGGGCTTCTGTGGTTTCTTTCAGATGAGTATGTGGCCAGCCTCCATCTGCCCACCTTTGATGCCCACCTGACAGAGCTGACAGATGAACAGGCCAAGTATCTGGGACTCAACAAGAATGGGCCCTTCAAACCTAATTACTACAGGTGCCTTGGGTTCGCCAGGAAACAGGGTTTCCCGGGCAGTGAAGAGCTTCCTGAGTGGAAATGGCCTTTGCATTAGGACCGTATTTACAGGGACTCAGAAAGATAAATCTGCCCTCCCTCACTGCCACCCCCAAAGGACTCTTTGAGGCTTTCTCCAGACATTAGTGTTCCCTTTCCTAAGTTTGCCTTACTTTATTTCATCTTCTTGATGTGATTTTTACCTCTTTATGGAGAAATACTGGCCTATTCTACTGATGTGATTACCTAACCTCACTACACAACTCCATAAGAGCCCCTGCCTCTGTATTATACCTGTAGGCAAGCTCTCCCTGCCCCAGCATCCCCACAACCTGATAACCTCACAGTCTCATCTTCCTTTTTCCCTCCAGGTATTAAGTTCCTGTAACCAAAGCCAGAAGAAGTTTTAAGGAATAGAACTCCAAGCCTTTTCTCCACTCCTATATAGGAAAGAACCCAGCAAGCCGCTTCTCCAATCAGCTGCCTGCCATGCTCACCCTATACGTTAGGTTATTTATTTATTAAAATCTAGAATCCTGTGCCTGTCGCTTTGGCCCAGCGTGGTTACTGCCCCGAGGGCCGTGAGAGCAGCAGAGGACAGAATGAAGAAGGAAGGAAACGGGGTAACCATTCCCACTGCATCTCTGGCATTATTCCCTACTGAAGCCTTTGCAGTGGTCATTTTTCTTCATTTTTCTCTTGGCCAGGCTCAGGAGCCAGTCCAGGGATTCCAGGCTCCTTGTTTCCTGCGGTTTTCTGAAATGAATTTTCAACAGCTGCCTTTCTTAGCTTTGGTTTGTCCCCTTTTGGAAGCCACTGAATTAACATAGCCTAAGTTCCCAGCCTTGACCATCACTGTCACTGCCTTCTTTAGGGAATGGTTGGAAGGAAGGATGTTATGGCCTTGGCAAGCTACACCAAGAACTCAGCTGTGCCTGTGCTTACTGGGAGTCCTATACCCAGGACTGCTTTCTTCTCCTTAAATATTTATGTCCATTCTAACACTTTGTGGTTCCAAGAGCAATGTGTCACCATTATTTCCTCAGCAGCTCTGATATCTGTCAGACATTTTTTTGCTGTCTTTCTAACCCCATAACCTCTGCTCAGAAAGGGGTTGGGGGCAGCCCTACTGGGGTCCATAGTTTTACTTCCATGTCATTTAACTGGATAGTCCCCAGGAATTCCCTCCAAATCGATACTGTCTCGGAAAAGAAGGGTTTGTGGTGAAACATTGCATCCTGAAACTTCCTCTTATTGCCTAAAACTACTTCTGAAACTGAGCAGAGAAAGGCATACTTTTCAAGGGACTTGGGGTGTAGGGCTTCAGAGAAGGGATAGGTCTTTCAGGCATACAGATTGGCACCCTAAAGAAGCAAAATTGATTTATTTTCCTCCTGAGAAGGGCTTTGCAGCTTAACTAGCTAAGCTGTAGAGAGATGGCCCTGTAAACTGAGTCCAGATGATCAAAGCTAGTTTGACTAGGTCGAACTTGATCAGACATTTTAGCCATTCATGAAACTGAAATCTAATGTCTGCAATTTGGTCTGTGGTATTTATTCTCTGTTGTGATAGCTTTCTATGTTCTGGCCTTTTCCATCTTAGGAATCTGTACTTGAGGTCGTTTCTTGAGTAACTCCAACATTACAAACAATTAGTAATGTAAGCAGCCTAAAATTTTGTCCCACCCAAGAGTTTGGTTCCTTTTGGAGACTGGCCTATTGGTCTTAGGGCTGCATTGGAACCAGACTGATTCTAAGAAGTCTAGAGCATCCCTACTAATCTTGAATTAAATGAGTCCCTTTTCCCCCTGCCAACCCTAATTACACTCTCAGTTTGTTTTTCCTTTTGTTTTGTTTGTTTTGCTTTTTTTCCTATTTTAGTCTGCCTCAAAGTCTCAAGGCCAAGGTGACTCAGGAAAACACCAGACCACCCAGGATCACTGTAACCTTCCCACTCCCAATTTTTCTCCCCAGCCTCCACCTTCTCCAGCTTACCTGGTCTTCACATATATCCTTGAACTTAGTCTGGAAGGGATCTTCCTTTTGAAAGTATGGAGATGGACCTTATGGCTATTTGCCTCATTAAATACTATATAGGCTCAGCCTATACAATATGGTTCATCAGAGACCATGTGTCTTAGCAAGTACTGGAAAGATGCCACATTCTCATAAATGCGGAGAATTCCTCTAGGCCATTTAAGTTTTTCATTTTCCTACCCAGTTCTGATTTTTGTATTAGTTGGATCCTTTTGCAAAAGATTGAAACTTTGTACCTTATATCCAGAGAAAATTCCATTAGGCAGATTAGAGAGACTGGCAGAGAGGGAGGAAGAAAGGGAGAGAAGCATCAATGTATGGTTGCCTTTCACCTGCCTCCAGCTGCAGACCTGGCTGGAGAGCTGGCGTGCATCCTGGTTATGTGCCCTGGCTGGGAATCAAACCAGCGACCTTTGGGTTTGCAGGGTGGTGCCTATCCACCAGCCATGGCCTAGTCTATTACTTTCTGAGGCCAAAAATCCTAACCTGCTGTTTCTCAGGAAAGCCTGGCTCTCTCTAGCATGCTGTGCCTTGCTGTAGTGAAGAGACCCATTCCACATGAAAAAAGAACCGCACTGGGCTTCTAATTAGGTTGCCAGTGTTGCTGTCTGGAGTGAGGTGTTTGCCTCTGAGTTTCAGATGACTTCTTTTCCTTTCTCTCTGGAGACCCTGTGCCAATCAACTGTTAAGAAGCAGCAGTCCCTAGCCTCCTGAGAATTTGAGTTCTTAGTGTTGGAATTTGGTCATTATTCCCTCTACTCCTGTAATCAGAGAAAATGTGCCTTCTTCCCTCAAGTTTCCACCTTAGATGCATCCTAGGTATCTGGAAGCAAGGGAAAGAAGACTAATTATCTCTGTGGCTCTGGCCTGTAGGGATACTTACCATTTTCTCCATGATGAATTTGTGCTAGTTTTTAAGGTCTTTCTGCCTTCTTAATGTAATTTTTTTTCTAAAGAAAAAGAAAAGTATCTGGTCTACCTTCCCTGTGCCCTTCTACCTCTTCATCTTCTCCTCCCATATAAGCACGGCTCCCCATGGCCACATTCTCCTGCGAAGCTTTTTTTGCTGCTTGGCTTTTCTCTGAACAGATCTGAAATTGCTGCTCCTGTGGTTTTCTCAAAATTAACTTTATCATGATTTTTAAAAAGAAATCAGAATGCATTATTGCATTAGCTTTTTTAATAAAGGAAAATCATGGAAAGAAAATAGGTAACACCAGCAAATTCTATGTGGACAAGTTCTAATATATATATATATATATATATATATATATATATATATATATATAAAATAATCATCCAGTTCTCGTTGTCATCTTACCGAAAGGAAATAAAACCTCTACGAATCACCATTTCTGAGAGGCTCTTGGAAATCTTTATGTCTAAGTGATTGTATTAGATCAGCAATAATGAACATGTAATCTCAAAAGATAAATAAAGTATTCTTAAAATGGATTCCTGTCTTGAGAGTATTGCTTGCTTCTGTGAACTACAAATTTAGAGAGGAGAGAGGTTTCTGGGCAGCAGGCTAAAGAGCCTGCTGTAGGTCAAGAATGTGCAAAAGTGAAGCAGTTACCAGTTGGCATGCCGAATGGCCTTAGCCTTGAGTCCCTTATTCCATGGTGGACCATTCCACTAATTACTATCCCCTCCCCAACCTCCATTACATATATAAACATCCTGTTTTCTCAGGACCACCACCCTGGGGAGTAAAGAAGTGGAGGCTATGACAGGGAAACTAAATAAAGCTTCATTCTAAGTTTCCCAAGCCACTTGTGTGCTACCCTTAGCTGGAGAGTACAGAAGCTAGCTAATATCCCATGATTTGGGGGCTTAAGGGCCTCGATATTCAGTATCTGACAACATCCAACCAAAGGGAAGAAAGAAATTATTCTGGCAAAGATTTGTCTCAAGTCAGATTTTGCCTGACTAAATCAGTAATCAGAGGATGAGTCCAACCGCCTTTTCTTTATCAACTACCAGCAGAGTAGCTGTTTTTGAGCAGCTTTGTGATAGCCAGCTTCTTTAGTTGGTAACCTAAACAAGTTCTACATTCTGAATGCAAGATATTTTCTCATTACACCCACACATGACTTTGATGGGGAGAGGAGAATGTTCTTTTTCTACTACTTTATTCTGGCTGCCTGATATCCTCAAAACCTAGGTATTTTAAGACTTCCTGTATTTTCTTTTTAAGCTTTCCCTGTGTCAAGTGTCACCCATTTAATCACATATCTGACCTCCATGCATTGGAGTGAAGTGCTTATATGGGAAAGGGGTATGTTTGGCCCTTGTGATATGCCTATTTATACCTCTAACCCTCTGCCAGTAGCCTCAGGGAACCTGAATTTTGGGACAAGGACGTGGTACTGAAGGTTTAAAAAGAACAGCACAGGAGCCATCTCTGCAAGATGGAAAAGCTTATATACCAGCCTCTAATTTGCTCCCATTTATATTTATGGGCACCTCTGTGATCAATGGTATTTATTGATAGCTGTCATTTCTTTGTTGACAAATAAACTAAAAGAAATTGAGTGTGTACCAATTCCATAGCCTCTGATTTCAAAGTTTTCAGTGAATCTGGTTCTTGTTACTTCTTCCAGGGATTGTTTCCAAATAACTTCCTCCTCATGACAAGCCCTGAAAGTCTGGACGTATAATGATCAGATATATAATGTCTGAGCTGTCTTCCATTCCACTGCTTGTGGAAAAGATAATGGATTGAGGTCTCAAGTTGATTCTTTGCAGTCCCCATAATATCAGTTTGTCAAACCTCTTCTCTGAACATGTGAAGCCAGGTGGAGCTGTAGACCCAGCAAAAAAGCTGTATATAGGGGCCAGAGGGGATTTGAGAGCTGTCCTCAGTCCTACTTCCAACTGAAGGTCACTCTGCTCCCTTTGCTCTGGGGATAGGCTGAAAAGGAACAAGCCTCAAAAGGGGCTACTCCAGTCTGCCACCACTGCTGGGAATCCTGCTGATAGTCTAGGCTTACAAAAGAACAGGAAGTTCTGCGCCTGTCAATCCTAGAGCTCTGACTGCTTAGGAGAAGAGGTATTGGGAAGAGAGAAGGCAGAGTAATTATTTTACTCAGAAACCTTAATGGGCTGCGCTATGGCAATGAGGTAGGTGTAGGCTGTGATTTCCTTAAAGAGTTTAACAAATTATACCCTGAAAAGGATTCCAAAGTCAAATAGTTTAGGCCTTGAGCCAGGGACTTTTCTTGGAAATTCATATTAATTCTGTTAACCAGTGGGTCTCAACCCCAGAAGATTTTGCTCCTCTCGGAACATTTTGGAGACATTTTTGTTTGTCACACTAGGGCCAGTGTACTATGTGCATCTAGTGGAGGAAGGCTGGGGATTTCACTAAACACAGCACAGTGAATGCACAAGACAGGTCACCCCACACAACAAATAACTTCAGTCAATATACATAAATTAGGCATACAAAAATGAATAAAACTTGAAATGGGAAAGTGGTGGGAAGGTACAATAAGGAGATGTTGGGGACCAGGGAGGGAAGAACTCGGAAAGCCCCAAGGAGTGTTCCATCTCCCAACTCTGCTTTGATCACCTACTAATTAGCAGAGAAAAATGTGAGGGAACGAGGTTTAAGAAAGGTACAGAGCTGTCCCTGAGACTTAAAAAGGGGAGTAATTTTCAGGTCCTTTGGGAGCTAGTGGAAAATATAAGGATTTTGGGTCGAAGCTGACTTGGCTTGACACCAACACCACCTGCGTGGATTGAGGAGGGTCAAAAGGAGGGCTTTCTGGAAAAGGAGGTGATACCTAAATAGCACCTTTAAGGAAGGATAGAAGTTAGCCAAGACAAGAACAGAAAGTTTTCTCCAGAGAGAACAGCACATTCAAAGGCACTGAAACAATATAGAATAGGATACTTTGAGAACTGCAAGGTATTGATCTCTATGAGTCCCGATTTCCTCATAAGTAACATTGGATCCACGAAAACAACCTGTCAGGGAGGTGTGATAGGATATACCTGGAGAGTGTCTGGTGCAGCGCCTGAAAAAGTGGCAGCTGATTAACAGGATTAAAAAAAAAAAAAACAGAAATAAGCCCACAAACCCCTCCCATTTTCCCACCCATTGCCCTCAGATTGCCTAAACATTTACTGCTTTTTAGATAAATTCCAGAGGGGACAAGCTGAACAGCCTTATTTGCCCCAGGAAGGATCTTAGAATGAAGCAAAAGACTGGGGGTGAGGGCACGGCTTGCTTTCCACTTTAACTCCTTAGATCACAACCTGAGGAAGGTGCCCCACTTCAGCAGAAAAAGGCAGATGACCAAGAGCAGCCCTGAGAAGCACCAGCAATTTCACAGAAGTGAAAACGCCCCACCCCCTTAACCTCCTCGTCCCAGCTAAGCCCTTACTCCAAGCAGCAGGAGTCCTCGTAAGACGTCTCAGCTAACAGAGAGGACAAGTCCCTAGTTTCCTGCAGTGTGCCTGGCCACCCGGAGGTGCCATCCCTTCCCTGCGACGGAAGCGGGATTGGGACTTGTGCAGGGACCGGGATTTGGGGGCAGAGGTCCGTGGCAATGGGGAAACGGAGACCGCAGTAGGACAGGGGGCGGAGACTAGAGCTCCCCGAAAAGATCGCTCTTCGGGAGGGGGTGAACCCTGAGGGCCCAGTATTCGCAGGCAGAGCTGAGAACCAACTCAGGAGTTTAACGCTACCGGTAACGCCGCAGGACTCAAAAACGAACAAAAAAGACCGGGGGGGGGGGCGGTGAAATCCCTTGAATGAGCCCCCACCTCTTCCAAGTCCCGCTCCGAGCGGTAGAACGGCCAATCACGCCCAGGGGCGGGGCTGCGGTAGCAGCCGCAGCCAGTAGCTGTGGAGGGGGCGGGGCCTGGCGGACCGCTGGGGGCCGCGGGGCGGCCTCGGGAATAGAGCGCAGAGCGGAGCGGAGCTGCGGACCCGAGCCTCATGGAGGGCCCCGCGGTGCCGGGGGCCGGGAGCCCGCCTGCCAATGGCAACAGCAACGGCAACGGCGGCGGCAAAGGGAAGCAGGTGTCGCCCAAGGGCCGGGAAGCGTTCAGAAGCCAGCGGCGGGAGTCGGAGGTGAGGAGCCGGAGAGCTGCTGTTGGGGCCGGGACCTCCCGGGGGCAGGAAGCGGTGGCTGAGGCGATTCGCCCCGGTCCCCCGACCCCACCTTGAGGCCCCGGCCCTCCGGCGCGCCCCGGGCAGCCCCTCGGAGCGGGCACCTGCGGGATCCGCCGCAGTCTGGACTCTGCGCTCCGCCGCCCTGATGCCGCTTCACGCGTCTCCCGCCGCGAGCAGGTCGGGCTTTCTAGCTCTCCGGCCTCTGCTGCCGGAGAGGTAGCGCGCCGTCGAGCGTCCAGATAGTTTTCAGATACGTATCTCACTAATCGCTGCCGCTCCTTGAAGAGGGAATTCGTATCTTCAGTGTACAGAGCAGCAAACGGGCGCAGAGAGGTTGAGTGGCCGGCGTGAGGGGTGGGAGAGCCGCGCTCCGCCGCAGTGGAGAGCGGGCGGGGCGGGGGCGCTCGCCCTGCCACCCTAGGGCTCCCCGAGTCCATCCAGCTGTGCCTTTGCCTTCGGCCCTTCCCCCTCCCCCGGGTGACCTGGCAGGGTCTTTGGGGACTGAGCGCCTTCCACTTACATCAGGACCCCTGCCTGGAAGGGTGAATGAGACGGGACTCGGGTGGGGGCGTCGAGGAGTGAGTGGATGGAACTGTCCCAGGATACAAACCTACGCACAGGAGTAGGAATGGTTGGGTCGCTTCCTCTCCTGGGAAAAAAACCCTAACCGGGAGGACGAAAGGACTGGATCATCTCATCACTCCCCCACTCCCCTCCTCCAGCCACTCTCCATCAACTAGCCCGGAGTGGAGTTGGATCGGAGCCCGGACCAGAATAGATCACGAAATGTCAGGTGTAGAAGGGTCTGTAGAGATCGTCTAGGTTTAGACTTTTTTTCTTTTTTTAACAGAAGTTACTTGCCCAAGATCGTACACCTGGCTTAGTGGCCAGGGGCACCGAGATTTGGCGCCAGCCAGACCAGGCTCTGAATCCCGGCCCTGACATTTACGCCCTGAGACTCTTGGCAAATGGCCAAATCCCTAGAAACTCCAGTTTCTTCATTTGTAAAATGAGGTTAATACGGCCTACCTCTGAAGGTTGTAATAAACTCAAAGTGAGACGACAATGCGAAATGTTTAATTCAGTGCAGACACAGAGTTGCTTATAGTACTGTACATCAACGTCGTTAAGGCGCAGAGCTGCTAGGGAGGCCAGGCATCCATGCCAGTCTGGACTTTTAGGGCATCCTTTGCTTCCTTCCCACAGAGACATTGTTCTCCTGCAAGTGTGGTATTTTGGTAGGGGGATGTGGGTAGTCATCCTATATGCCCAGCGCTGTTTTAGGTGCTAGGAATACAGCTGTGAACAAGGTAACACCTTTGCCTTGTGGAGCTAGCATTCTAGTGGGAGTGGAGAGACAGACAATATGCTAATAAATAAAATAATTTCAGGGTGATGTGTTCTTTGAGGGAATTGAAACTCCTCCTGATGTCGGAGATCTTGTCCCTGCCTGTCAAGTCTTCCTTCACAAAAAGGCACTCATTGTACGGGGTTGGCCAAAAAGTCAATTTAGTTTTTCCCTTAGGATGCCTCTAGCAGTGCTTACTTGTCTTGAACTTCATTCGAAACAAGTTTGTTAGATTGTACTGTGACAGCTGTCACATCCGTGTGCATTTTTAAAGTAGTTTATCAAAGGGGTGGATTTCTGTGCAGCCATTTTAATATTGAAGATGGAAGAAAATACGCAACATTTTTGACATATTATGCTTTTATTATTTAAAGAAAGTTAAACTCACCAAAACTCGCCAAAAACGAGTTTTGCAGTGTATGGAAAAGGTGCTGCGACTGTACATGTCAAAGGTGGTATGCAAAGTTTCTTGGTACAATTTATATTGTGGCCAAATAATTCTTTGCTGTGGGGCTCTTATGCATTGGAAGATGTTTAGCAGCACCCCTGGCCTCTGCCCACTAGACACGAATATCGGGAGATAGCTAATATACTCAAAATATCCAAATCAGTAAAGTTATTGGTGAAAATAAAAAATGTGTCTTTTATGGGGAAATGTGTTTTAAGGGGAAAAAAAACAAAATGAACTTTTTGGCCAACCCAGTACTTTACCTTTGCCAGTGAACTCAATACCCAGAGACTCAGAGCTTTCCACCTGCACTGCAGTTTGCCTCCTGAATGTCTGCACGGCTGCACTTTTCCTGCTTGGAAATGAATAACTGCAGTGATCCTCTCCCTCTGGCCTCATCGCCTGCCAAAAGGCTGGCTGGGAAGATTAGCTTTCCTCTACCTTCCCCAGCAGCAGGAGAGCTGCTCCTACCTGTCAGCATGTACCCTATCACAACACCCAGGTGCCAGACTCAGAAGACCATCTGCTTTTCCTCCCCTCCCTCCTTTTGCTTTCCTATGGAAGGTAGCTCTCAGGAGGGATGGCTTTCTTTCCTCTCTAGGGGTTCTAGAGAATTACTGAAAGAGAATTACTTGGCACAAGTCAAGAGAGCCTCCTAGTACATCACTATTCATAGCATCACTGTTGACCTGCCCTCTACCAACCTAAAAATGAAGCTAGATTATAATAGTTTGTTTAACAAAAAGATTCTCAACCTACCGAAAGAAAGATTCACCTGAGGCCTCTTTCAGCCAGATCCCCTGGTTTAATTGGTTCCCAAAGTCCTTGCAAAGTTTGTGGCAAAATGAGGAAAATTCAGGACATTGAAGTGAGTTTTTCATAAAATACAGTTCAATACATTAAAGGCTGTATGCAATTTAAAAAATAAGTGTTTTTCAAACTGTAAGGGTTAAAACCTGTAAGTTAAGATCCATATTGTTTTTTGAAAACAATAGAAAACATTACTGCATGTGCATCACATATAATAATGGTAAATATATTTTGCTAAACTTTTGTTCCAGTGTGTATGTATCTATCTGCATGTTAGGACATGATGTGTAAAGTTTACTTATAGCCAAAAATGTTTGAAGAACCCTGCTTTTAATGAGTCCTTTCCATTTAGTGGGTATTAAACTGTTCTTTTTTTTTTTTTAATATATATATATATTTAAAATTTTAAGCCTCTCCTTATCAGAAAAAAATAAGCCTATGTCATTCCCAACTCTCCACCTTTTTTTTTTTCCTGGTCTCTGTAATCGAGAAATTTGGAAAAATTCTTGCTATAGTGGATTTCAACATGATTCACCTTGTTGGCAGTGAAAACTGACAAAGTGGTTTTGGAAAACAGCTTGATGTGTACAAAGGGCCATACAACTATTTATAAAGCTTAGTTCATTAATTTCTTTTATAAAAATCTATCCTTAGAAATGATGCCAAATATGGGGGGGGGGGGAAGTATAGGTGTCTTACCCTTCATTTTCTTCACTTTCTTTACATTCATAAAGTAAATAAAAATTGAAAACAACTTAAATGTTCACAGTACATAACTGGTTAAGTAAACAGACGGTTATATATCTGTCCACTTACCTGTTTAAAGTGATAGTCATAGTAGCACGAGAAAAATCCTTTATAATATAATATTAAAATTGTAAGTAGAGTAAGTAAAAATCAAACTAGAATAACCACCTACATAGTTCTACTAAGTGCTAGGTGATGTGCTAAGTGTTTCTCCCATGTTAATTCATCTAGTCCTTACAACGACACCATGAATTATCCTCATTTTACAGATGAAAAAAACTGAGCATGTAATTGTCCAACAACTTCCTGACACCAATTTAATTTAGTTCTGATATTATCTGTAGTTAGCTCAGTCCACAGGTTAAGGGCTCAATGTGACATAACACTGCCCCCCACTTCAGACACCAGCCACAAATGGGGTCCCCAGGCTACCTGCACTTTCTCCTAGACAACGACAAATGCAGGGGTTAAGGGTTACCGTAACACCCGCCTCAGGTTTGATAATTCACTGGAAAGTCTCATAGAACTCAGAAAATTACTATACTTACAATTACAATTTAATTACAAAGGATACAACTCCGGAAGAGCCAAATGAAGAGGGGCACAGGGCAAGGTATGGGGGGCAAGGTGGTGCAGCACTTCCATGCCCTCTTAGGGGCATCACCATCCTAGCACATTGGTGTGCCCAAACCTCTTGTTTCATGATTTTTATGTGGAGTTTCATCACCTGGGCATGGTTGATTAAACCACTGGCCTTGTGACTGAACTCGATCTCTAGTCTCTTCCCGTCCCTGGAGGTAGGGCCAGCCCCTCCTTTGAAACTCTTTGGGCTCAAGTGAGTCAGTCACCTCATTAGCTTAAACTCCAGTATGGTTGACAGGGTGTCTTATGAATAACAGACACTCCTATCACTCAGGAAATTCCAGAGGTTTTAGAGTTCTGCGGCAGGAATGGGAGGAGGGTGGGGCAAAGACCAAATATATTTTTCATACCACCCTGAGGGGTTAAGTAACTTGCTCAAGATCACATCATATGTGACAGTAGTATGTCACCGAGCTGAGATTCAAAATTTTAAAAACTCATATATAAATATATACTGGTAGGAAATAGCCCAAAATGCTTAAAGAATTTCGTGGATTATTTTAAATAATTTAGACATACACCATCATAGGAAATCTAGTCTTTAATACACCGTGCTGCCTTATTTGATCATCCTTAAGTTGCGGAACATTAGAGCTGAAGGAGCCCTTTTTACGGATGAGGAACTATGATCTACAAAATGAGATTTGCCCAAAATTATACGGTGGGTTAGTTACAGAGCTGAAGTTAGAATACAGTTCACCTCTTGGTTTTGTCCATATCATTTTTCTAGAGGTCAGCTACATGCTCGTTTAGTCTGTGTTTATGTAGATCAGATATGGGCACAGATTGTAGCTTGCATATCTGTTCACCATCCAGGCCCTTTCCCCAGAGTTTCTGATTCTGTATAGGAATCTTCAACCCCACCCTGCACTGAGCCCCGAATTTGGCTTGTAGGAGGTTGCCTCTTAGGTGAAAGACACAGATGGGATTCTTCTTACTACCTCCCTGATCTGACCGTGGCCTTCAAGAGAGGAAGAGGAAGAAATAAGGGTGTAATCTTCTTTTGTCAACCCTTTCCACAAATTACCACAAAGATTTCTCATTACAGGGCTCTGTGGACTGCCCCACTCTGGAATTTGAGTATGGAGATGCAGATGGGCACGCAGCAGAGCTGTCAGGTACGAGGTAGATGAGTCCACAGTGGAAGATGGCCCAGAGGGAGAGGGCGAGGGCTTGTCTGTTCTCAGTAAGTGGCTACAGTACAAAGGCTGTTCACCTTCTCTTTTCTCTCCACCCTCCTGTGCTAAATATCTCTGTTTGCTTTCACATTTCTTTCTGTAAATTCTCCCTTGGCTCTGCTATTCTCTATTCTTTCATTCTATCATTCTTTTCTGCTCACCCTTCTTTATGCTTTTCAGGTGCACTCTCAAGTCTATTTTCTGTCCACCTTCTCCTGTTCCTCCTCTCTTTCTCTTCCCATATTCACCCATATCTTGGCATGCCGCCTTCTTTCTGCCGCCCTCTCTCTCTCCTTTTCTCTTCTACCTTCATCTTGTAGCCTTCCCCCTAACACCTGGCCTTATATAAATCTCAGCAATGTCTGACAAAAAATACAGACAGCTGGCCAGCTGTGCAAGGCTGAGCATGTCACCTATAGTCATCGTAGTGAAGCTGTGCTAGGTTGCTTCTCTCTGGATTTTTAGCTTAGGCTAAATGTGATATCCTCACATTAAGGACTCCATATTACCCGTACTGTGAATGCCAGTTATTAATAAATGAGCTTTGGTGGAGATGGTGTGAAAATTAAATATTCTGTCACATGGAAGTGACACTTTGAGACACACTTTTTCAAAGAAAAGAGACAAATGTTTTGTTTTGTTTTGTTTTTATTTCTTTTGGGGCCCCGGCTGGTCGCTCAGTGGATAAGACAGCAACCTGCGAACCCAAAGGTTGCTGGTTCGATTCCCCAATCAGGGCACATAACCTGGTTGCAAGCCAGGTCTCCAGCCAGGTCCATGGCTGGAAACAGGTGAAAGGCAACCACACATTGATGTTTCTCTCCTTTTCTTCCTCCCTCCCTTCCCTGCTCTCTAAAAAATAATAAATAAAATCTTAAAAATCTTTTTTCTTGTGAATAAGCATAGGGAATAAATTTTTGTGATGAGTAACAGAAATAGAGAGCTAAGTTTCATAACAAACAAAGGATTAGAATCCAGAATGTACCTATGTTGGGGGAGAGGAAGGGAGAAGAGAGAACAACCCCGTAGAAAAGTGGTCAAGAGGAGTGGCCAAAGAATAGGAATTCATAAAATAGAAAAACCATATGATCAATAAATATATGAAAGATGTTCAACTACGTTAGTAAAAGGGGGAAAGCAAACTAAAATATACAATATTGTTTTACATTAAACAAATTGCAAAACTTAAAAGCCTGGGGTTAGTGAGGGTTCATGGAAATGAGTACTTTTATAAATTGCTTGGCATGAGGGAGCAGAGTGTGAAACTGAAAAGCCACTTGGTCATATCTAGCAAAGTTGAAAATTCACATATATGGATGTACACTTTAAAAAACTCCCTTGGGATCAAGAAAATATGTACAGAGATGTTTATTGCAACTGTTGTGGAAAATGGAAAACAACTTAGTAAAGCAATGGATAAACTGTAATATATCAATATATAGCCTTTAAAATAATAGATCTATATTATTGTAGTATAATTAAATGAGTGTGTGTGCATGTGTGTGTGTGTGTGTGTGTGTGTGTAGAGGGGGAAAGGCCTTTTTTTTTTCTCACAAGCCCTCTACATTTTGTATTGAGAGACTACTGTCAACCAAGTTAGGTACTCCTGGGTACAGGCGGCCCTTTGGTAACCAGGGCTCCTCTACATGGTTTGAGGCTGTCTCTGCCTGGGTGGCTGTGGGCAGGAACCTAAACTTCTGTACCCTTCGAGGAAACTCAGCAGGGAGAGAATGAACTGGCTCCAACCCCAAAGAGCCATCTCACACGTATTCTCCTGCTCTCACCCTGCTCCTTGAATAGCACTAAGATCTTGCCTTTGAATTTTAGGAGTTGTGTTGCCCTCCTCTTCCCTTGAGACAGGGTAGTCCCAGTCTGGGTTGACAAGCAGAAGGGGTTGCAGCCCTAAGAAACAGAAGTGATAACATTTAAGCCCTAGCCCTCCTCCTGTCCCTCACCAAATGTCGAATCCTGCCTTCACTGCTGTACCAGCCAGCTGGCACGAGGAAGACAGGTTTGATAGTTTAATCACCCAGGGACACAAGTGGCTATTTTTAACTTGCCCAAAAGGGAGGAAGCTGGCTCTGGATTGAACTGGACACAGGAATGTACTGGAAGCTTTACCTCTTTCATGCTACTCTCTCTACTCCAAACCCCTTTTGTAAGGGTCTAGAGAATGTTTGTGACTCTGTCCTATCTTTCAGAATTGTATAGCTACACTGAAAACCCGGAATTCACCACTAACAGGAGGTGCTTTGAAGAAGATTTCAAGACTCAAGGTGATCCCAGGCCCTTATTCACAGAGACCTACTTTTTTTTTTCTCCATGATACCCCTGCTTGATCTAGAAAAAACTTAAAACCAAGTATGATCCTTCTTCATCCTCTCCATAACCATGTAACTTCCCTATCCCTTCTTGCATATGAGACAGTGTTTCCTATATCTCAAATGGAAAGGCCAAGGAGTGGAAGCAAGAGAAGCCTGAGCCAGGTTCCTTTCCCTGATGTAAAGGGCCAAGAGGGCAGAGGCATGGGGAGGTGGGGCAGGGTATGGTCTTAAGGTCACAGGGCAAGGTGGAAAGAACTGGCCAACTGCCTGGTGGAACCCTGTGCCTAGCCTAGTCCTTGACTTCAATGTTCAACCCCTGCTCCACTCTCACTAGTATCTAATAATAATTTTATATGTCTACACTGTTCCCTTACTTGCTCAGTGGCAATTCAATTTTCAACTCAACTGTTGTGTGGTGAGTACTTGTTTTATGCCAGAGATATGAGAGGCAGGGGTGAAGGTGAATTTGCAGTGTCTTCAAGGAGATTATACTTAGATAGCAGAGGAGAGATGTGTATATCATAAAACTAGCTCAGGCCAAGAGGAAATGGTGTCATAAAAGAAGTGAAAAGTATCTTCAGAGACAAAGCTCCTGGCTGGAGCATGGCTGGGAAAGAGGTAATTTTGAATTTGATCTGTAATGATGAATAGGAATTACATACG
The DNA here is from genome assembly GCA_004026585.1 of Noctilio leporinus. Classification (NCBI taxonomy): domain Eukaryota; kingdom Metazoa; phylum Chordata; class Mammalia; order Chiroptera; family Noctilionidae; genus Noctilio; species Noctilio leporinus. The sequence goes on along the minus strand of PVIW01001347.1, from coordinate 207,192 downwards.
TAAGAAGGCAGAGGGAACACCTTGAAGAAAGGCAGAGAGACAGGACAGTGTAGGCTGAGTGGAGGATGGAGGGGATGTGGAAGAGGATGAGGCTGCAGAGTGGGTTTAGGCAAGAACTTTCTGAGTCTTTTACTTTGCCCATCCCTTATTTTTTCCCCAGCTAAATAAGGAAAGCATTTGAAAAGGAGAGTTTTTAGGGGGCTGAAATCAAAGGTGGATAAGCTATCAGGAGCTGTTCCCGGAGGGGAGGCAGCAGCTGACATTGGATCCATATGGCCTTCTGTCCCCAGTGCAGGGCAACGAGTGGCTGGAGTTGGAGGAGGATGCCCAAAAGGCCTATGTGATGGGACTCCTGGACCGGCTGGAGGTGGTCAGTAGGGAGCGGCGACTGAAGGTAGCCCGGGCTGTTCTCTACCTGGCTCAAGGTGAGTGACCACCTTTGTCAGCTTTCGAGAGGTGGAGATTAGGGAGAGAAATGGTGCTCTTGGGCGTAACACGAAGCAAGTCATGCTGGGAAAGCAAGATCCCTGCTTTTCCTTTCCTTTTTTTTTTTTTTTGATTTTTAAAAGTCATTTTTATTTTTTTTTTAAAGATTTTATTTCATTATTTTTAGAAAGCGGGGAAGGGAGAGAGGCAGAAAGGGAGAGAGACATCAATGTATGGTTGCATTTCACCTGCCTCCAGTCACAGACCTGACTGGAGACCTGGCTTGCAACCTGGCTATGTGCCCTGGCTGGGGAATCGAACTTGCGACCTTTGGGTTCGCAGGCCGGCGCCTTAACCACTGTGCTACCAGCCAGAGCTAAAATTGATTTTTAAAGAGATAAGAAGGGAGAGAAAGAGGAAGGAAAGCAAAAAACCTTTATTTGTTGTTCCACTCATTTATGCATTCATTGATTGATTTTTGTATGTGCTCTGATCAGGGATTGAACCTGAAACCTTGGCATATTGAGACAATGCTCTAACCCACTCAGCTCTCTGGCCAGGACAAGGTCCTTACCTTTCAAGGACAGATCTTGTCATGTGCTAGGAATAACCTGGTGCTTATGAAGAAAATGTGACGGTAGTAGGTACTGTTCTGGATCCCTTGGAATTGGCCTTTATCTATCAGGCATATCAGGATTTCTTATGGGTTTTCTTTTCCTTAGTCTGGGCTATAATTATATTTGGAGTCTTGCAAGGAGGTCAGTCAGGTAGCACAGAGCTGAGAATGAAGGCTTTTTTTGTCATCTGTGGCCTGGCCCTGACACTGACGGAAGGCAGAGGCATGCCACAGCTGCACACAGGGACCCTCTGCATTGTTCCTTGTTGGTGTTTAGAAGATTCAAACTAAATAGTAGCAGGACTGGATGCTATAATTTGGAGATTATCAGAACTCAATAAGATTAATTGAGGAAAACTTTCCAAAAGAGACCTATTACCAGGCATTGGAAAGAGAAATGAGATAGCCTAGCTGGAATAGTAAAAATAAACCCTGAGATTATTAATAAGAGGACTGTTGGCAGAACTGACTAGTTGGGAACTAAAATTTTATAAAAATCATAGAGGGGAAAGAGAGTAGACATTGTTTGAAGGGAAGACCATAGCAAACATGACAGTACCCAACCATATCTATTGGGTCTGGTTCTATGACCAACTTTCAGGTGCCAGGACCTTCATTTTTCTTGCCTGAGGGCTCACTCTGCAGCCTACGTAGGGCAGCCAGGAGCGCTAGGGAATTAATGTGCTCCCCTAAGCCAGCAGTGCTCTCAGTGACAGCAGTCAGTAGATGAGTAGCCAGACTACCTGGGTAGGATGATTCTGAATTGTATGCTTTATACTATTTTCCAGAGTTTCCCCCTCCTGGGGTTGAGCTTTTGGCTGCCTTCTCTTCCCTACCTCACTTTCCCTCTTCCCTACTGATGAGTTCTGGGATCAAATCCTAAGTAAACTACTTGTACCTGAATTTTCATCTCTGGATCTACTTCTTGGGGAACTGAAACTTAAGATAGGTCGTTGATGAGCACAATGAACCTAACTCTGAAGTCTGCCTTTTCTCTCCCCTGCCTCATTCTGGAGAGTTCTGGGGAGCCCTTGCCCTACAATTGTCAACCTCGTTGTTGGGCAGGGTGTTGGCAGGTGGTCCTAAGATCATGGGGCAGGGTGGAAAGAGCTGAAATACACCATCCCCCTGAATCCCTATGGCACTGTCTGGTCCTTTAGGCACTTTTGGGGAATGTGATTCAGAGGTCGATGTGCTACACTGGTCCAGGTACAACTGCTTCCTGCTCTATCAGATGGGGACCTTCTCGGCCTTCTTGGAGCTACTCCACATGGAAATCGAGTGAGAAGCCTTAGGGGAGGGCTGGCCTAGACAACCCCTATCCTTGAAGGGTGCCTCGTGTCCTATGCTGTAGAGACCTCTGTGTGGAGCTGGGTCTTTCCACATCTCTGTCCAAAGCTCCTGCTGACAGTTCCCCTGCGTTCAGCCATATTCTCTGATATTCTGTTCTTGCTGAGGCTGTACTCATTGGCAGCTTCTGCCCCATTTACAACCTCAATCCTGGGCTTCAGGGGCCTCTTTTGGGTGGGTTGCCTTTTATCCAAACAACTTCTCAGCTCAACCTAACAATGGAATCCATGAAAAAAATTCTTCTGGCTGAGAACATGAATCAAAAGGCACAGGACCAATTCCTATCTTGTGCCCAATTCTTTCCCTCATGCGTTATAGAGATTAACTTATCTGCTCCTGTCACTGTATTAAACCCTCATTTAGTCTCATGTCTATCACACAGGAGTTTTGGATAGGGTGAATTCTGTTTTTTATTCGTCAAATGTTGTTTAGCATCTATTTTGTATCTGCCACAGTTATAGCCACAGTGGAGCTTACAAGAGGAGTGAATACCATAGGCCTTGCCTTTGCCCATCCTCACCACCGAAGGGTTTGCTGAGGTGCTAGAGGAATTCTATGGGCTCCTTTACCTTAAGCCAATTTCTTTATAGCTGCATAGCCAGAGAATGGCAGGTGCTTATGTTTGTGTGTATGGTCAGTGAGAACACAGTGAGTAAAGAGTCCTCATGAGCTCTTATTCTCTCCCTCCTTCCCATGGCAGCAACAGCCAGGCCTGCAGCAGTGCTCTTCGGAAACCAGCCATCTCCATTGCTGACAGCACAGAGCTCCGGTGAGCGGGCTGGCCAAGGGATTGGAACAGAGGATGGTTAGCAATGGGTTACTCTTTGCTCAAATCCCAGGTGTACCCAGGCCACCGGAAGTTGCTAATTCCACTGGGTTGGGCTCTCACAGGAACCATCTGTCAGGTCTCTGACTGTAGGCCAGGAGCTGCCTTGGGCACTCTCGTGACCCTTCTATAACCCCAGGGTGCTCCTGAGTGTCTTGTACCTAATGGTGGAAAATATCCGTGTGGAGCGAGAAACAGACTCCTGCAAGTGGAGGACAGCCCGGGAGACCTTCCGCACTGAATTGAGTAAGTGGCACTTAAGGAAGGGCAAGGATGGGGTCCCCGGTGGTGGAAGGGAAGCATAGCATTTGCCTGTGAGAAGAAGGCAGCCTTTCTTTTTTTTCTTTTTCTTTTCAAAATTAACATTCTTTCTTTTAGGACAGAGATACAGCACAGCAGGCACAAGGGCCTGCTTTGATTTGATTGCCTCTGTGTGAGCTAGGACCAATGAAATGTCTTCTCTCTGCCTTAATTTTCTTAGTTGTAAATGGGGATAGGCATCCTCTCCCATTCTATCAGGAATCCCATGTGGGAAAATTAGTTGAATCACTTTGAAAACTAACTCTGTTCAAATGTAAGTTGGTGTCATTAGAGAGGGATAAGATATGAAAGGGAATGAGATTTTTAAAATATATCCATTGATGTGGGAAAGTGAGTTGCGATCCATGAAATGCAGTGAGCCCTTTAGCCAGAAAGCAACATCTTTATTCCTTCCTTCTAGTTTGGTATCTACTCAAAGCTTTGGGAGCGAAGCCATTGTACCTCCAAGGCCTCACTTCCTGCCCCATAGGGGCTTCCCTCTGGGGACTCTCTAAGCCTCCTTGTCAGGACCAAGTGCTCAGATTCATTAGGGGTGGTGAGTGCATCCAGAACAGGACCACAGGAGCAGGGTCTCAGTTACCTCTCCTCACTTCCACCCTTGCCTCTCCACACCCTCCAGGCTTCTCCATGCATAACGAGGAGCCTTTTGCCCTTCTGCTTTTCTCCATGGTTACCAAGTTCTGCAGCGGCCTGGCTCCCCACTTTCCCATAAAGAAGGTCCTGCTTCTACTCTGGAAGGTGGTCATGGTGAGTGTCTCATTCTTCGAATTCCCATCTCATGAGATCAGCAGTGCCCTCTGCTGCCTCCGCTGCCTCCAGTTCTTCTATTCTGATTCTGCAGGCAGGAGCTAGGCAGAAGACTAGGGCAGGTGCTAGCCAATGGAGGGCGACAAGGCTGTCCCAGAGAAATCAGATGTTCTGCATCAGAACAGGCTACTCGTTTCTGTTGACCTGACAAGAGATGCTGCTCTATAAGTTGAGGTAGCATGGCATCTTCCCCTGATAGAACCTGTTTTGTGGAAAGAACACTGGCTAAGAATTGGGAGATCTGGCCTCTCTGCTCATAGTGACAACCTTGGGCAACTCTCTGTGCTTCAGTTTCTGTAGCTATAGAACATAGGGATTGGTGCCTGCCCTCTGCCCTCCATTCAAATAGAGCATTTGCTTTAAAAAAAAAAAAAGAAGAAGAAGAAGAAGAAGAAGAAGAAGAAGGCCTGGCTGGTAACACAGTGGATAAGGCGCTGGCCTGCAAACCCAAAGGTCGCAGGTTCGATTCCCTAGCCAGGGCACATAACCAGGTTGCAAACCAGGTCTCCAGTCAGGTCTGTGGCTGGAGGCAGGTGAAACGCAACCATACATTGATGTCTCTCCCTCTCTGCCTCTTTCCCTTCCCCTCTTTCTAAAAGCAATGAAATAAAATCTTTAAAAAAAAAAGAAGTAGTAGTCCTTATAAGTGTATGGTTGTAGTTTTGATACTAATTATTCCACCTGACCCTTCATCTCTGGCTCCCACCCCACAGAACTGACTGAACGACGTACCCTCTAGGGCAGGCTTCATAAGGGGAACTGCCTCTTGAACTTGGGGAACCTATGACTATAGAGGAAATTGAGTGACCAGGGGTGTGGTACCTGGATGTGTTCATGAAAGAGGGAGATAAATTTTCCTGGTTTTTCAGTAGAGGCCCCTAGGTGTCCCTTTCCTAGTTTCTGGTGATATTTCCGGCCCTGGGTCAGTAAGTAATACTTTATTCTGACCCCTAAGTTCCTCAGACTGGGATAGTAGCCATATTTGCCCCTTCCTGTTTTATCGCTTCCTGGCTGAGGTTGGGGTCTGAGTGGGACTGGCTGTTGTGGCTGTCCCTCTCCATCCAAGCTTTCCTGACCTTGCTCCTCTGACTTCCTTCCCACCCTCCCTCTTCTCTGCCCCTTTCCTGTTTACCCCTTAGTTCACCCTCGGTGGATTTGAGCATCTACAGGCTCTCAAAATACAGAAGCGGGCAGAGCTGGGCCTGCCGCCGCTGGCCGAGGACAGTATCCAGGTGGTGAAGAGCATGCGTGCCGCCTCCCCGCCCTCTTACACTCTCGACCTGGGGGAGTCTCAGCTGGCACCCCCACCCTCCAAGTTGCGGGGCCGTCGTGGTTCTCGAAGGGTATGGACTAAAGCAGACCATCGTGTTGTGATACTAGCTGTCCAAAAATCAAGATTCCAAGCTACTCCGGGTGGTAGAAAAGGGTAGTAAATGACCAAGCTCATCCTGGTCCTGCTTAGCCTTGTGCCCAACCTCAAACCTTGGAGCCTATCCTTTGGCTTCTGTACCCAAGTCCTGACGGACTCCTGGGCTGTCATGGTGTAACATTGTGATATCCCATTATAGACCCATGTCTTGCTGTGCGGCCATTGGCCTGGACCTCAGTGCCTGGAGTTCCTTAGCATCCTGAACAAGAGTTTGTTTAGAACATAATCTTGGGGCTAGGGACCTAGGGCCCCTGAACAGGTGTCCCAGAAAATTCATGTGCCTAGGGTGAGGCACTTTCCCATTTTCTCAGCAGCAAGGTTTACTCTGAGTCAGCCACATTCTTGTCTGGCCCTGGAACTAAGAGGCTTACATTTGGGAGATGAAAGGTTAGGGCTCCAGATATAGTCTGCATTTCCGGAAAGGTCAAAATGATAAATTGTACTGAGACCTGACTGTGCTGCCCCAACTTACCAGCCAAATCTACCAAGTTCACCAAGCACAGGTGCCAGGGCCCAACAGACATGCTCACTTATCTAGCCTACAGTCTCTTCAGTGAGAGTTCTTAAACCTTTATTTTTCATTTTATAAAGTAATACTTACTCATCATAGAAAATTTGGAACAAATATAAAATGAGAAGAGAGAAAAAAAATCACCTGCAATCTTAACAACCAGAGGCAGTCACTTTTAACTTTTTGGCCTCATTCTCTCCAATCTTTTTCCTTCTGTGATAAGATTAAAAATTCCAAACTCACTTCCCTCTGCCTAGCGGCAAGAGTCTATCCTCATCTTCCTCAGTCAGCCCATGGAAGGCAAACTCATTAAATGTTCACCTCAGCAGAGCATAATTAGGAAGGAAAGTGCCAGGGTGGGAAAAGCTTCAGTTCTTTCTGAAAGCTAGGTAACTATGACTTAGGGATTACCTATGCTCTCTGCTCCCTCTGTTGGCATGACTTTCTCCCTCTGAAAGCTGTTTGTCCTGGGATTGGGCCAGGGGCGTGGGGAGGGGGTGGACAGTAGGGTCCTGGGATTGGGCTGGGGGATGGGGGCACAGTCGGGTTAAGGTGGACAGGCGATATCCTCACAAAAGCTGGGCTCTTACTCCATGCTCCCTGAAGTCTAACAGCCTGTGGAAAGGGGTGGCCTCGGACAAGGAGGCCCAGGGTGAGACTCTGCATACCTTCCCTCCCTGCACCCACAGCAACTCCTCACTAAGCAGGACAGCCTGGACATTTACAATGAAAGAGATCTCTTTAAGACTGAGGAGCCAGCCACGGAGGAGGAAGAGGAGTCTGCTGGCGATGGAGAACGAACCCTGGATGGAGAGTTAGACCTACTAGAGCAGGACCCTCTGGTGCCACCTCCAGCCTCACAGGCACCCCTCTCTGCTGAGCGGGTGGCTTTTCCCAAGGGCCTACCCTGGGCCCCAAAGGTCAGGTAGGTTTGATAGAACCAGGGACCCTGAGGAGTTTGAGGTTTCAGTTGCTGAAGACCCAGGGCGGAGTGGTCTATGTATGCAACATGTGTACATGTTGGCTGGGAGTCAGAACTGCTACATTTGAAGTTCTCTCTGTTGGCTTCCTTCTTCTCCCACTGCTCTAATTTTGCCATTGGAGAGGTAGGGGCCCAGAAAACTTCCCTCTCTCAAGGTTTGCTTTTCTTCCCTTCTTTGGGGTTCGTCTCTCCACCATACTCTCAGACAGAAGGATATCGAGCACTTCTTGGAGCTAAGCAGGAACAAGTTCATCGGCTTCACTCTGGGGCAGTAAGTGGCAGAATGGTCAGAATGGCTATGGGGTGGCTCTTACGGGGCCAGAGGAGTGAGTGGCTTGGAATGAGAGATTTTTCCCTGCAGTCACTATGCAATCTAGAGTTACTAGGCCATGAGCAACTCCTAGTAACTACCTTGGGTTCTTTCTATCAATATTTTTCCTTCTGGTTTCCTAGAAGAACTTGTATATTTGTAGCCAGGTAAAGCCTTGCACTCAAGTAATTTCCCTCTTAAGCTTCAGTTTCTTCAAAGAATGTTGGATTACATGATTCCTAGGCCCCTTCGTGCTCTAACGGGCCAGAATTCCCTGAAGAAGAAACATGGTCAGAACAGACCCCGCCTTTCCCTACCTCCTCACCCTCATGAATCCTTCCCACTGGCCTCTACAAAACCTGAGCAGGCGTTGTTACTGGTGTTTTCCTGTCAAAAGTGTCATTGGGCTATGTGTCCTTTTAAGTAGGAACCTACCACTCCCAAACAAAGTGAGTCCTCAAAAGACCATACAAACAAAAATCCTAATTTTCAGGAACATTTCCATGTACTATTTTTTCTGTGTCGTAAAGCAATGACAACAGGCCTGGAAGCTTGCAAAGAAGGACCTAGGGTACCGGGTACTGAAAGTAGCATGGTCTGTGTGACTGCAGGGGTTTTCAATAGTTCTCTGTACTTTTGAAGCTTATAATCTGGTGTGTCTTGCATTTCACAGGGACACAGATACCTTGGTTGGATTACCCAGGCCCATCCACGAGAGTGTGAAGACCCTAAAGCAGGTGACCAGAGCGGGTACTCAGTCTTCAGGCACAGGGAGCCCTCAGGGAAACTTGGGTTAGTGAGGTCCTGGTACTGGGCTTTTCCACTAGACACATTCTGAATCTATTCTACATTTCCCTGAAGGTGTTTTGGCCAAAAGGAAAGAAAACGGGTCTCTTCCTACTTACCAGTTTCCTACATTCAGATAGATGAAAACGTTATTCTTTCATCCTCTCGTCCCTTTTTCCTACTTCCACCTCTCTCCTTCCTTTCCTCTCACTTCCCTCTCCCTGTAGGATCATTAACTTCCAAACGCCCAGGATGAGCAGCAGGCTACCCTTCTACATGTAAACTTGGTGTGACACAAAGACTGAGAGTAGTCATCCCTTGCACAGACCTCGAATCCTTTGCTACCTCATCGACATCACTCCACCTACACATACACATGCAGCAGGACCCCAGGGCCGTGGTCCAGGGGCAAGGGCCTGTTCCTGGCTTCCCCTTGTATTTTGGTCGAAGGTAAATGCCTACGTGTTTGCTGCTCTTCAACAAACTGGAAAGATGGAGCAAACAGAAATCCTGTACAAGGTCTGTCCTGAAAGTATTAACCATGAAAACTTTGAATGATATTGACATTGGCTTGATACTTTCGGGACAGACCTTGGGAAAGCCCTTTGCTTAGTGCTAATGGTACAAAGGTGATTAAGTCTCCTGCCTTCAAGGAGTTCATGGCCTATTTGGGATGACCCATACACAGAACATTACCTTGTCATTAAAGAAACTAAGCGAGAGGCTGGTGCACATGTGGTTGAGCCCTCAGCCCCTTGTTGCTGCTTTATCTTCCCCAGCACAAATACGTCTCCATCGCCGATGTTCAGATCAAGAATGAGGAGGAATTGGAGAAGTGCCCCATGTCGTTGGTGAGTTAAAGGGGGTCCTGGACAGGAAAAGGGCAAAGGGAAATCTGTCTGCAGTGCTGTCACAGAGCATGTGTGCATGTTTTGGGGCTCCTACTGTGTGCCAGGCAAGACCAGGCCCCTCGTTCCACATATTAAAGTTAGAGAAGTTGATTCCCAGTCAGGGCACATGCCTGGGTTGCAGGTCAGGTTTCCAGTTGTGGGTATGCGAGAAGCAACGGTTCTATGTATCTCTCTCACATCGAAGTTTCTCTCCCTCTCTTTCTCCCTCTCTTCTCCTCTCTCTAAAAATAAATAAATAAGTTTTAAAAAGATAAACAAATAGTTAAGGAAACAGAACTATCAGAGTGTTAGGGGTAAAGAAAATTTAACTAGAATTATATAATAGAGGTGTGTGGCAGACTATTTTAGATTGGGCAGTCAAGGTAGGTAGACCTCTGAGAAGGTGACAGTGAAGCCAAGCAGAGGGAACAGCCCTAACAAGGTGAGAGCAGGTTCAGAACAGTAGAGGGAGCGAGTGAAGGCTGTTCATGTGGTATATGGCTCACTGAGGGGTGCGGGCTTATCGGAGAGGGAATCAAAGAGGTCGTCTGGACTCACTTTATGCAGGACCTATAAGCAAAGATAGGGAACTTAAAGCTGATTCACAGTACAAGGGAAGCCTTTGGAGACTTTAAATAGGGGAGTGACATCATCTGATTTATTTTTTAAAAAAACCATTGGCTGCTGTGTAAAAACTGGACCAGGAAGGAGTGGAAGTGGGGGATCAGTTAGGAAACTCTTCCAATAGTCAAGGCAAGAGATGATGGTGACCTATACTGGAGAAGCAATTAGGGAACCAGCAAAAGTGGATGAATTTGGATTGTATGTTGGCGGTATGGCTGACAAGATTTGCAGTTCAATTGGATGTGGATAGAGAGGCAAGAAGGGGAATCAAGAATGAGTACCATTTGCCAAGTTGGGACTTCTGTTTTATCAAGAGTTCTGTTTTGGTTGTAGCAAGTTTCAAATGTCCATTAGACACCCATGCAGAGCAGCCAAGCAATTACATACATATATGGGCCTAGAGTTCTAGTTAGAGGACTGGCTTAGAGAAATAAATTTGGGAGCTGTTGACTAATGGACAGTGTTAGAATAGCCATAGAACTAGCTGAGATAACCCAGGGAGGGAGCAGAGATAGAAAGGGGGTGGAACCCAGGGCAGAGCTCTGGGCCACACCAATACGTTTCAGGTGGGATGAGTCAGGAAAGGTGCCAGCAAAGAAGAGTAAGAAAAAACATTCAGGGAGGTGGGAGGAAATCCAGAGTACTATGATATGATAAAAACTAAGAAAAGAAAGTCTTTCAAGAAGAAAGGAGTGATCCTCTGTGTCCAATGCTGCCCATTGGATTTGGCAACATGAAGAAAACTGATGACCTTGCAAAGAGCAACTCCAAGTGAACTAGTGGGGCTAGAGGCCTAGTTGCTGTGTTGAACAAAGGACTGTAACGTAAGGAGGTCGACAGTTGACATAGACAACATAGAGGTTTTCTTGTGAGGAGGGGGGTAGAAAAGGTGTGATAGTTGAAGGAGGACGTGGGGCCAGGGAAAGTGTTTTATAGCTAGGTGGTAAGAGAGTTTGTTTATGTCCTAAAAAAGATGATCTGCCTGGGAGAGAATGGATATGTTAAGAACCATTGCATTTGACAAAGGAAAAGAGTGCGAGAGTGTAAGCACAGGTTGGGGGTTGCCCTTGGATAGAAGCACAGGTGGTTGATCCTTCCTGTCAAGAAGGAAGGTGGAAGGCCCTGGCTGGTAGCACAGTGGATAAGGTGCCGGCCTGCGAACCCAAAGCTCACAGGTTCGATTCCCCAGCCAGGGCACATAACAAGGTTGCAAACCAGGTCTCCATTCAGGTCTGTGGCTGGAGGCAAGTGAAAGGCAACCATACATTGATGTCTCTCTGCCTCTCTCCCTTGCCCTCTTTCTAAAAATAATGAAATAAAAAAATATAAAAAAAAAAAAGAAGGAAGGTGGAAACTCCTTGGTAGCTTTGGCAATAAGAAGGTGAGGGTCACCTGTCTGGTTGCTTTTGTTTTCTCCACGAAGTAGGAGACAAGGTTAGCAACTGCAGAGGGGCTGTGAGGGGATTAGTTTGAGAAAGGGGCAAAGGTACAAAATAGGCCTTTTGGGGGAGCAGGAAAGCAAGCTTGCAGGGTTGCCAGGCTTTACTGAATGGCCGTCTAAGACTTTTGCTTATTTAAGCGGTAGCTGAGTTGTATGAGATGAAAGGGGTTCTGTGACTTCTCTCTACCTCAGGTTCTCATGGCAGTGACCCCTGTCCTGTCATAGAGGGAACTTGGGCAAGGAAGGTCAGCACTGGCCTAAGTAACCTCTTGAGCACTGGAGGCCTCAGTCTCCCTACTCTGATAAATGGGGACATTAAAAGGACGAAGAGGGTTGTACGTGAGGGGTCTGGTCAGGAAGGAGAAAGCGGTGTTGTAGGGGCTAATAAAGAAGTAAAGAAAATAATTTACACCCAAAAACTTACCAGTCAATACTTTCTGCCTTCCAAGACCACTGCCTTACCCAATTGCCTTATCAACACTCTCTATTTCTCTGCCTCGCTTTCCTGGCTTCCGAGCATTTCAGCGCTCTCAGTTGGCCTCAGGTGAACACCATGGAAAGTGCCTCCGTGCGGGCTGTCTGTTCCCAGTGTCCAAGGCATACATGCAGCCTGAATTAAGTCCTTATGTGTCTGAGACATCTCCTGGTTGGGAGCTCTGACTCCTGGTCCAGCACATGACCTGGACAGAATACCTGATGGATACCAAATAATGTGAAAACCAGAATTAGAGGTTGTTAGGGCTGGAAGAGCCCACAGAGGTCAGTCAGATCAGCTCACTGGTCTATAGAAGAGAAGGCTACGACCCTTAGAAGGAAAGTAACTCACCCAAGGCTATACGGTATAATGAGACATTAACACAGCTCGGATGGGAAGTTAGATCTGACGCCCAGCTCAGTGCTCTTTTCATGCCACCCTTGGCAATGAAGAAAACATAGCCTTTGGTCAACTGGAAAATGGCCAGGGCCAACTGTGTGTTTCCTGCCGTAGGGGGAAGAGGTGGTGCCAGAGACGCCATGTGAAATCCTCTACCAGGGCATGCTGTATAGCCTCCCCCAGTACATGGTAAGGACATGCTGGGGCCAGAGCTGCCCTCCTTTGCTCCAACGGGACAGACAGCCCAGAGTCGTTTCCAGCTGAGATGTCCATCATTTCAGCTTCTTTCCTGAGCTTTCGCCCCTGGGGTGAGGCTTTCTCTAGCATGTTAGAATTCCAGGCTTTCCCCAGGGCTCCTGCAAGAGCGGGAAGGGCTTGGCCTTCTTTCGGAGGGGTGGAGACTAGGATGGGGTCTGTGCAGGGTGTGTTGGGGGTGCTTGTCCCTCTGAGGTCTGCTATAGCCTGTCATAGCCTCAGGGTGAGAATGGTGAGGATGCTGGCAGTCAGGGCTAGAGGAAAGAAAAGGGTGGAAGAATTGAGTTCTTTCTTACACCTCCCACTTTATTTCTAGGCATTGCCCCTCTTGCTTTGCTTCTTCCATCCTCTTTGGAAAGAGCAATCTTGCAGCAGAGCAGCCTACAAGCTCTTTTCTGATTCCTGGGCCCCACAGGCAGGCCTCTCAGGACTGGGCACGCGAATGGCCCTCTGGAGGCCGGGGAGGTTTGGCCATTGAGGGAAAGACTGGAAGGAAAACTTTAAAACACTTCTTGCCCTGGCTGGTAGCACAGTGGATAAGGCACCAGCCTGCAAACCCAGAGGTCGCTGGTTCGATTCCCCAGCCAGGGCACATAACCAGGTTGCAAGCCAGGTCTCCAGCCAGATCCGTGCCTGGAGGCAGGTGAAAGGCAACCATACATTGATGTTTCTCTGTTTCTCTCCCTCTCTGCCTCTCTCCCTTCCTCTCTTTCTGAAAATAATAAATAAAATATTAAAAAAAAAAAAAAAAAAACACTTCTCATAGGGCTTTTGAGATGTTGAAGAATAGCCTTGGTGGATGGATGGATTCCATCCTCATTTTCCTACTTTCCAGATTGCTCTGCTTAAGATTCTGCTGGCTGCAGCCCCCACCTCCAAGGCGAAGACAGACTCCATCAATATCCTGGCAGATGTCCTGCCTGAAGAGATGCCGTGAGTGCTCCAGCTGGGGGAGTTGCTGCAGGGTCTAGTCCCCACCCCACCCTGTGACCACAGGGATTGTCTTCAAAGAGATCTCCCTTCACCTACCAGTAGCCCCTTTACACTGTAGCCGTCTCTGCTGTGATCGTTTTAGCTCAGAAATGAGGGTCTGGGGTGGTGACTGGCTGCACAGGTGTGTGGGTAGACACTGCCCAGGGAAGACTTTGCCAAGGAAATACAGAAGCAGAGACCAGAGGAGCTGTTCTCCAGACAGACTTGTAAGTGGGAACTCTGGAAGTTCCCCTAGCACAGAAGTTCAGGTTTCCCAAGCCCCGGCTCTCTTGTGTATATTGCATCTGACCCAAAAACCTGTGTCTATGTAGAGTTCTCTCAAGCCACCCCCTGCACTGACCTCTCCTGTCCCCTTTGTAGCATCACTGTCCTCCAGAGCATGAAATTGGGCATCGATGTGAACAGGCACAAGGAGATCATTGTAAAGAGTATCTCTGCCCTGCTCCTGCTGCTCCTCAAGCACTTCAAACTCAACCACATCTACCAGGTGAGCAGCTAGGAGCGTGTCTCCACAGGGGTCGGTGTTCTCCAGGCCCTGTCTCCCAGAGAAGGGACACAAGGGCCCTTGTGGTCCAGCTGAGTGCCTTTCAGCCTTTTCTCGATCTCACTCAGGGAATGCAAATACCTGTTGCACATGCTTGGGGTGGGAGTATGGTGTGGGATGTGGGGAACTGTCCTAGAAAGGTGCAGATGTCTGTGTCCTTTGAACATTATCTGAGGGGTTGTGGTAGAAATCTCTTGCTCCTTTGGAATATGCCCAGATAGCTTTGAAACAATGGAATATAGCCCTGGCCAGATGGCTGGTTGGTTGGAGAGTCCATCCCATACACCAAAAGGCTGTGGGTTCCATCCTTTCCTTCTCGAGGTGCATACTGGAGGCAACCTATTGATGTTCCTATGTCATATCCCTGTCTCTCCCTACCCTGTTCTCTCTAAAATCAATTTTACATATTTATTTAAGATTTTTATTTATTATTTCCAGAAAGAGAGGAAGGGAGAGAGGAAGAGAAACAGAGAAACATCAATGTATGGTTGCCTTTCACCTGCCTCCAGCTACAGAGCTGGCTGGAGACCTGGCTTGCAATCTGGTTATGTTGCCCTGGCTGCGAATCAAACCAGCGACCTTTGGGTTCGCAGGCTGGCACCTTATCCACTGTGCTACCAGCCAGGGTTCAAATCAATTTTAAAAACATATCTGAAAGTGAAGATTAAGAAAAAAGACACAGTGGAATACAGGGTTCAAGCATTCTACAAAAATAGGGTGGGGGGAAAGCACGCTGAGCATAGTTTTCTATGTGTGAAGTGCTTTTCTAATATTTGAGATACAATGCTGAGTAAGGCACAATTCTTAACGGTTCTTAACGGTTTAGAGGTCTTGTGAAGGATATAGGTACGTAAGTATCTAGTTATGGAGTGATAAGTACTGTGATGCAGGTAAGCATGGGCTGGTATGGAAATACCTAACCCAGGCTGAGGTGAAGTAACTTCTAACCTGAGACCTAAAGAGATGTTAGCTATGGTGTGGGAGTTGTCCAGGAAAGAAGACAGGAAGCATTTCAGGCAGAAGAGCTAATTTGTGAAAGCCCAGAAGGGAGAGAACAAAATACCCTTGGAAACTGATGAAAGGTTGCTGGAGTTTTGCCTGGGGTGAGAGTAAACGGGAAGGCCTGGTGGGAGGTACATAAGGCCAGAGGGGACGACGGGGCAGATCATAATACATATGATAGCGCAGAATTATTGAGTACCTACAATGTGCCAGCGTTCTGTTTAGCTTGTGTGAGGTCTCATTTAATTCTCCCAGCCCTATGAAATAGGTCTTATTTTATCCCTGGTTGATAGGTGAGGAAACCAAAGTGAAAGAAGGTTAACCTGCTTCCCCTGGCGGCATCGTTGGCCATGCTGAGGAGTTTAGATTGGTTCTGTAGGCATTGCCAAGGTAAAGGGGAAGATGGACGTAGTGAATGGGGTGTTCACTGTAGTGAGACCTTGGGGGAAGAGACGAGGCTTCTCATTGCTGCACAGAAGCTCTGCTCTGTTTTCCTCTTGTGAATTCAAAACCAGGCTTGCTGGTGGAAGAGCGGACCCTCAGGGTGCAGGAAGGCCTTGCAGGATCTGTGTCCATGGCAGTTTTGACTATGCAACCAGAGTGTTTCTCCACTTCAGTACATTCAGAGACATCTTTGTGTGTGGTAGGGTGTCCTGTGTGCTCCTTCTGTGACCCTTCTGCTAATGTTTGCCGAGCAGCAGCAGGACTAGAAGTTCTTAATAGAAAGGACAGAGAAGTGTGGCTGTGTGTTTCTGTCTGCTTCTGTTGGTGGGCAGTGTGTGTGTGTGTGTGTGTGTGTGTGTGGCTCAACAGCCACAGGCAGGTGGCCTGATGGGCCTCTGTGGTGTGCGTCAGCGCTGTCAGTGCATCCTGACAAGGCTGCAGACACATCTCAAACTGAAAAAAGTTTTCCGTCACTTGATAAAGGATATGTTTTGGCTCCTCCACTTAGGGCTTTGGAAAGAAGCCCTGGGTCAGCTGCCAAGGAGAAAATATTTCAACAGAAGAGAGAAATGGGCACCAGCTGACTCCCCACCTCTAACCACACATCTAGAAGGAAAGGGCAGCTTAGCTTGCTGCCATGGCTGCTTGTTGGTAATCAGGAAGAACTAGGGGGCTTAAAACAGCACAGTTTTCTGCTTTTCCAACTCAGTGTCTGCACTGTCCCAGCAGTCTAGGCTCTGCGTCTGGAGAAAATTGGGTCTGATGCTCCTCTGTGTATCATGGGCAAAATCCAAATCCATAGCTTCATGACACTGCTTCCACCAGGTCTTCCCGGGCACAAACCCCATCCAGATTCAAGAGAACAAAGTGGAGCCCCTGTGCTCTGGTATTGAGTTCATCAAAGAGCTCGTGGACTTATTCTCAGGGCAGTTATCTGTTGACTGAAGGGCTCTTGCTGATTCATTCATTAAAATACTGATATTCTAGCCCTGGCTAATGACTCAGTGGATAGGTGCTGACCTGCAAACCCAAAGGTCACTGGTTCGATTCCCAACCAGGGCACATAACCAGGTTGCAAGCCAGGTCTCCAGCCAGGTCCATAGCTGGAGGCAGGTGAAAGGCAACCATACATTGATGTCTCTCTCCCTCTCTGCCTCCTTCCCTTCCCCTCTCTCTAAAAATAATCAAGTCTTCAAAAATAAATAAATAAAATAAAATACTGATATTCTAAGTACAGGGAACCGTACAGAGTTGCACTGAAGCCCACATACCAGTGGTTGGTTAGGTCACTATGTGTGGTCTCCATCCTGGGTGAGTGATGCCAACAGGTGCTGGGAGAAAGCTGCACCTGTCCCTGCTCTGTCAATCACAGCTGAAATACTAGGAGCCAGAGGTTTGGTATGGAAGACTACTCCCACAGGGAGCCTGCCCTTCCTCTTGAGCTTAGGAGCAAATCTCACAGCAGTTCTATTTATCTGCAATGAGACTTTCTTTCTGGCCGGTTTATGTTTTGCGCTTTTGGTCAGGAGTTTGCAACATACACACACCGCAGGTTGTCCTCCAGGCAGGCTGGGCAGGCTGGCTGTGAATCTCCCCTTCCAGGAAGGAAGACCCATAACACAAGGGGGCAGTGCTTATCGTTAGGAATGGATATGAGATTTATAGTTGCTTCTCTTTTTCACATGGACCTCTTCTTCCCCCCAAATAACCAGCCCTTTTCACTTTGATCTTTTAATTTAGTTTGAATATGTGTCGCAACATTTGGTGTTTGCCAACTGCATTCCATTGATCCTGAAGTTCTTCAATCAAAATATTTTGTCCTACATCACTGCTAAAAACAGGTATGGGCTCTGGACAGTTCTATTACAAAGAGCTAGTGTGGGATGACTGAGAAAACATTGTTCCTGAGCCTGTCAGTTCTGGCGTCCCCAAGTCCCTTCTGTCTTAGGGCTGTTATTGTTCATTTTCTTGAAGTGTTAGCTGATGGGCCTTGTCACACAGATATTTGTATTCTTAAAGTTTTAAAAACTGAAAAATTTCATGACTCAGTGTAATGAAACTGCAATGATGAAATTTCAGCCCTACGGCAGAAGGATTAAAAAGGTGGTTCTTGTGAAGCAACCTGCTTGTCTGGCCAGCCCTGACCTTAGTATATATCATAATTTGGATCAGTTACACTACTTTGTAAACTATAAAGTGTTATACAGAATTTTTAACTGAACGTAAGCAATAGATCCTTACTTGTATAGATCAATTTATAGTTTTTTAAATTACAGTAATTTTACATCCATTATTTAATCTCCAAAGCAGGGCTAAGAGGTATTACAAATTATATATTTCTCATTTTACCAATTAGGTAACAAACTCAGGTTTGTTACCTGATTTGCTCCAGATTAACATACTAGTGAGACCCTTTAAGTAAGCAGCAAAGGCAGGATCAAAACATGAATTGCTTTCTTATCACAATTGCTTTGAATACAAATGCTTTCCACTCCTCTAGCCAAGGGAGCACTTTGGGGGTGGGAATTACAGAGCAGATCCTTGTTCCTCAGTTTGCTACTTCCATGAGGACTAGAAGCATGTTAATCAGTAGAGTCTACCAGAAGTGCTTTAATAGAGGCAAAGTCCCTAAAGTAGAGGAAGGCTAATTACTTGGAGTGAGTGGAAAGGGGTTAGGAAATGTCACCTCACCAGTCTGTCAGTACTGCCTGAAAGTCCTCTGTGGAGAGGCAGCTTGCTTATATTTAGTTTAAAACACAAAACCTGAAGTCATGAGACCTGGATTGCTGACCTGGATCTGCCATTTTCTAGCTGTGTCATCTCAAGTAAGACACTTTGTTTCTCTAAGCCACAGTATTTGCACCTTTAAAATGAAAATAATACCTCCTCTGACTGTATCATAGCACTTTTATAAGCATTAGGTAAGAAATATATATGAGAGTGGTATAAATACCTTTCTCATTTAAAGGAAGCATTGGATAATGTTTTTTCCCTAACGACAGATGACTTGTATATCAGTCCCCTTAAAAATTAAACTAAGGCCCTTGCTGGTGGCACAGTGGACAAGGCGCCAGCCTGCGAACTCAAAGGTCACTGGTTCAATTCCCAGCGAGGGCCAATAACCAGATTGCAAGCCAGGTTTCCAGCCAGGTCCGTAGCTGGAGGCAGGTGAAAGGCAACCATACACTGATGTCTCTCTCCCTTTCTGCCTTTCTCTAAAAATAATAAATAATATCTTAAAAAAACAAATATTCACTAAGGCATGCCAGAATTGGGTTACCAGTGAAAATGAAAGTGTAGGTTGGGCTAGGGAAGGGCCACAGGTTCATGAAAGCACCTGTGTGTATCAGTCAACCCTCTTAGTTATAACTGACTAAAACCAGCTGGACCTACTCATGGCTAGTGGGTAATTCGTTAGAAGGAAATGGGAAGTGTATCATCCTGCAGAATCTAGACTAGGGATGTAGCTCTGGGCCTCACGTTTGGGCTGTGATGTCGGGCACCCAGAAAGTCCTCCTCCATCTATGGACACCAAGCCTCTGTACCTCCACTCCAATGTCCCCTCTCACTTGCACATAGTAGTGTCTGCTTCCCAGGCCACTTAGTTAAATATGCCTGCATGAACTAAATATATCCTGCCCCATGCCAGTCAGAGACCGAATTGGTTCTCAATCCTTGTTCCACATTCCCAGGGTTAGAGGTCCACCCCTGGATCAATCAGTTGTGGCTGGGGAAGTGGGCTTCAGGAACTAAATACATTCCTGGGCCTAAAAGGGGAGAGGTAAACAATCCAATGTGTGTTCATCGTGACCATTTGGAATTGGAAGAGTGATAGAGCCAGACTACACCATTTGCTAAGGTGGACCTGGATAAGATGGCTTTCCCGTGTACCACCTATAGTAATCGCAGAGAAACCCGAGGCACCCCCAACTCCTTATTGCAGTTTCCTCATGACTCTTACAATCTAGATATTCTAGAAATTAGGAACTTTATATTATGCAACCTTAGGCTAGAATTCACTGAGATTGGAATGAGTCTATCTTTGATTTTCTACCCCCATTTCCTGGTTGCCAGCTCCTAACTGGTTGCCATGGGGCTTTTGTCAGCAGAAGATGGGTAGGTAAGTGCAAACCAGCCCAGAATATTTATCCTAATGGGGCAGCCAAGAACTGGCAAACCCTGGGAGTATCTAGTGTGAATTAAGATGATGAGCAACGATGTAGCTAGATCCATTACCCTCTCCTCCCCTCCCTGTGTTCTCAAGATTATTTTTGTGGGTGTTTTTCACAAAGCTTAACATTTCTAGTGTAGTAAATTGTTGCCTTTTGCTTGAATTGAAGTTTTGACCTTAGAAAAACAGGGACAGGTCCAAGAAACCCCATGCTCCTGTTTATAGCCCCTGCTTTGCCAACATCTTTTTTTCTGTTTCCAACTGCATTAGTTCAGAGAGATTGGTGTTTAAAACTTCACGGGACTATCCTCTGAACCAGAAGGATCATTAGAGATTACCCAGTCTCAATTCTGCACTGTACCAGTGAAGATGGGAAAAGAGGAAGGGAAGAGCTGTCATTTTGAGCGACTATGTTCTCGTCACCCTGTGGTGCTTATTTCCCCTGCTTGCCTGGGCCCACCACAGAGCCTCCAGCTCCCTTGCAAGCCCCCCACTGTCGGTCTTGGGGGCAGATGTATTGCCATTCTTGAGCTGCTAGACCAGCCCTGCTGCAGGATGCTGCCTCTGTCTCAGGCTTCCTTGAGGGGTAGTTTATCCCATGGTTCCCTAAAGCTCCTGGATTTCAAAAAGAGGCACAGAAGTCTTCATTTCATCCTCACATCTACAAAGTGTTTAGTAGAATAAGCTTGAACAGCATCTCTGGGAGCACAGTATATTCGCACATACATACAAGTGTATACTTAAATACAGAAACACAAAGGCACACACGTTGACATATTCCTTTAAAGAAGGAAAGTAAAGGTGGCTACATAGAGACTCATTCAGCTCTTTTGCCTCTGCCAGATGGGGGGCCAGCCTGAAAGAACTCTGTCGGGTCTTCTCATGACTGTGAGGAGGCTGGAGCTGGAGTTGCCTGGCACCAAAGCCCTGGGTTTCAGCTAAGGTCACCGAGCAATTTGGGAAATAGATGGGACCTGCTGGGGAGAAACAGCTCCTGCCCTTTGAGAGGCAGCTGTTTCCTGCCATTTACCTAAAGCCTGCCCCTATCTCTGCGTCTTGCAGCATCTCAGTCCTGGATTACCCTTGCTGTACCATCCAGGATTTGCCGGAACTTACGACGGAGAGTCTGGTAAGCCGATGGGGGTTTGGCAACCTTTGAAATTGCCAGGCGACAGAGGCTGGCACCTGCTCTTCCATTTCTTCTCCAGCCCCATAATGGCCTGGTTTAGGAGTCTCAGACCAATACAGGCAATAGCACAGAGGTAGTAGGGGTTAGAGCTGCTGACCTAGTTGAGGACAGTTGGGAAAAGCTGAGCATAGCATTTTGTAAAGAAGAAAAGAGGGTAGATGTAAAATGCTAAGGAGGAGAGGAAGCTTGGGAAGATAATGGCACTGAAATTGAATGTGAAGATCTGTGCAAAAAAGGCAGGAAAGTCTCTTCTCGTCTGTCTCAAACAATTATCTATCTTTCTGCTATGCTATAGGCTATTATTCACCTTTCATTTTCATATGGGTTATAAAACCTAGGAGGGATACTTCAGAAAATACCTTGCCTAGGGCTCTGTGAGGCAAAAGTCAATATAAGCCACAGAAAGATGACCCAGAAAATGTCTCATCCTGAAAACAGCTCTAGGCAAACCAGAAAAGTCACTCAAAGTTGTTCTTAATTCCATGAAACTGATGAACAACCTATTGAAGATCAAGTGTTTACCTCAGTGTTATTGTCATAGTAGCTCCTTAGATATACCTCAGTCTATACTCTCACCCTGTTGCATTGTAATCGGTATTGGTTTCTCCATTTGACTGAAAACTCCTTGAAGTAAGAGATAGTATCTTTTTCTTTTCCATCTTATTATTTTATCCTCACCCCAGGACATACTTATTGATTCCAGATAGAGAGGGAGAGAGAGAGAGAAAGAGGGAGAGAAACATTGCTCAGTTGCCTCTCATATGCACCCTAGCTAGGGATTGAACCCACAACCTAGGCATGTGTCCTGACTAGTAATCAAACCCATGACCTTTCAGTTTACAGGATGACACTTTGACCAGCTGAGCTACGCCAGCTAGGGCTCATCTTCATTGTTTGTTTGTATTTTAAAGATTTTATTACTTTTAGAAGAGAAGGGAGAGAGGCAGAGAGAGAGAGAGACATCAATGTATGGTTGCCTTTCACCTGCCTCCAACTACGGACCTGGCTGGAGACCTGGCTTGCAACCTGGTTATGTGCCCTGGCTGGGAATCAAACCAGTGATCTTTGGGTTTGCAGGCAGGTACCTACCTAGCCACTGAGCCACCAGCCAGGGTTCATCTTCATTTTTATATCACCAGAGTCTGGCACTATGGTAGGTATGTGGAAGGAGCTCAATAAATGCTGAGTGATTGGATAATGGCACTCACGTGTGCCACCACCCTTTGTTCCCCAACTTTAATACCTGCAAAATGTTGCATCAAAAAAAAGTCTGGGCCCTGGCTGTGGCACAGTGAATAAGGCGCCGGCCTGTGAACCCAAAGGTCACAGGTTCGATTCCCAGCCAGGGCATGTAACCAGGTTGCAAACCAGGTCTCCAGTCATGTCTGTGGCTGGAGGCAGGTGAAAAGCAACCATATATTGATGTCTCTCTCCCTCTTTGCCTCTTTCCCTTCCCCTCTTTCTAAAAATAATAAAATAAAATCTTTAAAAAAAAAAAAAAAAGTCTGTTATGTCAAAAATAGAATGATACCTTCTTTGATACAGGTTTTATAGAGCCATAGGGTTTTTGGCTGGAGGGAACATGAGAACCATTTGTCCCAAACCCCTTTTTCAAAGATGAGAAACAGCCCTTGGATAAAATAGCTTGTCATAGTCCATGCTTCATGGATGACAGACCCTGAATTAGAGAAAGACCCATGTCCTGAGACCCTTTTTTGCACCAGGGCAGAAATTTCCTGTCTTACTTAGATGTGCTCTCAGTAGGCGAGGGGAGTTTCTTACCCCTGCAGAGAGGTATTAAGTGGCCTAACCCTGATTATGTTCATGATGTCACTCAATCTTTTAAAATAACTATGAGGTTGTTATTACTGTTTTATGGGTAGATAATATAAGTAACTGACAAAACTTTAGTTGAATGTAGCCGAGCCTGGGTGGAGAGCCATTCAGAGTTGGAATAAGAAACAGTGGTAGCATTAAAATTCAAAACATAAAGTCAGCTTTTATTACCTGAATCTGTATCTTTTCTGATTGACCTTTTGGCATATAAGCATAAAATTATTGAAATAATTGTAATGCTTCTGAAAAGACTTTATTATTATGCAAGAGTGAGTGAAAGCATTATCCTTTTTTTAACTTTTTTTAAAAATTATTTATTATTGTTGTATTACAATTGTTTCATTTTTCCCCCATTGCTCTCCCTTGCCCCGCCCTCCCCACCCCCTCTCCCAGGGTCAGTCCCCACCTCATTGTCCACGTCCATGGATCCTTCACAAGAGCGCCTCAACTAAACCCTTCCCCCACTAATGAAAACAAATTCAAGTTAGGTGTTCCCTTTCCTTTCTGTGAAGCAACAGTGGCATCTGGTGGTTTCCTTTGGTAACTACAATTTTGTTTTGTTTTGTTTTGGGGTGTATAACTAAGTACTTTCTAATCAAGGGGCTTAAGTAATTAGCAAGTTTACTCCACATAGGTGCTCAGTATAACGGTTTATCTAACCTGATGGCTTCTATACTCAGAAAAGGCTAATATATATATGAGTAGGAGTTATCTCTTCTTTAGCTTCAATGAATTAATTGTAAACAGAAAATGTACTGGCTTTTTTCTCTCTCTCTTAAATATATTTTATTTATTTTGCTATTACAGTTGTCCCAGTTTTCCTCCCTTTGCCCCTGTCCACCCAGTACCCCATTTCTTCTGGTATGGACATGTTTCATGCATATAAGTTGTTTCGCTTCTCCATTTCCTTTATTCTTCTTAACATCCCCCTGTCTATTCTATAACCACCAATGTGGTTTTTTTTTTCACATCCAGATAATTCTCCACTTAATTACTACCTTCTATCAGTTTCTCAAATCATATTAGTACAAAGTTTTCTTTTCATTATTTCAAAATGCTTACGTTAATTCATTTGTTTAAAGAATTACTCTACCCTGGCTGGTGGCACAGTGGATAAGGTGCCAGCCTGCGAATCCAAAGGTCACAGGTTCGATTCCCCAGCCAGGGCACATAACCAGGTTGCAAACCAGGTCTCCAGTCAGGTCTGTGGCTGGAGGCAGGTGAAAGGCAACCATATATTGATGTTTCTCTCCCTCTCTGCCTCTTTTCCTTCCCCTCTCTCTGGAAATAATAAATAAAATCTTTTTAAAAAGTTGTTTTCTATTATTATTGGACATTTATTTCCATTTTCTCCATATAACTTTAAAATTAACATCCGTGTACATGAATCTTTGATCTCATCTCTAATTTTGTCCTTAAGATAGATTCCTAGAAATGAGATTACTTGGCCTTAAGAGATACTCTGAAAGGGTAGAATTTGGTCCCTGAACTAAATCTTTAGATCTCAGGTATATGCAAAACATATTTCTTTGTGACAGTGGAAAATGGACAATCGTTTTTTAACTTTAACTGGTTGAAAATGAGTAAAGGTCTTGTTTTGGATGGTGTAAAGTACTAGGAACAAGGAAATGTGGCCAAGTGCTGATGTTCACAAAATATACCTCCCCACAGAAGTTTCCATCTTACTTAATATGCTGAGTCCTGCCAGAGAGAGAGAAAAATAAATAGAGGAAGAAGGTGACCTTTCTTAAGTGAACATAAACAAAACGAAAAAACATTCAAGCCTCACAAATCTGCAATGGCACCAATGGGGCTGAAGGCCTGCTAGAAAAATATTATCTGCTGGCTGGGAACAAGGCAGAAGGTGTGAACAGGGCCCACTCCAGGCAGTATCTGGTGATGCAGGAAGTGGGGTTAGTGATATATGTCAGGAGGCATTATCAGAAAGAACAAAGACCAGCCCTGGCTGGTGGCAGCCTGTGAACCCAAAGGTCACTGGTTCCATTCCCAGCCAGGGCACATAACCAGGTTGCAAGCCAGGTCTCAGGCCAGGTCTCCAGCCAGGTCCATAGCTGGAGCAAGTGAAAGGCAACCATACATTGAAGTCTGTCTCCCTCTCTGCCTCTCTTCCTTCCCCTCTCTCTAAAAATAATAAATAAAATCTTTTAAAAAAAAGAAAGAAGGGAGAGCAAGGCCCTGGGTAGGTGATAGTATCTTCGGGAGGGAGTTGAGGCATCTTCCCTGGAACTCTGAAGGCTGAGCTCTAAAGAAAAGGCAGCCACAATTAGTTACTTTCCCCTAAGACTTCACTTTTAAACCAACTGGAGAAAGTTGAGATAGATCACAAAATTACTGAATAATAAACAGATCTTAAAGATTATCTAGTGCAACCTCTAATAGGAAACAGGTAAATACTTTGCCAAGGAAAAAACATAATCCAGGAGCCCTGGTGCCTATTCCAGTGCTTTTTCGACAAGGCCATACCTCTGCTCATATATTATTTTTTGGGTGCTAAGGAACATAAGGCTTTTAATGCTGTTAATGCTGATACCATATTAGGAATCCAGACACGGTACATTTATGTCTCCCATGTATTTTTTGTTTCTTCTGCTTCTTTTTTTTTTTTTAAATAAACATTTAAAGGTCTGTCTCCTTTGTTAGCCACAAAAGATGTAACATCTGTAGAACCTGATCTGTTTTGAGAAAGCCAGACTAGCTGACGTACTAGAGTGGAAACTCCCGTGGAAGTTTCCCTGGAAAGTAAGCAGATGGTTTGCCTGGGACTCACTCTAAACACAGTATCAAACATTTGCTACAGGAGGGAGAACATTTTTTTCCAAATAATATTTCTAAAGTTTCCCTAAAACTTTTTGACCCTTAGTCTTATTTGTATTTTGGAACCTAATACTCTCAAAAATCTTGGATGTTCAGTCCACATTACATGTACTGTATGCCTGTCTTGCTTGCTTCAAATTAAGTTGAGGGAGAAGGGATAATTTTCTATCCAACAGACAGACAGCAGATCACATCTATACATCTCCTACTCCTACATTCTTCTATCACTTTGTAGACATGAGGAATTTCCAAGATGTTAGTTTGGCCACCATGCATACTCAACGATTTATATAGCTTCTGTCAGCAGTATGTGTTTACAGGCCCTCAAATCCATAAGGACTCTATTTTTGTCCCTGTATGATGGTTCTGTGAGTAGATACCTGTTCCTAATCTGACAGCCATCTGTTATTTCTGGTTGGGTGCTCAGAAGATACCAAGAAACATACAAGAGAAACACCTGGTTAGAATTACTCATCTGCCATTTTCTTTTCTTCCATGTGGGAGACTTAAGCAATTTACAGCAATATAGTTTGAGAAAAGAGGGCAGGGGTTGGTCTTAAAAACCCAACCATAATGAATATCAAATCTATCCAACAGTTTGAAATCTACCGGAATGTAACCAGCAGTTACAAACATAGCTTATGTAAGTGCAAAGTACGTGGGGGTAAAATTCTATCATCTCCGGTCTGATCCCAAGCAGTTCTTGTTCTATGCACAGAGTCTTCCAGGATTGGCAGCTGTGTGTTTTCAGATTAAAGATATTGCATGTTAAAGGCCTCCAGGGGTGAAAAAGCAGGATAGTGAGGAAGTAGCATTTCATATGGAAGGCCTCATCCAAACTGACCAACAGTGACTTCCAGGCATCTATGGGAATAAAAGCCTTGCAGGTGTTGAGATCATGATAGGCTTGACCTATTACAGGAAGCTGGAGATAACAACCAGTTCTGCTGGAGGAACCTCTTTTCCTGCATCAACCTTCTGAGGCTGCTCAATAAACTGACCAAATGGAAACATTCCAGAACCATGGTGAGTGAGGATTCACATCATGAAGGTGCCCACCTGACTTTTGAATCTTCAGTTAATGTTTTTGGACTTCCTGCAAGCTCTATAGCTAGACACTGAATGCTACATAATAATCCCTCCAAATTCTGGACATTTATTCTATATGAGGTAATTATTTACATTATTTTCCAGAGAGCTGAATATGCACCCTCCCTCAGTGCATCTGGTAGGGAAGTTAGCATTGTTATTTGGATTATAGTCACAAATTCCAGATGAAGCAGATCTAAGATTATTCATTGCAGCATTGTTTGTAATTTTAAAAGATTGGAAACAACCTAAATGCTCATTAATATGTTGCCAACTGGTTAAATAACCTATGGTACATCCTATAATAGAATATTATACAATAATTAAAATGAATGAGGCAGTCCTATTCTAATATGAAATCATTTTCAAGGTATATTGTTTTTATTTACTTTTTTAATAATCCTTTCTTTGCCCTGGCTAGTGTGGCTCAGTGGAGCTCCAGCCTGTGAACCAAAGGATCACTGGTTCAGTTCCCAGTCAGGGCACATGCTTTGGGCTGTGGGCCAGGTCTCTAGGTGGGAGCATGCCAGAAGCAACCACACATTGATATTTCTCTCCCTCACCTTCTCCTGCCCTTCCTCTCTTTCTAAAAATAAAAAAATAAAATCTTTAAAATAAAATAAATAAACCTTTCTTTTAAAAATTTACTTACTGATTTTAGAGAAAGAGGAAGGGAGAGAAAACACACATACACATCAATATGTTGTTCCACTTACCTCTGCATTCATTGGTTCATTCTTGTATGTTCCCTAACCAGGAATTGAACCCACAACCTACAGGTATTAGGACAGTGCTCTAACCATCTGAGCTACCTGGGCAGGGCAAGATATTACTGTTTTTTTAAAAGCAAGTTATGGAACAGTACAACAGGATACGTAGTTAGCTATCATTTTTAATAAAAATAATAAATGCATACTTAGAATTATCTTCAGAAGATAGATAAGAAACTGCTAATAGTGGAAATGAGATGTGTGGCTAACAAAATATTTGGCACTTTATATCTTGCCCTTTGAATATTAGAAACTTTTTTTTTTTTTTTTTTTAAGATTGTATTTCATTACTTTTTGGAAAGAGGGGACGGGAGAGAGGCAGAGAGGGAGAGAGGCATCAATGTAAGGTTGTGTTTCACTTGCCTCCAGCCACAGACCTGACTGGAGACCTGGTTTGCAACCTGGTTATGTGCCCTGGCTGGGGAATCGAACCTGCTACCTTTGGGTTCGCAGGCCAGCGCCTTAATGAATATTAGAAACTTTTAATTGTGAAATATAAGTAAAGAGGTTGCTGCATGTTCTTGAAGACTAAATCTCAGTAGAGCCTGAACCATAGATTTTTCCAAAAGTTCCCCAGGCTAATTGGAGGCCAGCCAGGTGTAGCTTAATCTCTTGATGAGTTGGAAATTCCAAGTAACGTTAGATTTTTATCTTCTCTTTCTTTACTCCCACCTCTCTTTAAATGGACAGATGCTTGTGGTATTTAAATCTGCTCCAATCTTAAAGCGGGCCCTAAAGGTCAAGCAGGCCATGCTGCAACTTTATGTTCTGAAGCTGCTAAAAATACAGACCAAGTACCTGGGGCGCCAGTGGAGGAAAAGCAACATGAAAACAATGTCAGCCATTTATCAGAAAGTGCGCCACCGCATGAACGACGACTGGGCTTACGGGAACGGTAAGTGCTCTCAGAGCTCTTGGCTTCCAGGCCTTGCCTGGGACTCAAACAAAACTAATAAACATTTGTCTCTATTCTCGTGGTATGAATTGTTACATTTTGGGGATGAGAAAGCATATGATTATAAATTAGGTGCTAATATAACAAACTTTAAGGTGCTGCCCCAATCCTGCATGTACTCCCATTTTATAAAAATAGATTTTAGAACCCTGGCTGGTGTGACTCAGTGGATTGGCACCAGCCTGCGAACCCAAGAGTCGTCGATTAGATTCCCAGTCAGGGCACATAACCAGGTTGCACGCCAGATCTCCAGCCAGGTCCCCAGCTGGAGGTAGGTGAAAGGCAGCCATACGTTGATGCTTCTCTTCCTTCCTTCCTCCCTCTGTGCCCTTCTCTCTAAAAAATAATGAATAAAATCTTTTTTAAAAAATACATTTTATTAAACAAGTAAATTGAGAGATAATTACCACCTTTCCAAAACATTGCTTTAAATGATAGGTTTCTCCAGGTGATTTTTTAAATTAAAATAACCTTTCTAATTTTAATTTTAATTAAACCTTTTTATTTTTAATTGGAAGTAAGTAAACATTTTTTTTAATATGTATTTTTAAAGAGAGGAAAAGGGAGGGAGAAATAGAGGGAGAGAAATATCAACATGTGGTTGCCTCTCCTGTACCCCCAATTGGGGACCTGGCCTGGAAGCCAGGCATGTGCTCTGACTGGAAATCAAACTAGTAACCTTTTGGTTCGCAGGCTGGTGCTCAATCCACTGAGCCACACCAGCCAGAGCCAAACATGTTTTGCTATTACCATATTTACCCTGCATTTGTATAACCCAAAGATTGCCACTGTTAATATTTTATTATATACTCTCATAGACCTTTTTCTATATATATCAATACATGTTTTATTAAAATGAAAACAAGTTGGCCCTGTTCAGATGGCACAGTTGGTTCTAGCATCATTCCATACACCGAAAGGTTGTGGGTTCGAGCCCAGTTAGGGCACATAGTTCAGCTGCTGATTTGATACCCAGTCAGGATGTATTCAGAAAGCAACCGGTTGATGTTTCTCTCTCCCCTCCTTTCTCCGTCTCTCTCAAATCAATAAAACATACCCTTAGGTGAGGATTTTTAAAAATTGTAAGCAATTTGTACGTGCTATTTTATAATTCTTTTTTTTTTTAAAGATTTTATTCATTAGAGAATGAATAAGATTTTATTCATTAGAGAGAGGGGAAGGAAGGGAGGAAGAAAGGATGAGAAGCATCAATGTGTGGTTGCCTCTCACCTGTCTCCAGCTAGGGATCTGGCTGGAGACCTGGCTTGCAACCCAGGCATGTGCCCTGATTGGGAATCAAACCAGTGACACTTGGGTTTGCAGGTCGGCGCTCAATCCACTGAGCCACGCCAGCCAGGTATAATTCCTTTTTATTTAACATTTCCATATCACTACATTTTAAAATTTTATCTAATAATCAAGTTTCTATTCAGAATTCCTCATATGCCTCAATGTTTTTTCCAAGTCATAATCCAACGTAGGACCACAGATTCCATGACTGTTATATCCTGTTATTCTATTTAAATCTAGCAGTCATTCCACCCCTCACATCCCCCTCCCCCCACCAATCCGTAACACTGACTAATTGAAGAACTAGGACAAGTTTCCAGGAGGTAGATAGTCTTATTCTCTCTCTCTCTGGTGTTACCTATAAACTGAAAGTTAGATCTAAAGGTTTGATGAATTCAATTTAAAACTTTTTGGCAGAGCGCCTTGTAGGTGATGTTGGGACCTGCATCTAGCGCTTTACCTCAGGAGACATTGTACTTTCTAGCTGAACTACTAAGACTTGAGGTTGTCCAGAGTTTGGGAGAATCTCTTTATTTTGGAGAGCTTTTTCATTGTATTGACATTTGTTATAGTGGGATTTGACCATTAATGACATTAATGCATTTAAGGGTTTTTGGTACAATGACTAATGGTTTGTCTTTGCTGGAATTGGTAACCGGTCTGAACGTGAGAGGATGCTGCAGTAAAGGGTGCAGAGAACTAAAGGAAGCATATGACTGGCGGCAGATAAGAAGCCAGGATGCAACTTCTACTATAAGACAGAAAACACAATTAATTATTTAAGTTCTTACAGATTTTTAAAACATGAAAATGTTTTATCTTGCAAATAGCACTTCTGTTGTTCCTGCCATCATAAGCCAAAAACCTAACTGCATTTCCTTATAATATACACCATCGAGTGTGGCAATAAGAAAGCTAGAACATGAGGATCTCTAGCCCTGAAATAGGAGTCTAAGTGGAATGAAAGAGAAACAAAGTAGATCATCTAGTTTCTGTTTTTTACCTCCATGGAAGCCTCCATCTCACTAATATTAATATAAACTGATGCAGATTTTTCATGTGCTGGGAAAGGTCCCAGGGAATCAGGAAAAATCTCTACTAATTGGTTCATTCTGATTCTCGCCGTCGTACCCTTCATACCTCTTCACATTCCTTGAGAGCTGGTGATTCCATTCAAATGGGAAATTCCCATCCCCAAGGAAAGCTCAAGAAAGGGAACTCAGTTGCAATTTTGAAAATATGCCCTGGCTGGTGTGGCTCAGTGGATTGAGCACTGGCCTACAAACCAAAGGGTGGCTGGTTCAAGTCCCAGTCAGGTCAGGGCACCTGCCTGGGTTGTGGGCCAGGTACCCAGTTGGAGGTGCATGAGAGGCATCCACACATTGATGTTTCACTCCTCCTCTTTCTCCCTCCCTTCCCCTCTCTCTAAAAATAAGTAAAATCTAAAAAAAAATTATATATATAATCAGCAGATCCTCGAATAACATCATTTCGTTCAATGTCATTTCATTATAACGTTGATGATACACCTCTGGAACTTAACTCTCACCATATCAATTAGCCTCTGTTAAATTGTGTCACTTAAAGTCACAAAACCTTTTGATGATGTTAAGTACATAAAACTAGTGAGAAAGTGAAATAATGAAAAGGAAATACAGTAAAAGAAGTCTGCCTCCCTTCAGATTCCTCATTTCCTTCTCGGTGGTAATCACTGTGACCAGTTTCTGGACTACCCTTCTAAAGACAGTCTATGTATATAAACATATGCATTCTGAGTGGCAGAATGTTATTTACTTACTTTTTTACATTGCTTTTTACAGAAATGGGCATTCTGAGAAGTTCCATGGTTGGTATCCTGTAGGCTGTACTCTAGTTAGGAGAGCAATGTCCTGAGTTGTGTGCTACATTTTTCCTTCTCTCTTCCCATCACAGACATTGATGCTAGGCCATGGGACTTCCAAGCAGAAGAATGCACCTTGAGGGCCAACATTGAGGCTTTCAATAGCCGCCGATATGACAGACCTCAGGACTCCGAATTTTCACCTGTGGATAACTGCTTGCAGAGTGTGCTGGGGCAGAGGCTGGATCTGCCTGAGGATTTCCACTATTCGTATGAGATCTGGCTGGAAAGAGAGGTGTTTTCACAGCCCATCTGTTGGGAAGAGCTGCTCCAGAATCACTAAGCTCTTTCAACAAAGCATCTGCTAAATGGGGGTTAGCTCCAATAAATGGTGCTCTGCCTACCCTGCTCATTCAGCCTTTGTTTCTACCTCTGGAAGTGCTTGTCCAGGGGAGAGCTGTCCCAGTCCAAGGGCATCCAGTGTAGTTCAGAGCATTCAGGTGGCTATTGTACCCAGAGATAGTACAAGGCTAGGATCCTGAATCACAAAAAATTGATGAACTTACCCTGGGGTCATTTGGGTGCCAGGTGGCCTTGGAAATCTCTTGCTGGTCCTGGACAGACTCTTTTATGGAATGCCCCCTGCTTTAGTTTTACCTGGAACTAGCCTAGGCTTTGCTGGCCCCAAGAATGAGAATAAGTTTATGATAGCATTTGGCCCATGGCATTCATCATGGTAATGGGAGATGCATGTCATAAAAGAGGGTGAACATTTTCTTCTTGCTCACTCTGGATTCCGAGGACTTAACAGAGGTTTGGCAAAACCAACTTTGAAATTAAGTGTGTATTTTAAATTTAAAATTTTGGCGCCTCTTTCTAAAATCTTTGGCTCTAGGATGATTTTAAAGCACCTGCACCTTCTTTGTGAAGGATGATGATTTACAGTTATCTAAATACTGCATGTTATAGAAAGATATAGTGTGTAAAGTGTTTTTCCTTTATTCCCTAAGAGATATATGTTCGATGTGAAAATTATCTCCTTGCATACTCTGTACAGGACATAGAGAGTTCTGCCACAACCGGTATGACACGTCAGGTCTCCTTAAAGGATACTCATATTTTTCATGAAACCACGTTCGTTATAAAATGAGTATACTGCAGAAAATGATTATTTTCATCCAATTTATTTTCTAAATGACCAGGCAACCACAGCTGGTTTTATTTATTGATATGGTGTGTCCATTTGTGCTCATGATTGATTATCGAATAGTAAGACAGCTTAGCATTTCTCTTCTCCTATGTTTATTGATGATTATACTTTCCTTTTTTCTGCTGGCAGGTTCAAAGTGTCATGTGGAGATTTAGCAATACGCTTTCCACGTGAAGGGGTTGCGCATTTCTTTGAAACGATGAGTTGATGTACCAACATCTTTCAACTTCTCTTACAGCAGAATCACACATTTCCCAACAGAAACAAGGTGTATCGGGAAGTTTCTGATTCAATCAGGATTATTTTGTTTCTCTTCTAGCCCCACAATTGTCACCTATTTTCAAGCTTTTTTACTTTATCTCCCCTCCCCTAACATAGACACTACTGAATTATTTTTATGACTGCACCAAGTCACTTTAATTATGCAAGGCCATCTAATCAAAATTGGCTTATTTATACTCTGTCCTTTGTCAACCACAGACTCATTTGGAAGTCATGTTAACTTGCAAACCATATCCAAAGGAACTATATTAAAACTAATTAGAGCTTGGGTTTCACTTCTTTGTGCTTTTAAGGAAGCAGGATTTCTATTTTTATGGGAAGATCATGTAAATATGTAATGGAAGAAATTTCTTAAAATAATTCATAAATATTAGTAATTTACTGATCATATCATTTATGAACCCTCTTAACCTATAAATTTAATGTGATTTGTGTAAAAAGATAATTTTCAAGGAAAGAGCAGTTATCCATCTATTTCTTTTAAAGCCATATATAGTATTTAATTTGTATCAAGAACAAGTAAGTTGCCCTTTTAAAAATATGCACATGAATGCTTTCTAAAGCATAGAGGTATGCTAAGCCTTAACATTTCATACTTTCTTAGCAATCTTCTCTGAGGGAAGATCAATTCTCAGTGCAGATGGAGAAGTTGGGTCACCAAGGATGAGTGATTTAAGTCATGTCATTTTTCCACTGACTTGCTGCAACTGGTCTTCAGGTATTGCCAGCCAGCCCCGTATATGAAGGTAACCAGCTGACTATCCCAATTTGAGAACCCATGTATGTGGCTAGGAATAAATTCAGATTAATCAACTTCCAATGGTGATTATTATTCCTTCATAGAACATTATTTGAGTGATTAATTAAGTAGAGGATTTTTATTTGTGACTATTTCAGGGAAGTATGTGTTGATTGTTGATAACACTTTATTTACTGAAGCACTTTAATAAAAAGAAAATTGAACTGGAATTAGAAACTTGGTCTTTAAATTCTTCAACACAAAAGAATCTTAAAGGTGACTTTGTGGGGAGCGGGTGGGTGGGGAAGAGGACAGAGGGGAGAAAAAAGGGGATGGATGTAATACAACAACAATAAAATTAAATTTAAAAAAAGAATCTGCCCTGGCTGGTGGCACAGTGGATAAGGTGCCGGCCTGTGAACCCAAAGGTCACAGGTTCGATTCCCCAGCCAGGGCACATAACCAGGTTGCAAACCAGGTCTCCAGTCAGGTCTGTGGCTGAAGGCAGGTGAAACGCAACCATATATTGATGTCTCTCTCCCTCTCTGCCTCTCTCCCTTCCCCTCCTTCTAAAAATAATGAAATAAAATCTTAAAAAAAAAAAAAAAAAAAGAATCTTAAAGACCTATTAGATATAGGAAGGAAAAATATAATTAAAGAGGATAAAAATATAAAATCTTATATTATTTACCCTAGGAGTAGTAATTGCAAAATCTGAAGAGACTTATGACAAACCTTTACGTCTTGTTCTTGGGTCTGGGGATCAGCTGCAGCTCTGCTCAACTCACATTGAGCTCTCCTGGGCTGGCTGTGCGCCGTACACCTTCTGGCATGAGGCAGATAGAACAGCCCCTCCCTGTGACATGGTCTTCTCATAGTAAAGGGCAAGAGACCAAACCATACCATGCAAGCACACATAAAACTCGTGTTTCGATGTGGCATACGTCAAATTGCTCATATTCCATTGG
Source organism: Noctilio leporinus (assembly GCA_004026585.1). NCBI lineage: Eukaryota > Metazoa > Chordata > Mammalia > Chiroptera > Noctilionidae > Noctilio > Noctilio leporinus. The sequence goes on along the minus strand of PVIW01001347.1, from coordinate 172,587 downwards.
CCTAAAGCAGTTAATATGGACAAGCCAACCACTGGGCCAGAATTGCTCACTGTCTCTACCAGGAACTGGTGCAACCAGACTGCCACTGCCACTGACTCCTATCTCATTCTTCAGAAGTCAATCAACACTCTCGTATTTTTTTCTATTTTTATCCTTTCAGCAAATTCCCATGATAAGATTAATCCCCCCACCGACTTTTTACACAAATGGAAGCACAGTGTATTCTGTTCTATACTTGGGTTTTTTTGTATTGTTTTTTTTTTCTAGTCATTTATCCTGGAGATCAATCTTTCTGTCACTGCTCTCTTATATGACTATACAATAATTAAGTCAAATAATTCTTCCCTAATACTGCTTGCAAATATTTTTCAGATGGAAAGTAAGGTGAGAAGATACAGATGGGAAGAATAGGGTAGGAGGATGGTTATGGTGGGGTGAGATAAGGTATATTCACTCAGTTCTCATAGCAACTGGCCAAGACCGTCTGAACTATAATCTCCTGCATCAGCTCTGGCCTTTCAGATGCCCAGCCCCTGTAAGTGTAATGAGATTGTGCCTAAGCGGGCTGTGGGGAGGTGTTCTCTCCTTTATAATTAGTCCGATTTAAATATCAAAAAACAAGGATTTAAATTTTTTACTTTTATTTTATAGAAAATAGCCAAAATCTTTCTAAGGAACTGCAAGAATGCACAAGTCATCCCACCTTTCCTTAAACACCTTTGATGACAGTGGCTTCCTTACTAAATAAGACACTGCCATCTGTCCCCTTGCCTTCAAATGGAAACATTACTTTAAACATTCTGCAACTTTTGATTCAAATGCTTCATGGTGCTGGCATGACAAACATCCTCCATGTGGATGCCTGTGAAAATACGTTTTTACCACAGGATGTGAGATGTTTCGCCCAGAAAGGCCATAATGGATCAGATTGAGTGAAAGTGCTGGACCCGATTTGGAGAATGTTATCAATGCTCTGACTCTAGTAGCTGTGTGATAACTGACAGGTTATTTCTGTAAAATGGGATAATACTGCCTACCTTCTAGAATTGTAAGGATTAAATGAGTTAACACGATATAGCGCTTAGGATAATGCTTGCACTCTGACTGGTGTGCCTTGGTTGGTTTGGGCGGCATCCTGCAAAGTGATTCCCAGTCAGGGCACATGCCTGGGTTGCGGGCCAGGTCCCCAGTAGGGGTGTGCAAGAGGCAACCAATTGATGTTTCTTTTTCTTTCTCTTTCTCGACCCCTCTCTCTATAAATAAATAAAGTTAAAAAAAAAAAAGAATAATGCTTGATAGCCATCGTTCCCCTCCCTTTAATAGGCTCCCTCAGCAAGGATAACAAATAGCATTTTAATTTTGTAGATCAGAGCTCAGCAAACCACAGCCTGTGAGCCAAATCTGACCCACCAACACTTTTTATATAGCCCATGAGCTAAGAATGATTTTTATATTCTTCAATGCTAAGGAAAAATCCATAGAAGAAAAATATTTTATGACATGAAAAGCTGATGAAATTTAAATCTAAATTTTCGTAATAGCTTTAGTGGAACACAGCACGTTCACTCATTTACATATTATCTATAAATACTTGCATTCTGCAACAGCAGAAGCGAGGACTTGCAAAGAGGCTACAAGGCTCTCAAAGCTTAAAATATTTGCTGAGTTTGCTGGCCGCCCCTGCTCTAGATAATCTCTTCTGCATCTGTCTCAGCTGGGCCTGTTGCACCCCAAGATTCTCACTGCTGGGACCCCAACAACTGACCAGGAGAAATTCCCTTCTAAGGACATTTTGTTTTTGGTAGCTTCCATTACAATTTTAAGGCTATAATGGGTGGAGTGAATGTACTGTTGAACTTAATGAAAAGAAAAAGAGAAGGAAGGAGGAGAGAGGGAGAGAGACACTACCAGAGTAGAAAGTAGAAAATAGAAATTTTTAAATGTAACTTCTAAGAAAGATAGTGATAGAATATTCTAAGTTTGGGTATTCTAAGACTATGCTTCAATTCTGGTAATGTTATATATTTTTAAAAGACTAGCATAGTTAATGTTACTATTAATAAAGAAAACATAAGGATGTGTATCTATAAACATAAAATTAGTGCTATTCAGATGTGAGTGTGAATAGTTATCTAAATTTAGCATCATCATACAGGCTACACAGGAAAATTTGTTCAGTTCTTGTAGAATAAATAGATCTTCAGTCCTAAGAATCATTCAGATTCTTAGGTGGATGTTTTGGGTTTTTTTTTTAAGATTTTATTTATTTTTTAAAAAGATTTTATTCATTATTTTTAGAGAAAGTGGAAGGGAGGGAGGAAGAAAGGGAGAGAAACAGCAATGTATGGTTGCCCTTCACCTGCCTCCAGCTGGGGACCTGGCTGGAGACCTGGCTTGCAACCTAGGTATGTGCCCACACTGGGAATCGAACCAGTGACACTTAGGTTTGCAGGTCGGTGCTCAATCCACTGAACCACACCAGCCAGGGCTAGTCATTTCTTTTTAGAGAGAGGGGAAGGGAGGGAAAAAGAAAGGGAAAGAAATATCAATGTGTTGCCTCTCACATGCCCCTTGACCAGGGACCGAACCAGCAACCCAGGTATGCGCCCTGCCTGGGTATCAAACCTGCAACCTTTTGCTTTGCCGCATGATGCCTACCCAACCCACTGAGCAACCCCAGTCAGCTGGTGGCCTTGTATTTAAGAAAAAGTATATGTCGTCAGTGATATTGGACTTTAACAGTAACCTGTGCTCGGAGTTCAAACAAAGTCTGCTTTTTAGCCATACACCTCAGCAGCCCTCCTTACCCAGCTCTCCGTAAGGTCGAAGCTAAGGCTTTCTGCAGTGCAGTCTGAAGGGCCATTTGGTCAACGGAAAAGGGTGCAGTGGTGAAGTTGTTCGGATCCATCATCACTAGATCATTCATTTTATGACTCACCTGTCCACTAACAAAGCATGCTTTCCTGTGCTTTAAGTTTTTTTCAGCTGTATGATTGACAAAATTTTAACATTTGAAGTGTGTAACATGATCATTTGACATTTGTATACATTGTAAAAAAATCCCAACAATTGAGTTAATATATCCATCACCTCATTTATTTATCTCTCTGGTTTTTGGTCAGAATATTTAAGATTACTCTTAGCAAACTTCAGTCATACAATACAGTCAACTATAGTCACCATGCTACACTTAAGGTCCTTGGCCCTTATTCATCTTATAACTGAAAATTTGTACTTCTCCCCATTCCGTTTCCTACCCACCCCCAATTTTACATCTTTTTAAAACAAGGCTTGGAAATGATTTGAATCGACAGAGTGCTTTCGCATGCGTTATATCGCCTATGTAGCAACCCAAGGGAAGAAAATGAAGCTTAAAGAGTTGCTCAAAACTGCTTGCCTAGTAAGCAGTGAATCCAAGTCTTGAACCCACATCTCCTGGCCTTAAGTCCAGGGAACCTTCCTGAATAATTCTGGTGTCTAACATCACAGGCTGGACAGAGGGACAGAGCTGACTCTGGCCCTGCTTATGCAAACTAGGGCAAGTTATTCTCTCTGACCTCAAGTGCAAATTGGAGAACTTGACCGAAACTTCTGTTCTGGTTGTGGCAGAGTGACGATGCCAGCATGCTCAGCAAGGTGCCTGTCATCAGCGCTCCTTCATGTAGCATTTGCAACATGCAATGATGACGTCTAGTCTAAAAGGATGAAACTGTCCAAGGAGGAATCCATATGACAGGCGTTCCCAAGGATGCACAGGCCGTGCTGATGGAAACAGGTGAGTCAGAGGCGACAGAAGGTGGAAGCCTTCAAGAGTGGGGAGATTTAAGAGAAGTGGGGAGAGAAGCAACACTAACTTAGTTTCAAAGGTCAATGAGAATGAAGTCGTTGCTGGGCTTGGCAGAATGAAGGTGATAAAGGCTTCCTACTGAATCATGAAAATCATTCCATTAACGCCTATCATTATCGTGGTGACAGAGAGATGAACCTGAGGGAGGCTGCCCCTGTGGAAAAGAGGAGACCAGTAAACAGATTTCTACGCCGGAGGCCTGGGCTGACTTGAATAGGCACAATGTGTCGGTGGTGATTAATGAGCTCACAGAGACAGTAGTTTGGATTGGGCCTTGGAGGTGGAATAGGCCTTAAGATTGGCGAAGGGGAGAAGGCATTCAGGGTAAAGTGGACCTTGTAAAGCAAAGGCTGGGATGCAGGAGAATGCAACAGACCCCAGAGTCTGGGGCTGTGAGAGTAAATAAAGCTAGTAGAGCAGACTGAGGTAAGATGTTCAAAGGCCATCAGTACCATACTAAAGAGTTCATGTTCCAGGAAATAGTCCTTAAACGTTTTTGAAAATGGGTGAGACGTGACTCCACGCTTTAGAAGGAATACCAGGCTGGGGTGCAGAAGCCCGAGACAGCAGGACCAGTGTAGACCTGAACGTTGGTGGTGGTCTGAGAAGCAGGGCAGCTCGAGGAGGAGACGGCAGTCCTCGGGGACATAGGGCTTGGCAAGGAGTGAAGCAGGGCACGCTGGCAGGTTTGAGCACAGGTGGCATCACCCGCAGACCCATAAAGTCAGCAGGTGGCCCAAATAGGTGTGGGAGAGAGCAAAGATGACCAGTTTGCAGTTGGGTTACCGAGGTGGCTGCTGATGCCATTATCCAAAATGAAATTTGGGTATGAGGAGTGTTCTGTTTAAACCTGGTCAGGTTTAGGTTCCTAAGAGCCCAAATTTATTGAGGTACAATCGCTGTATAACAAACTGCACTCATTTGAAGTGTATACTGAATTTGGACAAATACACCTGTGCAGGCGCAGTGATCAAACAAGGTGCTACTCTCAGAAGGTCCCCATACTTGGGTGTTAATGCTCTTGAGTTCACAGTCTTGAAATTCTTAATTTACCTCTGAATTTCTGTTTTGTAAATAAAGTCCAAGGGGACAGTGGACTGCGTGGGAAAGAGTGGCCTGGAGTATGAACTCCTGCTGAGTCTCATCTATCACCCCAAGCTGCTAACCCTGACACCCAGCCATTCCACCCCCACCCCCTGCTCAGGGTCAGGCTGGTGCCCAGGTCTCAGGACAGAGCACAGCTGCACCCCCGCACATTCAGAGAATGATATGTATGTATCTCACCCATCAGGATGCTGGTACTAAGCACAACCCAGCACACAGGCTGCACTTCCTTGGAAGTCACCCATGTGGGATGACAGCCTGTGGGAAGGGAAGATACCTAGAAAGGGGAGTGTCCCCATTCCTTGGGGGAATAGAACATTAAGGAGCAGGAAAAAAATTGGAACATGATGGGTTCATAGAGACCACTGGAAAAATTAGTTTTATAATTGAGTACCTTTAGTGGCATTTTTATTTCCTGCTTCTCCACATTTCCATGTTGTGCTGAACCAGGAAAATTATTTGCCAGCCCTGCACTAGTATAACTACCATAGTCAAGATACAGACATTTCCATCATGCCCCAGTTTTCCTCCAACCCTGTATGGAATCACCCCTATCCCAATACTCCATGTCACTCCTGACCACTGGCTGGTGCACTTTGAGATGACTGAATTGTAAAACCTGGAGCAGGGCTCAGGATCTCCTGTCTGGAAATCTAGAAAGGAGGGCTGAAACAAATTTGGGAGTGACACCAAGGTGGGGGGATGGGGTAACCTGAAAGAGTTGTGATGACCCAAAGGAATGCAGGAAGTGTACCCCCACGCAGGGATTAAGAGAAGGGGCCAGCAGAGGAGAAAGCAAAGGCAGAGGACAGGAGTATATGCCATATAAAGGGCATGTGGAATCATGAAAAAAAAAAAACTACTGGACAAATTAAAAGTACCTGGAGCTGAGCTTTGCTTTGTTGTGAATGACTAGGGAAAGGATTATGGGAACCTGGTACGTAAATACAGGTACATGTACTCACTCCCCCTTCGGAAGCCAAGTCATCAATTAAAAGAAGGCAAACAAAACACCTTACCCTTGGTTGTAGAGCCTTTCAGGACCCCACCCCTACTTCCTGGCTGGATGTTCTCATCCTGCCCTAAGCCTGCAATGTCCTGTCCCTGATCTTGGCATGTAGTCCGCAGCTGCTGATCATCCAAATCTCAGTTTAAACATCCCCTCCTCAGGTCTCCCCCAATCACCAATCTAAAAGGACATTCAGTCATCACCTTAATTTAATACAGCCAATGTAATACACTCTGTTATATCTATTTTTAATTTGTGCCACGTCCCCCATTTCTATCCCCCCGCCCCCACTTCGACCCCCTCCCCCATTCCCTTAAGAACAAGAATTTTGCCTCAGGCAGGGAAGAACCCAGCGCCTGGCACACAAACGGTGAACAACTGTTGAATAAAAAGGAAAAAGTCATTTGAAAAGGAATGAGAGCCCTGGCCAGCGTGCCTCAGTCGCTTGGAGCGGTGTTAATACACTGAAAGGTGGCGGGCTGATTTTAGGTCAGGGCACGTGCCAAGGTTTCAGGTCTGGTCCCAGGTCAGAAGTGTAGGAGAAGCAACCAATGGATGTTTCTCTCCCTCCTTCCCTGCCTTTCTCTAAAATCGATAAGCATGTCCTCCGGCAAGGATTAAAAAAAAAAAAAAAAAAAAAGGAATTAGGGCCCTTTTCCCAAACTATAGCCTTTCCCTGCAGAGAGGAGACTGTCAGGACGAACTTGCAAGTTTGGAAGGGGACCTGCACCCACCCTGCCCTTTCTTTTCTAAGCTCGTGCAGAGTACACGAACTTCCAGGCCCTTACTCTTTCGGGACCAGGCTCCTTCACAACCATTTCCCCAAGTTATCCTCACTTCAACCCTCAAGAGCTTTATCTCACTTTCCAAGAGGTCATGGAGTCTTCGGTGACTTATCCACGGTCAGCCAGCGAGTGGCCGAGCTCAGATGCCCACCCGAATGGGCCCACCCCATCGCCAGCACCTTCCACTCCAGAGCGCCGCCCGCTGCCCGTCCCGCGCCTGGTCCGGCGCCCCAGCTCGCCCGCGCCGGCCCGGCCGCCCCAATCCACAGGCCCGAGCCGGGGTTCCTGGCACAGCCAGCTGTCGAGGCCACCACCGCGCGAGGTCAAATGGTGCAGCCAGCGCAGCACGGAGGGCAAGACACAAGGGTGGCTACAAGGAAGGCGTGCGCGGGTTCCAGCACTCGAACCCCGCCGACGCAGCTCGGCCTGCCGGTTGCGCCCCAGGCTCTGGTGTCCTGGCAACGGGCAAGCACGGCGCGCCCCGCCCCCCGCGGCGGACCCGGCGATTGTGCGCGCGGCTCCCTGTCCCCAGTCCCTGCGTAGCTGTTCTCCGCGCGAGTTGTGCGGAGCGTGGCCTCGCTGCCTCGGCCACCGACCCTGCCGCGTTCCCCCGAGCGTCTTGGCTCTTTTGAGAAGCCTGGCTAGCTCCCCACCCTGCGGCGGGTCCCTGTAGAGCGCACAAGAGGAAGCCCCAGGCGCCGCAGGCATGGGCGCAGGGGCTCCGCCCCCCGGTGATACGTGGAAGTGGGGTCTCTCTCTTCATTTCACGATTGGGAATCCGTGCCACACTCACCTGCTTAACTGAGAAAGAGTTACCATGGTAATCACCTCTGTTTTAAATTTAAGAGATTCCGATGCTCTCCCTAAATGAGTTTCTTACCGGTCCGCTTTGTAGAGTCACGCTTTACTGAGATTGTTACGCACGCCACGAGATTGGCACCTTCATCTCCTGCAGTTGTGTGTGGGTGGTGTCCAACCCGGAGATCCGAACACTTGGGTACAGATGAGGGGGACGAGGCGTTCCCCGGGGTGGTCCGGTCGCTGAAGGGACCAGCAGCAGCAGGCGAATCAGGCTGAACCCTCTTTTGTGTGAGTTGGTAGGTTTTAGTTCCTTGGTTCTGTTGAGCCACTTATTTTCACATCCAGAAGATGGTTTGTGTGTTGCTAAAGAGAGGCTGGTCACGTGGTGTAGAACCCCTGGACGCCAAAAAGTGCCAGCAGGGATTGGCCAGGCACCCAGCCCTTGCTGCCACCGCCCTGGCCCTGTGTGAGGTTCTTACCTGCGGATTAAGAAGTAAAAATAATGAACCCAGGTGTTGCCAGGGCGTTGGCTCCTTTTAAGGACTTCCAGTTTAAGGAATGGCTTTGGAGGAGACCTTTCATGCTAGGAATTCTTTCAGTTTAAAAGTTTTTAAATTGATTTTAGAGGGAGGGAAAGAAACATTGATTTGTTTTTCTACCTATTAATGCATTTATTGGTTGCTTCTTGTATATGCCCTGACTGGAGATTGAGCCCACAATTTTGGTGTATCCTAAGGATGCTCTAACCAACTGAGCTACCCAGCCAGGCAAGAGAAGTCTTGTGTTTCATGCTCAGGAAAGCTTATGCCTTCTTTGCATTTCACCTCCAAGTCATTGGGGCACAGAGCTCCATGTTAGCCCTCTGAAACCTGAAACCTCCATTTCCAACTTCCAGCCAAACTTCTCCACCAGAGAGCCAGCCTTTTCAAATTGTCTTCAAAATCCAGCTCTTGTAACCACTACTTTCTCCGGCCTCACTGGCACATTGTCATAGCACGTTCATCCTTCTGGCCTGCGACTCGACTCACAAGCATTCCCATTTCTCGGCCCGCATCCAGCCTCTTGCAGCCTGCTTCTTACCGTAACTGCCGCTGGTGGTCAGGCCCTCTTTGCCACCTACCTGGATTCGGGCAGTAACCCATATCCAGGCTCTATCCAGGGGTTTTCCATCTCCTTTGTTGTCCTTCCCTGCCAGTTTGATCTTCCCACAACATATGATATCTTGTGACCCTCACCCCTGGTCCTCAGGGACTTCCCTTGTATCTGCTCAGCTGGGTTCTGTTCTGTGTGAGCCTGGCACTCGGAACCCTTGGTAAAGAAGCCACAACTTCTTGAGCTTTATTTACTATGGTATCCTCTTTTCTTTAAAAAAAAAAAAAAAAAAAAAATCCCACACTAGACCTACTTCATTCTGGAACCCTCCTACACCTGCCCTGTCTATAGCTATTGATCTAATTTTCTTCAAGACAACCCTAGCTCAGAAGCACCACTTGCTTCCCAATGGCTCCCTAAGCACCGATAGCCCTCTCTGCACCCCACTAACGGTGTGCTGCCTGCGTGGCCTTGGGAAGCCTTACTTCTCACCCTCATGAGACTATGGTGCAGAAATGTGTTTGGTAAATCTGTGTTCCTTCCAGTTCAACGAGTGTAAAAGCACTCAATAAATACCTCTTGATTTAAATTGAGTCATTCCCAGGTTGCTACACAAGGTTGATGTTGCCATTTTCTGTCAGCCCAGGGAACCAGAGCAGAATGGTTTAATCAAGCCATTTAAGCTAATGGCGTCTCACTGCTCCCTGGGTAGAGGTCTAACACCTTAGCTTCCGAGGACTGCAGGCCAGAGCTGCAGCACCTTGCTCATGTTTCCAGCCTCCACTCCTCTCATTGCCCACCCCTACCCACCTCCCAGGGTTGCCTATGGGCCAGCCACATCGATCCTTTTTTTCTAATCCCTTCAGCATGGCATGTTCTCTCCAACCTCAGAGCCTTTGCACAGGCTGTTTGTTCTGCCAAGGATTCCCTACCCCTTCAGTCACAGGCCACACTTCAGGAACACTTCTTCCTTCGTATCTCGGACTAGGTCACTCCCTGCCTATCCTATGTCATCATAATGCCTTGAACCCCTGGGGTTCTTCTTTCAGAGCATAACTGAAGTAAATGCATGTGTGATTTCTCTCTCACGGGATTGTTAGGCTCATGAAGACAGGAACCAGGAACTGCAGAGCCTGGCGCACAGTAGGTATATTTGTTAAATATTTGTTGAGTGCATGAAAGAGGCACCTTAAAAATTCAGAAAAGCAGAAATCTACATTTGTTTTCTAAATCTGGGGTCTGCATTGCATCTGAGTTACAATGTATTCACTCAGCAAATATTTGTTCCTCTCTGCAATGTGCCAGACATTGGTCTAGGCTGGGAAATTCAGTGGTGAATTCCAACCGCTGGTTAGAACATACAATTAATATACAAACAAACAAAAAATACTAAGTGAAGTGTGTTTAGGGGTAAGGAGATAGAAAGTGGAACTGCTGGTGGGTTGTTTGGAGACCATCTTACCCCAACCCCCTTTGTCAGGGACAATCCCAATTTGTGTTTGTTGAGGTATCCTGGTCTGAGCAATAAATAATATGGCCACCCTAGTTATAGCTAGAATATAGTCCTGGTACATGGGGGAGGTGTTTCTAAAGAGGTGATAGTTGAGCAGAGGCGAGCAGAAAGAGAAGAAACAGACTAAACCCCCTTGGAAGGTGCAGGAAGAGCTGAGGCCAGGGAGGAGCTGGGTGAATTTGGGCACTGGAAGGAAGGTCATTGTAGATGGACTTATGTGGTCTTCATTAATGAGTTTGAAGAGTTATCAAGTCAGGAGCTATGAGTTTGGAGACCAGAAATACCCAAGAGCTATTGAACCAACCCAACCAGCTCAGAAATTACATTTTCACTCACTTACAATAATTTCTTAACAGATATATTGAAGTATAAAAGATGTACAATAAATTGCACATATTTAAAATGTACGGTTGGATAATTTTGCTATAAGCGTGCTGCCATTAAACCATCACCACCATCAAGATAACATGTTGACCCTGGCTGGGTTGCTCAGTTGGTTGGAGTATCGTCCTGTAGATTAAACGTTAATTGATTCCCCAGCCAGGGCACATATCAGATTGCAGGCCAGGTCCTTAGCTGGAGGCAGGTGAAAAGCAACCATACACTGATGTCTCTCTCCCTCTCTGGCTCTTACCCTTCCTCTCTCTCTGGAAATAATAAATAAAATCTTAAAAATATATTAAAAAAATTTTTTAAAGGTTAATAGGTTCAATCCCAGTTGGGGCAAGTGCAGAAGGCAACTGATCAATGTTTCTCTTAAAGACAAAAGTCAATAAACATCCTTGGGTGAGGGTGAGAATTAAAAAAGAGAGAGAGCCCTGGCTGGTGGCTCAGTGGGTTGGCACCAGCCTGCGAACCCAAAGGTCGCTGGTTCGATTCCCAGGCAGGGCACATAACCAGGTGGCAAGCCAGGTCTCCAGCCAGGTCACCAGCTGGAGGCAGGTGAAAGGCAACCATATGTTGATGTTTCTCTCACTGTTTTCCTCCATCTCAGCCCTTCTCTCTGAAAATAATTAATAAAATCTTAAAAAAAAAAAAAAAAAGGAAAGACAAAGAGGGGGATCACATGTTGGTTGCCCCTAAAGTTTCCTTGCAGTCCTTTATAATCAGTCCTTTTCTCCTCCATCCACAGCCCCCTACTCCCCACCCCAAGCATCCTCTAATCAGCCTGCTGTCTCTGTAGGTCAGTTTATAATTTCTAGGATTATACCTATTATATACAGAATTAAACAGAGTGGTTTTTTTGGTATGACTTCTTTCACTTGTATAATTATTTTGAAATTCATCCACATTGTAGTACTTGTCAATGTTCCTTTCTATTGCTGAGTAGTATTCCCTTGTATGGTGATACCGCAGCTTGTTTATTCATTCACCCACTGACGGACTTCTGGGTTGTTCCTAGTTTTTAGCCATTACAAATGAAGCTGCTCTGACTATTCATGTACAGGTCTTTGAATGGACATAGGCTTTCATTTTACTTGGGAAGTACCTAGGAGAGGAATGGCTGGATCATATGGTAGGTATGTGTGTAACCTTTTCAAGAAACTGCCAGATTGTCATCCCAAAGTGGCTGGCTCTGTCATTTTAGATTTTCACCCACAGTGCATAAAAATTCCATTTCCTCCACATCCTCACCAGCACCTGATATGATCAGTGCTTGTAACTTGAGCCATTCTAATAAATGTGTTCTGGTGTCCATCAGTAGATTTAATTACATTTCCCTACTAATTTGATGTATCTTTTCATGTGCTTATTGGCTAAATATCTTCTTTGGAGAACTATCCAAATCTTTTGACCATTTTTTTATATTGGGTTTTTTTTTTTTTTTTTTTTTAATTATGTTCTGAGAATCCTTTATCTATTCTGGATATAAGGCCTTTATTAGATATATAATTTGCAAATATTTTCTCCCAATGTGTGACTTGGCTTTTCATTTTCTTAATGTCTTTTGAAGAGCACATGCTTTTAATTTTGATGATGAATGTATCAGTTTGTTCTTTCATGGATTCTGCTTTGGTGTCGTATCCAAGAAATCTTTGTCTAACCCAAAATCACAAAGGTTTTTTCCTACATTTTCTTTTAGAGGTTTTTAGTTTCTGGTTTTATATTTAGCTCTATGAGCCATTTTGTGTTAACTTTTGTATATGGAGCAAGTATGGTTCTTTTTATTTTTTATTTTTTTCATTTATTTTACAAAAGGTTTTATTTATTATTTCCAGAGAGGGGAAGGGAGAGAGGCAGAGAGGGAGAGAGACATCCATGTGTGGTTGCCTTTCACCTGCCTCCAACTACGGACCTGGCTGGAGACCTGGCTTGCAACCTGGTTATGTGCCCTGGCTGGTCTTTTTATTTTTTTTGCAAATGGATTATTTATTATTCCCTGAATTGCTTTAGCCCTTTTGTTTAAAGTTCATTGTTCATGTATGTGTAGATGTACTTCTGGACTCCATTGTGTTCCATTGATTTATTTGTCTACCTTCATACCAATACCATACTGTCTGGGTACTGCAGCTTTATAATAATTCTTCTCTTTTTTTTTAGATTTTATTTATTTATTATTTTTAGAGAGAGGGGAAGGGAAAGAGGCAGAGAGGGAGAGATACATCCATGTATGGTTGCCTTTCACCTGCTTCCAGCTACGGACCTGGCTGGAGATATGTCTGGAGACCTGGCTGGAGATCTGGCCTGCTACCTAGTTATGTGCCCTGGCTGGGGATCGAACCAGTGACCTTTAGGTTCACAGGCCAGTGCCTTATCCACTGTGCCACCAGCCAATGCGCTTTATAATAATTCTTGAAATAAAGTAGTATTAGTCCTTCAACTTTGTTCTTTTTTATTTATTTATTTTTTAAAAAAAGAATTTATTTCATTATTTTTAGAAAGAGGGGAAGGGAGAGAGGCAGAGAGGGAGTGAGACATCACTGTATGGTTGCTTTTCACCTGCCTCCAGCCACAGACCTGCCTGGAGACCTGGTTTGCAACCTGGTTATGTGCCCTGGCTGGGGAATCGAACCTGCAACCTTCGGGTTGGCAGGCCGGCGCCTTATCCACTATGCTACCAGCCAGGGCCCTTTTTAATTTTTTAAGTATATTTTATTGTTCTTTTTAAAGTCCTTTAAATTTCCATATGAATTTTAGAATCAGTTTGCCAATTTTTCCAAAAAGATGAAAACTTTGAATAGAAATGTCCAACTTTTATGTGAATTTTATTTCTCAAACCATTTTAGAGATCAAAACACAATTTTTGCAGTTATTCCAGCTATCTCAAATATGGTCAACATGCAAAAGAAAAATGCATAAAGTCATTTTAAAAAGCACAGCCCAAAATCTTTAAGAGCTTATGACCATTTACATTCCACACCACAAGGGTGTTCTATCAGAAGATGCAGTTGTTTTATGGATTTCATATTGTTTATTTCCACTTAAATTTCCTCACAAAAGCCGGGCCTGTGTGTTACAAGATGTTTCTCACCTTCATTAGTAGGTTTTGTGTCTAGGAACGTGCTCCATTTCAACTTAACAAAAATAGAAACACCTCCACTGCTTCTCTTTGTTTAGTTTGGGACATTTTTAAGATGCGATGCTATGAACAGCACATTTAGTTTGTATAAATATTTAGCCCTTGCAGGTGTCCTTGATAACTTACCATTCTTCTGCTTTCCCTTGTGCAGAATAGACACTTTCTAAGTAAAATACTTCCCATTGTTATTTTCTGTACAGGTGGGTCCTAGGACATAGAAAAGTCAAACTCAGCTTTGTGCAGCTTTGGAGGTTGTTTATTCCCAAGTTCAGATAGTAACCTTCCTTTTCCCAGTGGGCTTTGGCCCAGTAGTGCAGTTGTAGTAAAAGTGCTAAGCCTGGTGGATGTCCGTTTGCCCTGTGACCTTGGCTGAGCCAATAATACCTCCCTCCCTTGAAACACACTGAGAATTAACTGTGATGAAGTGCTGGCAGCAGTCAGTTATTGAGTGCTTGTTCTGTGTCAGATGCCCTGCCCACGTCTTAGTCCTCATGGCCGATTAATGAGTGAGAGGCTGCATACATAACAAGTGCCAAAATATATCTTTGCATCCTAATTATCAAATACTTTTAATTAAACTTTTAATATGAAAGTTTCCATATATAAACAAAAATAGAATAGTAAAATGAACCTCCATATATTCATTTCTCGGACTTAGAAATTATCAGGGTTTTGCTACATTTGCTTCATCTGTACTTTTTCTTTGGAGGGGGTGGTGGAAGCTGCAGTATTTTAAAGCAAATCTAGGGCCTTGTTTTAGCTCAATCCAACAGATTTTAGAATGCCTGTCTGGAATCCGTATAATTTTTTTTTTTTAAGATTTTATTTCATTATTTTTTAGAAAGAGGGGAAGGGAGGGAGGCAGAGAGGGAGAGAAGAGACATCAATGTATGGTTGTGTTTCACCTGCCTCCAGCCACAGACCTGACTGGAGACCTAGTTTGCAACCTGGTTATGTGCCCTGGCTGGGGAATCGAACCTGCGACCTTTGGGTTCGCAGGCCAGCGCCTTAACCACTGTGCTACCAGCCAGGGCCGTATAATTTTTTTCTATGACCCAATGCCATTATCACCCCTAAAAGAATTAATGATTCCTTCATATTATCAAAAGTCCCCAATTGCCTAAAAAGTACCTTTTTATAAGTTGTTTGTTCCAATTAGAATGCAAATAAGGTCCACACATTGCATTAGGCTAGTCTCTTTTAATCTAGGCGTGCTTAGTATACATTTGTTCATTTACATGTCTGGTGTCTTTTCCTCCCACGCCATGCAAAAGTTTGGTGTTAAAATTTTTTCCTTTCAAAAAATAATTGTTTTTCCTTTCAGGCATTTATTTTTTTTAAGTTCAATGAGAGACATTGAAAATTATGTCAAGGTGATAAAAACTAATGTTTGCCCCATGTCTGTATTTGTCTTTGCAAGCCACGTAAAGGGAAAAGAGGGAAAGGCCCGAACAAGTCTCCCGTGAAGAAGCAGAAGAAGCTGGAAGTGGATATCCTCAGCCCGGCGGCCATGCTGAACCTCTACTACATCGCACACAACGTTGCCGACTGCCTGCGCTTTCGGGGCTTCCGCTGGCCGGGTGCCCCCAAATCCAAGAAAGGAAAAAAGGCTTAGGTGATGGTGTTGCACAGATATCTCTATTACCAATAGAGAAAGCAGGGTAATACAACTGTTGCAAGCCAAACGGACTTTACTGAAGGCAAGTTGAGATGCAAGCTTTTCTGTGGCAATTAATGGTAAAGAAATGCATTTTACTTCCTCAGCTCAATCCAGGTATGGTTAGCCGTTTGGGTTTTCAGAAATGAAGGGGGGGAAATCTGAGTATTTCCTGCACGGCGTGGTGGAATCAGTAGGACTTTACAAAATTATTATAATCTTGGGTCTGAATTAAAACCTTGCTCTCCAAAGGCAGTTCTCACTTGCATGAATTTTCTTTTGCTGAAAGGGGGTTATCTAGAGAAGATGTAGCAAAAAGCACAGGCTTTGCTTATGAGCATCCTTTTCTTGGGCACTGTTTCCTTCCCATCTTTTCCAGGAAAAATAATAAATCTTGCTTTTATCATTTTCTTCTCAGCAGTCTGACTCTTGCCTGATTCTGAGTAGCCACAGGGGTCAGTGGAGACTGAAATGGTCACTACTGCTCTGACTTTGTTAGGGCACATAACGATTCAGAGGAGTCCACAGCATTCAGCAGTTGGGGCGCAGGTGAAAACGCAAATCAGCCTCACCCGTCTCTTCTTTGTGTTTCGTCTGACTCTTCTCCCTCTTTGCACGCTTACATCTCCTTGCACCTTCTGCAGGCTTTCTTTCACACTTGCCCAACTCCCACTTACAAAATTAGTGCCAGAAGTTTGCCATGGGCATTCGGTTGGTATTACAGGAACTCCCCGGCATAGGTGGAGGCATTCAAGAGACAAAGCTGCAGTTCTTTCTCCTTGGCCTAGATAGGAAGCTAGGAAGGAAAGGCGTTTGTCAGCGTCAGCACCATCTCCAAGTCACGCAGCATGTCACCTCTGCCTCCCGCTCTGTCTTCCTGGTGTATCTCGCCACTTCCGCCATGCTGACACCTGCTGACACCTGCGCTGTTGGCCCTGTTCACAGCTCTGGTTCCTCAAGGCAGCACCACACCAGACCAGGGATGATCTAGTTGATCCGAATGATGCTGCAGGTTCCTTGGTGAGGATCTCAAAGATTTGTGTAGCTGGCTAAAAGGAGGCTGCAACCCAGGGCTCAGGATTTCATGAGTATCGAAGGAAAGAAACCAGAAATCACGTGAATCTTTGTACTAGAAAAGTGGGTTGCTCATAACCCACGTGAGTGTGTGGGAGATGATATTTGTATAGCTGCACCAACTGTACAGATTGAGGGTGAGCCCTCACTCTAGTGAAGGTTGGTGCCTCCCTTACCCTGAAGGGGGAACCCTTTCAGTCGTCTGTGCTCTGCCTTTGGAAATGGGGAGCACCTTCCCACTCTGCTGGAGACTGCTGGACTGGATCTAGTGGTTTCTGTTTGTGAACACACTAATTCAGTCCTTCTCAAAGTTTAATGGATGTCACAGTCACCCGGGGGACTTGTCAAAGTGCTCATTGCTGGGCCCCACCTTAGCAGGAAGTTTCAAGAATTTGTATGACCTGGCTGGTGTGGCTCAGTGGATTGAGTGCCAGCCTGTGAACCAAAGGGTCCCTGGTTCAATTTCCAGTCAGGGGACATGCCTGGGTTATGGGCCAGGTCCCCAGTTGGGGGCAAGAGAGAGGACACCAAACATTGATGTTACCCTCCCTTTTTTTCTCCCTCCCTTCCCCTCTCTCTAAAAATAAATAAAATGTTTTTTATAAATAAAAGAATTTGTATTTTCACTACGTTCCTAGGTTAAGCTGCTTCACTGAACCACAGACTTGGAGGAGCATTCATCTCATTCATTTAAGCCTCCTAACCAGATGCTAACAGGCTTCCCGAGTCTTTGAACGTGTAGGATGTCTAAGGCCTATGCCAAATGCTGCCAAATGCTGGGCAGGTGGCCCTGGCAGAGCCTCCTTCTGATCTCACAGGCAGCACCGATAGCATCATTTAGGGGACAGGTGAGACCTGCCAGTCAGCAGATGTGTACAAGCTAAGGAGATCACCTGGAAGTAGAAACGATTTCTTCTTTGGAGATGCTTGAATGATGAGCAGAAAGGAATGTAAGCATTGGGAGAGGGGAAGTACTCATCTAATTGGATGAGGTGCTGTGTACTCAGGGTTTACGACCCACTTTTGGGTGGAGTGGCTGGAGGCTTTTTTAGTATTGTGCTCTTTGCAACCATGGGTTCTGAGAGAAGTCAGTAGGCATTTTGAAGCAAATAGCTATACTTTTTTTTTTTTTTTTAACAGTGTGAGTCATTTTATTGATTTCTTAGCTGCTTCATCAAAAACTGGCAGTGGGGATACATGCTCCTGATTGGTTAGCCAGATCCCATCATCATTTCATTTTTGAAATAATTGCCAGTAGGTTTTCAAGTTGCCACATCATTATTGAGTTGGTATCCAAGAGGTTATGTGTAAAAAACACTCTGCTTAAGAACTGGGTGTCATGTATATATTTCTTAGGCTTTTCATTGCCCACATAATTCTTCTCTTTTAATGTATTTTATCAGTTATTCTATTACAGTTGTCCCAATTTTCCCCCTTTGGCCCCTTCCACCCAGGACCCTCCCTTCCCTCCAGCAGTCACCCCCTTAGTTCATTTCCATGTGTCTTGTATGTAAGTTCTTTGACTTCTCCATTTCCTATACCATTTTTATCATCCCCCTGTCTATTTTGTACCTACCAATTATGTTTTTCAGTCCCTGAACCTTTTCCCCCACCCTTCTCCTTCCCCCTCCCAGAGGATAACCCTCCAGATGATCTCCGTATCTATGATTTCTCTCTCTGTTCTAGTCATTTGCTTAGTTTGTTTGTTTGTTTTTTAATTCAGTTGTTGATATTTGTGAATTTGTTGTCATGTTAATGTTCATTGTTTTGGTCTTTTTCTTAAATAAGACTTTAACATTTCATGTAATAATGGCTTAGTGATGATGAACTCCTTTAGGTTTACCTTGTCTGGGAAGCACTGTATCAGCCTTTCCATTCTAAATGATGGCCTTGCTGGATAGAGTCATCTAGGTTATAGGTCTTTGCTTTTCACTACTTTGAATACTTCTTGCCTGCCAAGTTGCTTTTGAGAAATCAACCAACAGCCTTATAGGAACTTCTTTGTAGGTAACTCTTCTTTTCTCTTGATGCTTTTAAGATTCTCTCTTTATCTTTAACCTTTAGCATTTAAATTATGATGTGTCTTGGTGTGGTCCACTTTGGGTCTAGCTTGTTTTGTGACTTTCTGTGCTTCCTGGCTTGTAACAGTCTTTTCGTTTAGGGTAGAAAGAAGAAGAACTGCCCCAGATGGAGGAGGAGGAGAAAGTGAGGAAGCCTGATAGAAAAGGGGAGTCTGGTGCTCGCTTCAGCAGCACATATACTAAAATTGGAATGATACAGAGAAGATTAGCATGGCCCCTGCGCAAGGATGTCATGAAAAGGAGAGTCTATAGGGCAGCAGAAATGTCAGAGAGGATAAGGAGATAGGAACAGGGACTGTGATCGGCTGGACAGGGGCCCTCCTTGGCTCAGTCTCCTCTATTAAAGAGGAGATGAGAGTAAAGGTAGAAGGAAGGAACAAGGGGCTTCAGCTGGTGCACAAACCAAACCTCCTGCTGTCAGAATCTAGTCTGCACCTGATCCGGCAGGCTGTGCCCGATGCCTCTGTCTCTCTCCCTGGTGATGGGAGGATGCAGCGTGTGTCCTTGAGCGTCTGGGAGAGCCCAGGAAGCAGGGTCACTGCTGGGTTTGAGGACTGCACCTGTTTGGGGGTGAGGGTCAGAGCCAACCTGAGACTGATCTTTCTCCTCACTTGCCAGACCTTGCCATATACAAACCCAGATGGGATCGCATTGTTCTTCTGCCTCAAAACCTTCCCAGGGCTACTTGTTGCTCTTGGAATAAGGCCAGATGTCCCACCTGGTGCACGAGCACTGGGTGGTCAGGTCCCTGCCCACCTTCCAGTCTCCCAGCCCTGGAAGCAGCATTTGGCCAAAGTTGGTCTCCTGGCAATTTCACTCAGCTCTCCCCTTTCTGTCTTCATGGCTACAGACAGTTCCACTCGCTCTACCTCATGGCAGCATTTCACACCTTTGGAGACCATTTATTATTATTAATATTATTTTTATTGAGGTATAATTGAAATATGTCCGTTTTCGGTGTACAACGTAGTGATTTGATATTTTGCAAAATGATCACCACAACAAATCTAGTTAACACCTGTACCCCTATGTACACGTAACCCCCAAGTAGCACAGATATTAGGTTCCTAGAAAATGCTGTGTTATTCAAATCCATGTTATACAAAATGAAGAACTAGTACAAAAAGAGGGGGTTAGATTCCAAAAATTTTAAAACCATACTATTATAATTTTTATAATTAAGAGAAATATCTTTATTGAAGCAATTTTCACCAAAAGTATAACATATGAATATGTACTAAATAATGTTTTCTTTGTCATCACTATTAAGCACCATTAACCAAGGGCACTTTCTTTCTGACAAAATATCTTCATCTTCTGAACTTTCTTCAGCATTATCTTGATTTCGATTGTGTACTTTTGCAAAAAACTCTATTATTTCAGATTGCTTGCTTTTAGGTGAGAGAGCTTTATAAATTTTGTTATATGGTGCTAAACACAAAGTTTTTAAATGTACGTACTTAATACTCCATGAACCAAATGGATTTAAAACTCTAATAGGGTGGGTGGGGAGGGGGACAGAGGGGAGCAAAAAGGGGATGGATGTAATACAACAACAATAAAATTAAAAAAAAAAAAACTCTAATAAATTTCAAAATTCTGCAGGCAAGTCCGATTCAACATCCACACTTGAATGAAAAATTTCAAATGAGATATCTTTTGCTCTTAAAAGCTTTCATTATGTTCCATGTCGTTCAAGGATTTCCCTAATTTCAAACGAGATATTTTTTGCTCTTAAAAACTCTCATTTTAAGAGCTTTGGTGGCACAGTGGATAAGGCAGAGGACTATGAACCCGAAGGTCGCTGGTTCAATTCCCCAGCCAGGGCACATAACCAGGTTGCAAGCCAGGTCTCTAGCCAGGTCCATAGCTGGAGGCAGGTGAAAAGCAACCATCCATGATGTCTCTCTCCCTCCCTGCCTCTCTCCCTACCCTTCTCTCTAAAAATAATAAATAAAATCTTTTAAATAAATAATAAAATAAAATTTTTGAAAAAAAAAAAGCTCTTATTACAGCCCTGGCTGGTGGCAGGGTGGATAAGGTGCCAGCCTACAAACCCAAAGGTCACTGGTTCAATTCCCAGGCAGGGCACATAACCAGGTTGCAAGCCAGGTCTCCAGCCAGGTCCGTAGCTGGAGGCAAGTGAAAGGCAACCATACATTGACACTTCTCTCCCTCTCTGCCTCTCTCCCTTCCTCTCTCTAAAAATAATAAATAAAATCTTTAAAAAACAAAACAAAATTCTTAACTACTCTCCATGTTGTTCAGGGTTTCCTCTAATTCTCAAGTCATGTTAGACTGAAACTGTTCTAGGATGCCATGTTATATGAAGGTTTTCCCCAAGTCTCAAACCATGTTAGAATGAAACCGCATTATAGAAGTGCCATTTTACGCAGGCGTGTGTGTGTGTGTGTGTATGTGTGTGTGCCTGTAATTACAAATTTTGTTTCTCTTGTGATGAGGACACTGAAAACAGTTCTGTGTGCAGAGGTACAGCTATTTTTCTCCAGGCCAAACACCCCAGTCCCTTCAACTCCTTTTCACTTGACATGAACCTTCTTGGTCACCCTCTTCTGGATGCCACCAGTTTACCATTGACCCTGTGGCTAAGATGGGGCACCCACTTACAGCCCAGTAAGGCTCTTGCCTCCTGAAATCTGGACATTAGAGCATCCTTCCAGGCCTAACTAACATGAAACTTTTGGAATAACTCTGTTTTTCATTTAAATAACTCAAGGCATAGAGCAGCCACTGTGGAAAAGATTTTGGCGGTTTCTCAAAAAGTTAAACATAGAATTACCATATGATCCAGCAATTCTACTTCTAGGTATATACCCCCAAAACTTGAACGCAGGAAGCCAGATAGATCTTGTACACCAACATACAGCCATAACATGGAAACAACCCAAATGTCCTTCAACAGGTGAATGGATAAATAAATTATCTATGTATACAATGGAATATTACTCAGCCTGAAAAAGAAAGGAAATTTTAACACAGGCTACAACACGTGAACCTTCAAAAAATGCTAAGTGAAATAAGCCAGACCCAAAAGGGCAGGTGTATGATTTGTTTACGTAAGGTATATACTATAGAATAGGTAAGTCCATGGGACAGCCTGTAGATTTGTGGTTACCAGGGGCTAAGGAGAGGGTGGACTGGACAGTTATTTTTAGGCGGATATGAGATTTTTATTTAGGATGGTGAAAAAGTTCTTAATGGATAGTTGTGATGGTTGCACCACCTTATGAATGTACTTAATGCCACAAAATTGTACACTTAAAAATGGTTAAAGTGGCCCTGGCTGGTGTGGCTCAGTGGATTGAGTGCTGGCCTGAGAACCAAATTGTGGATCAGTTCCCAGTCAGGGCACATGCCTGGGTTGCAGGCCAGGTCCCCAGTTTGGGGAGTGCAGAGAGGCAGCTACACATTGATGTTTCTCTCCTTCTCTTTCTCCCTCCCTTTCCCTCTCTCTAAAAATCTTTTAAAAGAATTTTTAAAAGATGGTTAAAATAGTAAAATAGTTATTTATATTTTACAATAACAAAAAAATACAAAATCAGTCAAGCAATCAAGACTTTTGCCTCTTCTAAATTTCCAGCAGAGGGGGGAGGGGAGGGCAGCAGGCGTGGTGGCAGACCTCCCACAGGGCTCCTTCTCTCTGGGGAGGGGGGCACAATGCAGGGGGCAGAGGGGTGTCAAGATGAAGGAAGGGGATTTTCTCATAAAACAGGATCCCTATCAGTACTCCTCCCTCCCCCAGGCCCCTCTCTCTGCATGCAGCTTATTTCTCCTCTTTTCCTTGCGATGTGAAGAAAGCGGTTGTGTATCTCTCTCCTCCTACACAACTTGCCCTCCAGGCTCCCCCGAGCCACACCAGGTGCCACCACCAGACACCACCACCTCTTTTCCCCCCACCCACCTCCACCCACTTTGCACAGAACACACTTCCCCATTGGCCTTGTTTGCCTTCTCTGGCTCTGAGTCTGCGCTTTCTGCCAGCTATTTTGCACCTGGGATCTGTGGCTGTGTGAACAGTCTTCCTCCGTTATTTCGACCCTGTGTTTTTTCTCTGGGACTAGAATGTAAAATGCATGAATGATACATGGGGCAGAGAAGCTGTGAAGATGGGGTCAGGCTCATGGCAACTTCAGTGCAGGGAGAGCATGCCGGGCTAGGGCCATGCAAACTAAGGCTGGGAACTTCAGGATGCCGCCCCCGTCTCTGTCCCCAAAACTGTTTCTTCTTGGGCCTCCTGGGGGACCATTGTACTGGCCAAAGTCTTTTTTTGCCACGAATAGGTCACCAGGAGAGCTATGCCAACAGCGTCCACACATTTAGGTCCACCTGCTGGCTGTTCAAGTTGAACTGCCCAGCGCCACTTGGCCCCTTTGCCGCCGCTCTATGTTCCTGGCCTCTGTGGCAGTCTGCTGCCACGTGTGGGCAGTCTGTGGGCGTCTGTTTTCTGTGCCACTGCTAAGCTCCATCCACTGCTGAAGGCGGCTGCCAGGAGCCCACCCCCTAAGGCAAGCCTGGTGCTGTGGTACAGCCGAGATAGGTGCACACACATGGTATTGTGAGGATGACATGTGATAATACAGGTCGCGTGTTTAGCTCAGTGCCTAGCACATGGTAAGTGCACAAAAGATGCTGGTTACGTCATTGGGACTAGCAAAAGAATGTGTCATTAACAGCCTGCCTTTCAGTTGGTTTCTTCCTACCTTCAAGTTTGTTCCCACACACAAATCCTCTGAGATTAACTATTTAGAATTTTCAGCTGAAACTTAATTCCGTACATCCAAATGGAAAGCTTAAAGGCAAATCAATTAACAAACAGGGCCATGCAGAAACTTCTGAAGAAGCATGTGTTATGTCCTTGAACTTGAAGAGTTTACATTTTTCAAACATTCAGAGAATAAACGCAGAGGCCTTGGGCCTGAGATACAGGGAACGCCTGCCTGGTCAGTTGGCTCTGCTCTGTCACCAGTAGGTCACCAGGTCGGGCTGGGAGAGTAAAGCAAAGCATAGCTCAGGGAATAATTACAGTTGTGTAGCTGGGGTGACAAATTTGTCTTTAAGGCTGAAGGGAGGACTGTGTATTTAAAATTAATCTACTCAAGGGTGACAATTAAGCAAGCGAGTGTGTCCTTTTTCTTCTTTTTTGAATCCTCACCCAAGGATATAGTCATTGATTTTAGAGAGGGAGGAAGGAGGAGAGAGAGACAGAGAAACATTGATGCGAGAGAGAAACATCCCACAGGCGCCCTGACTGGAGACAGACCCTCAGCCTCAGTATGTGCCCTGACCAGGGATCAAACCAACAATCTTTTGGTATATGGGACAATGCTCCAACCAGACCATGTAGCCAGGGCTAAATCTTTTCTTTGTTAAGTGCGCCTTTTCTTCAAAATAAAATTCAAAGAATAAACAAAGTGCATGTCCAGGGGTTTCTGGGCTTCACTGGCCAAAGACTTCACATTTTATTGTTTGATTTCCTAAGTATGGCTAAGGCTGTCCTTGTGGATGTGGGTTTTGCTTTTCACAAGGCACAAGGATAAGCATCCCAAGATTCTCTGTGTTGATAACCACTCCTGTTCTCATGGTAACTGATGGTCCATCAGCACCAAAATATATAAAGGCACCAGGGCAGCATGAAGATGTTACTACGACAACTGGAATTTAGAGTGTACATTTTTAAAGGAGTGTGGGAGGGTCTAATTTCACTTCACTTTCTTCAAGAAGTAGGATGAGTCAGGCATTTCAAAAAACAGGGGTGTCCTGGGGTCTGAGCTCTGGGCTCCCTGGGTCACAGCACTGGCTGGGAGATGGGTGACAAGGAAGTGCTGGCTGCAGAATTCTGTGGAATCACATGAGTGAAATGACGCTCTCATCAGAAATTATACAAAGATATCTTTGTGTTGAGAGTGGGCAGGACGAAGGAGTGAGTGTTACAGGGGATGCACTGCAGATTTTTAGCCTTTGTGGAACTTGTAGATAAAAGGTGGCCAGGAAAAATCAGCTGGCGTTAAAAAGTGTTTCTTCTCAAATAGTCTCTCCTCCACAGTTCGGGAATGTACAGGCACTGCTAGGAACTTGAAAAGGATACAACATTTCCATTTTCCTCTAAGGATGTGAATTTTATTTCTCACCCCAGCCTAACAGAGCTGAAAATAGTGTCTTTGTTGGGTGTCTCCCCAACATTTCTAACTTCAGCATTGGGGCTACAGCAGGTCTGTGGACACACTAGTGGGTGCCAGCCCTCTGTGTGCGCCACCAAAAGGAGCTTCCCACATGCCGGGGCCAGGATCCGTGTCCTGGAGCCAGAGAAGCCCATGTCGGGCACTAAGTGCGGGAGGCCCCCCCAGCCTAGCCAGGCTTCCCACCGTTTCTGTCTGCCTGGTGTAAATCTGAATTGCCCCTTATCTTCCTGCTGTTCCTTGAAATCTCCTTAAGACAGTCACTTCTCTTGGCCTTGCTCTCTCTCTACAATTTACTGAGTGTCACATGAAGGTCTGGGTGGAGCCAGGAAATCCACGTTGTTGAGTCTGCTAGTCAGCCAGCAGAGAAGCCTAAGTAGATAGGCTTCCAAAAATGGATTCATTTAATTCCCCCAACTATCTCTCAGGCTCAGAGGGGCAAAGTAACTGACCCATGGTCACACAGCAGCATCGACCAGGTGACTCCAGGGCCCAAGCTCTGGTCCGCCCTGTACTGCGTCTGAGGGAGAGGGGGAGTAAGCTTTCGGTGGCTGACAACCGACTGTGGTTGTTAAGGGAACCTGGGTGCATCCTGCGTTCACGTGGCCATTTTGGTTCCCCCATCCCACTTTATTGCGTGGGGCTCATAGAGAGGTTACAGCCCTTGAAGAGACTACTCGCTGTCACTCTGACACATTCTGACATTCTGCTTTTTATTTTCTGTCTTTTATGATGAGTTGACAGCTTGGGGCCTTGCAGACCCAGGGAGGGGCTGCCCCTCCTAAGGTTAGCAGATTCCTGCAGATAGCAAGCCACTTGCCTGTGAACTATGAGCGCACCTGTGATAGGTAGACCAACCAGTGCCCATGTCATTCGCCTCCTTTGATCAGATTACTGTAGTCAGACTGTGACTCCCTTCCCTAAGACAGCCCAGGGCCAGGTACCAGACAACTAGGGACCACCCCTAGCTGTCACTGACATGACCCAAGCGATCCAGTCCTAAACCTGCTTCAGCTGACCTTCCACAAAAACCATAGTCCAACTTCTGGCCCCGGCTTAGCCCTTCCTCCTGCGTAACTTGGGCCTCCATGTGAGACCCTGTGTGATGTTGATGGGGGGCTCAAATGCCGGAAAATGTTAGTTTCAGGTAAACAGCCAATAAGCTTAGTAATTAATGTATGTAAAAAGCTATTCTTTTAGGAACTGGAGGAATGACCCACCTCAGCTCCAGGACAGAAGACCTCGCCCAGGACGAAGAAAGAGTGCTGCAGCTTTGATCTCAGAATTTCAAACCCTCTACCTACACCATTTTTTCTCCTTATAAAAGGGCTGGTTTACAGTAGAATGTAAGACAGCCTGTTAGGGTGCAAGCCTACCGTCTTTTCAGATACCCGAACATCTGAATAAAGCGCCTGTAAAGATTTAATCCCTGTCTCTGCTTATTGGGTCTGGTAGATGGCCAGCAGCACGAACGCTGCTTTTCCAGAGAAACCCTGGTTTCTCCTCACCAACGCAGTAAAGAATTACAGCTCAGCAGGCCTGTTAGGGTGCACGCAAAATTTATTAGTGAATGGGAGAGCAAAAGCAAAGGTGGCCAAAGGCTGGGTGGCAAGCTTGCCCTAGTGTGGCCGGAGGCGGGGGACAGGGTCCCAAGACCTGAAGGCCAGAGGCCCCAGAGAGAGAGCCCAAGTCCATTGTCCTGAGGACTTAGATAAGAGAGAGGAACTTACTGAAAGGGTGGTACTAGCTTTCCAGACCTGGGGACATGGATACCTAAAGGTATTAGCGGGCTTCTTCCTTCAGGCACTGCGGGCTCTTTCCTGCCTTTCTGGCTTTGGGATGGAAGCTGTGTCAAAGGTTTTTCTTCCCAAATAGTGGAAACAATGCCTAGAATTCCAAGGATTTTCTCCTCCCTCAGCTAACAGCAGTTTCTTATGATATTGGAACACCTGGCCATATTATCAGACCAGGCCCAGGGCTGCTGAGTTAGCAGGTGAGCCGTGTCTTCCTCTGCTTCTCGCCTCCTGTAACAGTTTCAACGTGACATGCCCATTCCTGTTGGGAACTGTGAGGAGCACACTTTTCTCAGTGGCAGCCGCCTCCCGATCTGTTAGCCTATCGGAATGAAAACAAAATCCGGGGTTCATTGTAAAACACCTAAAAGAGGCAGAGGAGGGGCCCAGGCCAGCACTCCTGCACTTACAGAGATGGCCTCCTGGTGCCCCCGCCGCTGCCTTCCGCGTCCCTGCCTTCCTCTGACACCGGGGCCCCTCTTCTCTCTAGCTGCTGTCTTTTTTGCCTGCTCCCCTAAAACCCAAAGGTGAGGTCTGGGTTCTGGGAGAGGCCTGGCCCAGAGCTAGATTGAAGGCATGACCACAACCTCACTTCTATTTCCTTTTCCTCTCACATCAGCGCTGGCTTGAAGCTACCAAAGCTCGAGGGAGAACACACTTGCCTTCAGAACGTCTTCCCACCACAGGGTGTGAAAACTCCTTCATGTGAAGTTGAATCTCCTGGTGTGTATTTGGCAGGCTCAGCGTGATGACTTGGCTGGGGACAAGGCCCAGGAACGTGACGGGGCTCCACTGCTCCTCCATCGTGCGCCACCTCCTAAGCTCTCCAGGCCATGGCGGGGCGAGCAGGCAGCCTTTCAGCCCAAGGACACCCGAGCATCAGCAGCTCCCTGTCCTTTTCTTTTCCCTGTACAATTAATTTATGCAACTTGCATCATCAGCTCCGTTTTCAGCCCGTTGCGGCCTTTCTTTTCTTGGCTGACCATTTGCAGTTTGGAGTGTAAGAGTACCAATAGATGACACAGGATGATGGCAACACTGACCACAATGACAAAGCCTGTGACACAGGCTGGTTTTTCAGTCATGGAATCAGGGCACAGGTGAATTTAGCTGGAGCAGGAGAGGCAGCAGGGGGAAGGGAAAGGCTGGAATGGAAGGGAGGCTGGAGAACAGGCTGCAGGCCTCCCTGGGTGGGCTCCGAGAGCCAGGCTGGGCCTGCAACCTGTGGGGCCTGGCTCACTCCCAGGGGCCAGAAAGGGGCATAACTGCTGTGTTGGAGGACCTGCCTGACGAAGGTCTAGGTGGCCCTGGAGGCTGTGGGCTTGGAGGCAGAACAGGAAGAAAAGGGAGGAGGATCTTCCAAAGCCCAAGTGGAGATGGGCCCTGGAACTGGGGCCAGGGGAGTAGAAAGAAGAGGGACCCTGCAGACACCACAGGGGAGAGAAGGGTACCCTTGTCACATAAGGGAGGCGCATTTGCAGATTTTCTGAAATCAAATATTAAGCGCATCACTCACTGGCTGAGGGGCTGCAGGCTGCAGACTGCCGGGGCTCACGTGGGGAGAGCTGGGGTTTAGGTTTCTCGGAGGCTTTGTGCCCCCTTCTCGGTAACCCTGACAACAACCCTACACTGTGGGTGGTGACCCCATTCCCATGGCTGGAGGTCACAGACTAGGAAGTTGCCGCAAATAGTCATGCCCTTGGCTATGTAACTTGCGAATGCCCAAAGGCCCCCTGCTTTTAGGATTTAGCAATAGTTTGAGATGCAAACAGAAAAGTGGAATCGATCTGATGGCTGATTTTGAGGGCAGGCGACCAGGAGGTTGGAGGCTTCACAGTGAGGGCTCTGAGGAGCGTCCCAGTGATAATCTTTACACTGAACAGTGTTGAAAAGGAGCCTCTGAGCACAGGGCCTCTCTGCCCCTCTTCTGGGCAAGACTGACAGGCCAATGACTGCCGCCTATCATGGTCTGCACGGGGGAAATGGGGGTGTTGGCACAACCCCTCACAAATAAAGTGAGAGTTACTTTCTGGGAAAATTAAACATCAGTATGTGATAGGAGAAGGGAAATAGTAGGCGTCAGAGGAGCACAGATCCTCAGCCTGAAAAGGGGAAGAAACTTAAGTTTCTCCTCTTCTGGGACACCCACAGAGCAACTGAGGTGTCTGGAGCGGAATCTTAGGGAGGTGTAGGGTGAGCACTGTCCCAGAAAAGGAGAAACTCAAGTTTCTTCCCTTTTCCAGGCTGACGATCGATCGGTGCATCTAGGAGATGCAGGTGTGAAAGCTTCCTGGCAGCTTCCTGCCCACCCAGCCCCAACCCAACCTGAGCTCCCAGGCTCCCTTTTCAGGAGGACGTGATCTTTGACCAAATTCCTCCCCAGACTGGGGCTTCTCTTCCAGCCTCTCTCGGTCTTGTGCTTTCTCATCTATTTTATTTCTCCCCCTTTCCCATTTATTCATAATTGTTCATTTTCATTTAGACGTTTACATTTATCTTCACTTACTCCTACAAAAACCCCGTGACTTCGGCAGATCAAGAGTAGCCGTTTCCATTTCCAAGGTAATGAGGGAACTGAGCCCAGAGAGTTGGACACTTGCCCAAGGTCACACAAGGCCAGAGCCGCATTGAAACACAAGTCTTCTGACACCTTCTCAGGGCCCTTGACTGCAACATCCCTGAGTAAAATTGACGGTGTCTTACCTATTTTAGATTATCTTCATTCACACTTACGCCTTTGTCACATTTGGGATTCCTGCCCACCTGCCCAAACTTTAAATCTGCCACAGTTCACTCCTCCAGTCTCCCAACCTGCTGCAATTCTACATATCCCTCAAAACCTAGCTTAAATACCACCCTCTCGTTAAGGGCTTCTTCCTTCCTTACTCAGGGGAAAGCAATCGTGATTTAATGCAGAGAAGCGCTGGAGCTGCCGTGGTGAGAGACAGGCTTTGCCAGCCGCTGCGACCTGGAAAACGAGGAGTGACTCTAACCCAGGGAGAAGGTGGGTTATGGCTGCCTGGCAGCAGTGTAAACAATTTTCCTCATTCCGCCCTAAGCGGTGTGGCCCGGTGGTTGAGTGTAGTCTTGCAAAGGGAAAGGTTTCTGGGTCAGGGCACATGCCTGGGTTGCGGGTTCCATCCCCCATAGGGGGCATGTAAGAGGCCATCGATCCATGTTTCTGTCTTGCTTAGATGTTTCTCTCCCTCCCTTCCCTTCTCTCTAAAAACAAATAAATAGAATCTTTTTAAAAATCCTCCTCATTCTCATACTTCAAAAGTGAAAATGCTATCAACACAAAGACTCTTCTTTGGGTAATCAAGAGTTGGTGCAGCCCTGGCTGGGTGGCTCAGTTGCTTGGAGTGTCGTCTGGTACACTGAAAGGTTGTGTGTTCGATTCCTGGTCAGGGCACATGTCAGGGTTTCCAATTTGATCCCTGGTCAGGGAGCCTGAGAGGCAACAAATGGATGTTTCTTACTTTCTTAACCCACCCCCGCCCACACCTCTTCCTCTCTCTCGAAAAGAAGCAATTTAAAAAATGTCCTCAGGTGAGGATTTAAAAAATAAATACATAAATTAAAATGTGTGTGCATTCCCCTGGGAGTGAGAAGCAACCCAGAGATTTATAAGTTGGAGCCTCTTCCACTTCTGGCCTAGGACTTCCAGGCAGTGCTACCCTCTTCTAGATGCTGTTGTTAGGTCTCCTAACCCAGTGGTTCATAATAATCTTCCACCCCAAAGCCTCCTTGTAAAACAAATATTTTGTAACATCCCCTTTACTACCCTGAAAATTCAATTCAAGGTACAAATATATTATTTTATTTTTAAACCTTTATTTTCTTTATTTTTAAGATTTTTTTTTATTTTCAGAGAGAGGGGATGACAGGGAGAAAGAGAGGGAGAGAAATATCGATATGTGAGAGATGTATTCATTGGTTGCCTTTCCTATGCCCCCAACTAGGGACCTGAATTGCAACCCAGGCATGTACCCCGACTGGGAATCAAACCAGCAAACTTTTGGTTCACAGGCCAGGCTTCAGTCAAGAACCACACCAGCCAAGGCTAGATACCTAATTTTCTTTCTTTCTTTCTTTCTTTTTTTTTAAGATTCTATTTATTATTTTCAGAGAGAGGGAAAGGGAGAGAGGCAGAGAGGGAAAGAAACATCAGTGTATGGTTGCCTTTCACCTGCCTCCAGCCATGAACCTGGCTGGAGACCTGGCTTGCAACCTGGTTATGTGCCCTGGCTGGGGAATCCAACCAGTGACCTTTGGGTTCCCAGGCCGTATATACATGATTTTAAAGGTATATAATATTCTTAACTATATAATAAAGGAAAAATAAAGTATATTTTAAGTAAGTAAAAGCTTGGGCACAACTCTAGATGTCACAATAAGCAAGTCAGATGCTTGCAGCTACATGAATCTAATCACTCTGCCACCAGGTAGCTGGCTTCCACGTTATGTCCCAACTCTATAAATGTGTCAGGACAGAAAACCACTGCTATTAAAGGATGCTGGCATTACCCTCTCTAATATAGTTCTACATGCCTTTGTGCCTTGCTACCCAGGTCTGCACCAACAGTATCAGCATCACTCAGGAACTTGTTAAAAATACAGATACTCAGACCCTACTTCATACCTATTAAATTCAAATCTACATTTTAATAAGATCCCCAGGTTATATGTATATAAATCACAGGCTAAGAAGCACAGGGCACTCCTGGGATGCATAATCAGGGACCGAGTAAGCCAATTATATGTAAGGCTTTTAAAATATTCCCTTCTTAAGGTTCTCCATACTGGCACCACCCTAGACCAAGAAGGTATTAGTTCAGGATGGAGCCAAGAAAATGGAAACCAGTTTAAGAACTTAAAAAAAAAAGACTTTATTTATGCTCCGAGAGAAAAGAAGGGAGGGAGAAAGAAAGGGAGAGAAACATCCATCCGTTGCCTCTCACATGCCCCCAACTGGGGACCTGGCCCACAACCCAGGCATGTGCCCTGACCTGGAATTGAACCGTTGACCTTTTGGTTTACAGGTTGGCACTCAATCCACTGAGCCACACCAGCCAGGGCCAGTTTTCTTAGAGAGAATTTAATGTGAGCAATTAAACACGTGGCGGAAGATTTGGGGAGCCAAACAAGAGATGTGAAGCCAAACAAGCAAGAGATCAGCAACAATAGAAAGCCGCTCCTGCCCCGAGGATAAGGGGTCAAAGAGAGGAGACGGGGTAACTGGAACCCACAATTCCCAGTGGAAGCAAATGCAATGGAGAAAACTTATTTACTCTTGAGGCAGAGAGGGAGGAGGAGAAACACCTTGACTTATCCCTGCCTCCTGTCTTCTAATCTCCTGACACTGCCTCCCAGTGGCTCAACCCAACAGGAATTCAGCTGACACCGGAGGCCTGGGAACTCAGTCTCAGGGAGAGGCCCTTTGGTTTTACAGAGCCGAGCAGCAGACAAGCAAGAGAGGAAACCAGTGACACCAGACCTAGAAGTTCCACAGCCACCAAGAGCGATTTTCAAAAGGAGGTTAATTACTTGTCAGAAGAGATGTACTTTTCTCTAGAGTCCTCAAACCTGCCATCAAGACTGGGACCAGTGGGTTCCATGACGCACCCCAGGCAGTCTCAGAAACATCAAAAAGTGTATTGGACCTGCTGGGTCATATGGGGTCAAGTGACAGAGTTGCTTTCCCTGGGTCCACCACTACTGTGACTCCAACCTCTGCAGGGTGTCAGGGCAGCACGCGAGCCAGTCTCTGCAGACAATACCTGCCAATGGGCCTTTGGCAGGTATGGTCCTGCCTTCCCTGCACGCCCCTGCCATGCTGTCGGGGCCCTGCAGCAGTGCTCAGGCCCAGTCCCCCAAGTGTAGGATGCAGAGACTAGTAGTGCCACAGTGCTCCCCCTGTCTCCAGACAGCCCATCACTGAACTCCAGGACCTTCCCTTGAGGGGGCCTGGTGTTCTCACCTTCACAACACGATTCTGTCCCTTTGGAGGTCTCACCCTCTGCCCATCTTTGGTCCCTCCCTCTCCTTTTTCCTCTTGTAATTGAATCAGAGAAGCCAAAGGAGGAAAAACCGTCTTCTTTCCTCATCTGTCCCCTTGCAATTAGGAAAATTTCCTTAGGTGGCCAAGAATGTTGGGCCATCACACCACCCAGGGTGGGTGCCAACAACCTAGAGCAGAAGCCCTTTGCCTGCCTCAGCCGCCTGAGTTTTACAAGCTGCCATGCACCTTTGGCAGACCTGCTTCATATTTTTTCTAATTATAAAATAATAAGGCACATTTAGAAAGCATAGAAAGGTAAATGCAGAAAAAAAAAAAGAAGAGAAAAAACCCACCTATAATCCTGCCACCCAGAGGCAGTCCCTATTAACATTTTGATATATTTCCTCCCTGGATTTTAAACGCATTTTTCTGTGGCTGAGATCATACCGTGTACATAATTTCATGCTCGAAATTTTTCTCGCTTTTTACAATATTTTCCTATATCATTAAAAATTAGTTGAAAACATTAAAATTTTCCACATAAGTTTTTTAAGTTATAAAAATAATGCACACCCACTGCGAAGGATTTTTAAAATTCAGAAACATATAAAGGAGAAGGAAAAGGGAAAAGTCCCCTTCACTCCTTTCCCCCCATGCCTCGGGGGTAAGCCACTTTTAAAAGCTTAGTTTTTATGCTTGCAGAACTTTCTCTGATGGTACAAAAAGGCCTTTCAACAAATGGGCCTACAACCAGCTTTTTCATGCCACAATGGACCTTGGACACTTCTTAATTGGTACATAGGAATCCACTGCACTTGAAGTTTATCTATAGACGTACCATAACTTATTTTGCATTTCCCCCTTAATGGGCGTGTTTAGGATGTTTCCAATCACTTGTGCCACTGTCTTTGTGTGCCTGCAGGAGCATTCTCTTGCAAAAGTGAAATTGTGTGGCAAATGGTATGTGTATCTTAACATTGTGAGAGGTGCTGCAAAGCTGCCTTCCTCTTAGGGAGTTCTAGACAGTATAGCCCACGAATAGTGTGCGTGGCTCTGAAAACTTCCCATGGTTATGTGATAGTGTGTTGTCTAGTGACCTGCTGGTCGATGCTTGGTCATGGGACCCAATAGTCTTGGATTCAAATCCCAGGCCTGCCACTCACTAGCTGTGTGATCTTCGCTTAGTGGTTTGATGGCCATGTGCCCTAGTTTGGCAATTTTGAGCAGTTTTTAAAAACAAAATAAAATAATGCGTATAACACACTTGGCCTAGTACCTGGTACAGAGGAAAGTGTGCAGTGAGTAGTAACTGGTCGTTACTGTGATTTACTTAATCATTCCCCTATTATTGGGCATTTAAATGGCTGAAATTCTTTTAACAAAATTTCTTTACAGGACTTTGTTAGTTTAAAATTTGATTTAATATTTAAACAACTCAACGGTAAATAATACACACGACCCCTGTCATCCCAATGCAACACTTTTTATAACTAAGTACATCCCTTGCACTGGACCTCCACACATATACATAGTTTTCATGGGAATGTGTACCACCTACACTTGTACATTAATTATTTTAGGCATGATTACATAGGTTTTTGGGGGTGAAGATGGAGAAGCTTATGGTAAAGTTACATCACAGAGCAGGTCCAACCGGCACAGAATTTGAGAATGCAGTATTCACATTGACCGGTGCCATACTGCTTCTTCGCATCTCCAGGAAGACATCCTGTAGTCGGGGACCTAACATTGACTTCCATCACCTTCAGAGTCCCCTGAAGCTTTTCCAGATGCATAGTCTCCTGGGCCCCATCTCAGAAGAGCTGAGAAAACACCAGCATCTGGAATTACCCACACAGGTGGTTTCCTGCGTTTGCAGAGGCCTTTAATGGCAACAGCAGTATTCCACCCAGGGGGCCAGGCTAGAAACAGAAAGTCAACTTTGGCTTTAGGCTGGCCCATAACGAGATCTAAATGGTTTGCCAAAGTCACACGTGTGAAAAGTAACCAAGTTTACGAGCAACTCTGACTTCTGGACATGCCTCGCCTCGGGCAGATGGATTATAGGAAACCTGAACACAGATGCTCAGCAGCTGAGCTGGGGCTTCTGGAGTTTACGGGAGGACAGAGAGAAAGCCTTGTGTGGTGGGAACGTGCAGTAAGCACCAGGCCAGGCTTTTACTTAACAGAAAGCTCCAATAAGCAAAGGGCCCCGTCTCTCCCTGTCACTTTCCCGGCTGAGGCCTCTTGGCCCGCTGCCCTGTGGCTGGTCCAGGCCTCGCTAAGCTGCCCACAGATTCTGGGGCCAACAGAGCAGGTTGCTGCGAGCTTCTCGCCAGATGTTTCTTCTTTCCCTGGCGTAACTGTTGCTATATATCTAATACAGTATACCATATGTACAGCTCTGTATCCCCAGAATCCAGCATGGCTCCTGGCATGGTGAGAAACTCAAAAGCACCTTTTCTGAATCCTAAAGATGCTTAAAAATGACTTTTTGAACCACACTGATGCTCAAAAATACCTCCTTTGAAACTGTTTCTTGTCATCACATATGCAAGAAATGTACAGAATGCTCAGGCAAACTGGAGGGGATTTGGCGGCTGCTCTATGGGGCTCAATGGAAAAAGTAATTGTTTTCTTTATACTAAAGAATTATAAAAATAAAACCTAAAGTGATTAGAGAACATATTAAATACTGAATTTGTATGAAATTATCCAAATACAACATTTTCAAATTTTAATGAGAAACACGAGCTTACTTCCATGAACACAACTTTTAAAAAAAATTTTTTTTATATTCCATTTAACTTATAGGCACAATGTTATGAGTCCATATGTCATTGATATAAAAATTATTAATGAGATATTTTACATTCTTGTTTTCTTACTAAATCTGGCATATAGTCTCATTTTCGGTACCTCTCAGGCTGGACCAGGCACAGTTCAAGTGCCCTGTGGCCACATGGGGCCAGCGGTTCTCTCCAGGGAGGACGGCAAGCACAGCCTGACCAGAAGTCTTTTCAACATTCTTTTTCATATGCTTGCAATGGACATAAATAACGGCCAATGAAGATTGTGAAGTAATAACCTGTTCAAGTTCTTGGTAATCATCCGGGAGAACTTTGCCCAAGTAGGAGATTAAAAATATATATATAAGCATTTTTACCACTCTTCAAATTTTTATAGCAGTTGAAATGATCTGTAAAGAGTTTTAACAGCTCTTCTGGAAATTTCTTGTGATAAGGCAAAGGATTTCAAACCCATCAAACTTTTTCGTACAAACTACTTCAAGATAATGCTGAAGGGCTGGTGAGCAGACGTGCATGTACCTCAGAGCAGCCCCCGCGCAGCGGCCGGGATAGCACTCAAAGCAGCTCATTGCAGCTTGTGCTGCATATGCCCTTCTCTAACTCATGGGCATAGCCAGTTTGTAGCAGCCACTGATGTCGCCGTCCACCTGGTGGCACATTTTCTGCCTGGGGTTTCCAGGGACAGATGTCACTCATTTTTCTCCCTCCCTCTCATACCACCCTTTCCTACTCCACACTGCTAGGCTGCTCTCTGAGGAGCCCAGATGCTGCTGCTCACAGCTGGAAGTGGCTGCCCAGAGGGCTTGCCCACCCCAGACACTCTATCATCCCCACACACTGAGGCTGTCAGTGACACAGAGCACCCCAGTACCTGCTGCCCCACAAGCTGTCAAGGGATTCTGGTGTAGCAGATCCTGCCAGACAGCCACTGCCTGCTACTTTCTTGCTAACAATATCCTGCCACTTTATATCCTGGTGATCTTGGGCAAGTTATCTAACCGACATGGACTACAGTTCTCTCTCTCTCTCTCTCTCTCTCTCTCTCTCTCTCTCTCTCTCTCTCTTTCAGCTTTATTGAGATAGTATTCACACACCATAAAACTGTACAGTTCAGTGGCTTTTAGTATATTTACAAAGTTGTACAAAGACTTCCCTTTCTTGGCTGTCGATCAAGATAATCATACATAACCTCAGAAAATTGTTGGGAGAAAGAAAGGGGACGACGAATATTAAGTGCTTGGTACATCGCCTGCCATGTGAGCTCTCAGAGTGGTGATTGTTTTTTTGGCTTTGATGAGAAGGATGAGAGGTGGAGAGGGCGCAGCAGCCTGGGACTCCGGCCCCTTGGGGCACTGGGCAGCGGCGGCAGCCCGGGAATGTGCTGCGCGGCTTTGTGGAATCCGGTGACCCCAGCTCGTTCTGTTCCTCCCACACTGGAGCCAACAGCCTCCCGCGAGGTGTTCACAGCCACATCTCTGTCGGAACGTGACGTGACAGCTGCTCAACAGCTGCACAGGCTGCAGCACAATTTAAGGCAGGAAGTGGCAAGAAATGCCATTTCTCATAGAAACCTGAAGGCAAGAGAAACTCAAATCAGCAAGAAAAGTCACTTCCTTGACTTTAATTTCAGCAACTGCTACCTGGCCTTGTTTGGCTAGGGTTTTTTATTCCTTTTTCACTCAGAAAAGTTGTACTCTAAAGACTCTCACAATACAAGTGCAAAGTATAATCCCCTCTCCAGAGGTCATCAGTATGAAAAGTTTGGACTAGATATTTTTAGGCTACATATATTTTAATATATACATATTTATTAAATACAAAAGTGGAGTAATAAGATAATGCTGTCTTGCCACCTGCTTTCTTTCACTTAAGAATATATTTTGACTAGCACTCCATATCAGTAAACAAACTGATTTTTTTTTTTTTTTTTTTAACAAACTGATTTTTTTTGTAACAACTGCATGGTATCCTTTGGCGTAGATATACCACTCTTTATTTATTTATTTATTTATCAAACCCTCAAAAGTATGATCGTTTCATACTTTTATTTTAAAAATGTTTCTATTTACTTATTTATTTTTAGAGAGAGGGGAGGGGAGAGAGAAAGAGGGAGAGAAACACCGATGTGCAAGAGATTCATTGACTGGTTGCCTCTCCCATGCCCCGCCCTCGCTGGGGACCTGGCATGTGCCCTTGCCAGGAATTGAACTGGCAACCTTTTGGCTTGAAGGCCAGCACTCAACCCACTGAGCCACACCAGCCAGTTCTGTTTGATACTTTTAAAATAATTACTACAGTGGCAATGGCATGCCATCCGCGACCCTGTTTTAGGAAGAAGATGCTCACTCCCCAGCTGTGGGTTGCGACCTGCTCATCTCACACAGCTCTGTTCCTATCTGGACTTGTCCTCAGCCAAGTGGGCTGTCTGGCATCCAGTGGCCGGCCGGGCAATGTGTATGTGGAGAGGGGAATGCAAAGGCCCCCTTGCCTCAATGGTATAACTCCAGAAGACCATTCCAGTGCCAGAAGGTTCTAAGCACCTTTTTAAAAATACTTTTTTAATTTATTTTTAGAGAGAGGGGAAGGGAGGGAGAGAAACATCAATGTGTGGTTGCCTCTCCCTCACCCCTAACTGGGGACCTGGCCGGAGGCTCAGGCACAGACCCTGACTGGGAATTGAACTAGCAACTCTTTGATTTGCAAACCGGCACTCAACCCACTGAGCCACACCAGCCAGTGTTCCAAGACTCTTGCTGCAACTGCATCACAGCTGAAGTTCTCCCTTGTTCAGTCCTATGTCCCTCACTCCTCACGGAGGTTCTTCTTAAGAGCATGTCCCAATAAACCTCTTACACATAAATCTGTCTTCTGGATAAGCTGACCTCAGATGATAGCAGATATAAAAGCCTTAAAAAATATTTTGGCCCTGGCTGGTGGCACAGTGGATAGGATGCCAGCCTGCAAACCCAGGGGTCGCTGGTTCAATTCCCAGCCAGGGCACGTGGTCAGGTTGCAGGCCAGGTCTCCAGCCCAGTTCATAGCTGGAGGCAGGTGAAAGGCAACCATGCATTGATGTCTCTCTCCCTCTCTGCCTCTCACCCTTCCCCTCTGTCTGAAAAATAATGAATGTAATCTTAAAAAAAAAAATCTTTGGATGGTTGCTATTACAATTCCTCTTAGGAAGGGAGGTGTCTTTTGAGGGGAAAACTTCACTGAGTCTCATGGGAACCTGTGGGAGCAGAGTTAGCTGAAGGTTTAGAGAAGCCATTCTGCTTAGACAGCAGGAAGGAGCCGGCTTTGCTCCTGAACCAGGAGGAGACCAGTGAAGAAGAGAGAAGAGTGACAGGGAGAAGCGAAAGACACAGAGAGGAGTCAGAGAAGCAGTCAGAATCAAGGACTAGTGAAAGGGGGCAAAAACTTTTTAATTAAAAAAATTTTTTTTAATTTTTCAGAGAGTGGAGGAGGGAGGCAGAGAGGGAGAGAGACATCAACGTATGGTTGCCTTTCACCGGCCTCCAGCTACAGAGCTGGCTGGAGACCTGGCTTGCAACCTGGTTATGTTGCCCTGCCTAGGGAATCGAACCAGCAACCTTTGGGTTCACAGGTTGGCGCCTTATCCATTGAGCCACCAGCCAGGGCCCAGGGGGCAAAAACTTTTTGAGAAAGTGGATGACATTGTGTGGCTTTGTTGTTAACTTTTCTTACCTCCCCTCTGAAACCATCAGTAAACTCAGCTACACTAACAGAATCTCTGGGTGAGTGGTGTGCTTTGTGGAAGTCAAAGAAGGAGCTAAGTAATGTCTCAGACTTGGGGCCACTGAGATCCCCTATAAGGACACAGTGACCATGACATAGAGGCTACCGTGTGAGGGAAGTGCAATAAAGACACCCAGGCCACAGCCTCTGCTCTAAGCAAGATGTGACTTCAGTGAAGGGTGTGTCAGTGCACGTCTTCAGATCCCTGGAAAGGAAAACTACTACTTTCACCTCCCCTCTCCCGTTTGGAACCTGGGACATGGAGGTCCGGATGCTCCAAGTGGCACATGAACTGTTACCAGTGAAGGCGAGAAAAAAGAAATGCCCTGTTCTGGGCTGCCTATAACCACTGTACGGGGAGAACAACTTCCACTCATTTCACCTGAAGGACCCTCTCATCTAATTCATACATATGGTCACAAGTGGCATTTTCCCATGGACTCAGGTTTTATGTGACTGTCATCCTGATGAAAAGCAGGTTGTGCAACACGTTTTACCTTTTAGTCTTTGGAGGCAGGATAACATAATAGGTAAGAGCTTGGTTCCTGCAATGAAATGGGGCTGGATTTTAAATCTCTTCTAGCTGACCTACATATAAGGCTTCTGAGCCTCAGTCTCAGGACCTGTAACATGGACTTTCCTTCCAAGGTTGTTACAAAGATTAAAGGAGGTGATGTACATGAAGTATGCATGGAGATAGAAGCACTCAGTAAATACTGTTTGTTGCTATTATTTCTCCTTTTCGGCTGCATAAATTCCATGGCTTTCATATTTCCTGTTGTTGGACCTTAGGTGGTTTCTAGCTTTCGGTTATTATAAACAGTATTCTCCCACTAGGTGGGAATTGGCATATAGGATAATTTAATGCTTTCTAAACAGCATACTCTTTATACAGATAACGATGGGTAATAACCTCATTTCATGATTACGAGAATGAAATGAATGAATATATATACAGTGCTTACAGCAACACCTACCACGTGGCTCTTACTTTATAGGAGTGCTTGAGGGTATTATTACTGTAATTATTCCACACACCTTCATTTGTCCTCCCGGTACACCCTCTCCCCCTCCCAACTGGATTGTACTGATATGCTGATACTCTCTCTTTGCCCTCTGTCAAGTTCTTGTCATTTCCTCCAACTCCTGCAGGGGAAGACTAAGATTTGCATCTTATAAAAATTCAGCTGATTCAGAACCTGAAAACCAATGCAAGGAACCTCCGGAGGGGCATCTAAGACATCTCAGAGCTGCAGGTCCACCAGCTGCAGACACGCAGCGCCTCGATAACATGACCTCCCGGAGCTGCGGGTGTTACCGGCTACGCCTGGCGCTGGCATTGGCTTGCTCCCTCAGGGAGGGGTGCCAAGCTGGCTGTGAGCAGCACCGTGAGCCTCTAGAGCACGACCCTAACCCCTTCCTAGAGCTACCTCCTTCCATTTCATTTAGCGTTCACCCAGTCACCCGCGACCTCCCGGTGGGCAAGGAGCCACGGGCTCAGACGCTAGACAAACCCAAGTTGGACCTAAGTTGGCACTGGCTCAGACACCTACAAGCTGGGTGTTTTTTGTTTGTTTGTTTGTTTGTTTAATAATGATCCAACTGTCTATTTAAAGATTTTATTTATTATTTTTTAGAGAGAAGGGAAGGGAGAGAGGCAGAGAGGGAGAGAGACATCAATGTATGGTTGCCTTTCACCTGCCCCCAGCTGCGAACCTGGCTGGAGACCTGGCTTGCAACCTGGTTATGTGCCCTGGCTGGGAATCGAACCAGCGACCTTTGGGTTCGCAGGCCGGCACCAATCCACCATGCCTCATCAGCCAGGGCAAGTAATTTAATTTCTTGTGCCTCCATTTCCTTTTCTGAAAAATGGGGGCAATACTTTCCACACAAGGTTCTTTTTCATTTAAATTGTAGTAAAATACACATAACATAAAATGTACCACCTTAACCATTTGTAAGTGTACAGTTCAGTGGCATTTAACACACAGGGTTGTTTTTGAGGACTAAAGGAAATAGTGTGTGTAAATCTGCTAGTACATAAACTTAGGGCATCGTGAATGATGCAAGGAATGTCAGTTCTCTTCTCCCCTGACTTCTCCCATGGAACATGGTCCACAGCATCGTGGGGCTGGGAAAGAATGCCTCGGTGGGTTTGGTTTTAAGTTCAAAACCTCATCTCACCCCTTATCATAGCTCCCAGGCAGCTCCAGCTGTGGCTGCTGCTTATCACTGAGCAGCGTTGGTTCTAGGAAATGCTGTCAGGCAAGGCAGGGGCAGAGCAGCCAAGCGGTCAGTCCCGAAGTGTGTCCTGAGATCAGCTTCACGTGCCTGATGGCCTGATGACCGTCATGGGGAACAGGGAGCCGCCTTCCCTGGACCTTTACAAACAGCTGGACTGGGCCAATAGGGGACCATTACAGGAAGTTTTATACTGCATGTAAAACTAGGACATGGGAGATCACTCACTGGGTGGGGGGAGCAGAGTGTTGGGGGTGGTTTTTGTTTCCTGCTTTGGTTTTCAGTTTTGTCAAAGCAATATGGCACGTGGCTGTAGAAAGCACGTTATAGTAAAAGGCTCATAACAATAAATAATGGTCACCTTACCCACTCCCTTGTCACCTAGACAGGGTCCTCTCTAGAGGTAACCACTGTCAACTCTTTTTTTAATTTTAGAGAGAGGGGTAGGGAAGGAGAAAGGGAGAGAAACAGCAATGTGAAAAAGAGACAT
This sequence comes from Noctilio leporinus, assembly GCA_004026585.1. Taxonomy (NCBI): domain Eukaryota; kingdom Metazoa; phylum Chordata; class Mammalia; order Chiroptera; family Noctilionidae; genus Noctilio; species Noctilio leporinus. Next base: position 130,816 of record PVIW01001347.1, on the reverse strand, counting down.
TGATTGGCTGCTTTCTATACACACTCCAGCTGCGGACCCAACCTATAGCCCGAGTATGAGCCCTGACTGGAATGGAACTGGTGACATTTTGGTTTGCAGGACAACCCGCAACCAACTGAACCACACTAGCTGGAGGCGTCAACTCTTTTAGCTGTTTCTTCCGGTATTTATCTCCACATTTCCAGATAATATGCTTATTCTTATATTTCTCTGTTTATCCATTTTAGGTGCTATCTATGAACTTTCTGTTCTGATAGGTGAGGATTCAAAAGTTTTGCCCAATATTAAGTTAATACTTAAATCAATAAAGTGTGTACTTTGTTATGATTATGAGTCATTCAAGTGTTTACCTCCTTCTACAAAATCCCCCTGGCTTCCTCTTACCCTGCTGTTTCTTTCTTCAACCCTCCCCTCCAGCTCAGTGGTCTCCCTAGTTCTTTAAACATGCTGCCATGCTAAGTACAGTCCTACCACAAGACCTTCCCATTTGCTCTTCCCATTATCGGAATACATTCCTCCCTGGCCTATTTCCCTATTTCATTCATGAATCCGCTCAAATATCACCTGATCAGAGGAATCTTTCCAGACTATCCTATTGAAAATAATACCCCCTTGTCCATTTTCCCAGCTTTACTTTCCTTCACAGACTTATCACACACAACCCCTGGCATTAGATTATATATATATATATAATATATATATATATATATATATTTTAATTTTTAAAAAGATTTTACTTATTTTTAGAGAGTAGGGAAGGGAGGAAGAAAGAAAGGGAGGGGAACATCGATATGTGAGAGAAACATCAATCTGTTCTCTCCCCTGCTGGGGGAACCTGGCCTGCAACCCATGTATGTGCCTGACCTAGAATCAAACTGGTGGTCTTCCAGTTTGTGGGATGATACCCAACCTCCTAAGCCATACCAGTCAGGGCAACGATACCCAACCTCCTAAACCACACCAGTCAGGGCAGACTATATATATTTATTGATTTAAATATTAACTATGTATCTTTCGAGAGAAGGAACTTTGCCTACCACCGTGTGTGCTGGGCCTAGGAACATGCCTGGTTATAGAGGGCTCTCGATAAACATCTGGAGTGAACAAATGCCTATTGACTTACTTACTTAATTTCATTGTTTGTATGATCCCCTCTCCTTTCCCCCAAGGCAATATTTAACTTGGTTTTTCATTTACTTTGTTTTCTATAGTACACACCTTCCAGCAGCCTTCAATCCAATGTATTCATACAAATGTATCAGATAATTTGCTCTATGTAGAATTTCCCTCTGTCTTAGTTAGATCAGGTTGTTATATAGTAAAACACCATAGACTGAGTGGTTTATAAACAACAGAATTTTATTTCTTACAGTTCTGGATGCTGAAAGTCCAAGATCAAGGTACCAGCAGATTTGGAGTCTGGCAGAAAGGCTGAGGGAGCTCTCTGGGGTCTCCTTCATAAGGGCACTAATACCATTCATGAGGGCTCCACCTATTATTATTTTTATAACATAGTCACCTCCTAAAGGCCCTGCCTTCTAATACCATCACATTGGGGGTTAGCTTTCAACCCCACATTGGGGGTTAGGGAGTGGGGGAACACAGATCTTAGTTTACAGCATCCTCTGAGTACAGAAGCAATGCCGAAATAGAGATAATAGATACAAGGGGCTAGAGAACAGGGTTTAGATCTTGAGCCATATAGTTACTGCTGGGCCCCTCCCCCCACATTAAACCTGCAGCTTAGAACCAAGGGCTGCCCTTCCACAGGGGCAGAGCATGCTCTCAGGTGGACCACATGGAGGCCAGGATCATATCATTGAGAAGATAGACTTCTCCAACGGGACACCAAGCTCCCATGCTGAGATCCTTATCCAGCATTGGCTCCTAGAGATGAAGGAGGGAGTAGGTTTGTGGGTGGAAAGAAGAGCCAAAGTTACTTTCCCCAGTTCTTTAGGAAGGATGAAAGGCCCTATTCAGTAGTCCAGATAAGAGAGAGGGAAGCATTGAGGATGCTTCTCCTGCCTCTATTTGTTCCTTTGCATTCCGCCCCCTGCCTCCCCCCACCCCCCCACCCCCACCCTACCTGCCTCCTCTAGTTCTGTCCACCTGCTGCAGTCTGGAAGGGTGCCTCTCTAGCGCGATAGCCCTGTGATTTTCCCCTCGTCACCACCCTGTCTTTATCGCTCCCCTGTGTTGGATCCCCTAGTTCCTAGGTTGTATTTCACTAGAACACAGTTTCTAGTTGGTTACAAAGAAAGGATGCTTGGCACAGAAGTTTTTAATATCTGGCAAACTGAAGATGTCTTCATCCATCCTGATTATTATTTTCGCTGAGCATATAATCTAGGTTGGAAATTGTCTTTATCACTTTAAAGGCTTTGCTTCATTATGTTTTAGCTTTCATTGCTACTCTTAGAGGTTTGATGTCATTATTCTAATTCCTGATGTTTTTGTGTGATCTATTTTTTCCCTCTGAAGAATTTTAGGAGCTACATTAGTTTTCTGTTGCTGTTGTAAAAAATCACATATTAAGGGATTTAATTTTTTAAAGGTTTTATTTATTGTTTTTAGAGAGAGGAGAAGGGATAGAGAGAGGCAGAGAGGGAGAGAGACATCAATGTATGATTACCTTTCACTCACCTCCAGTTGAAAACCTGGCTTGCAACTTGGTTATGTTCCCTGGCTGGGAATCAAACCAGTGACCTATGGGTTCACAGGCCAGTGCCTTATCCACTATGCCATCAGCCAGAGCTAAATTAAGGGATTTAAATCAACATATATTTATCGTCTTATAGCTCTGCAGATCGGACATCCAACATGGATCTTGTTGGGCTAAGAAGGTCTGAGTGCTCACAGGATGCATTCCTTCTTGGAAGTTCTGGGCAGAATCTGTCTCCTTGCCTTTTCCATCTCCTAGAAGCTGCCCACTTGGCCTTGATTCATAACTCTCTTTCTCCATCTTCAAAGCCAGCAGCCTTGGGCCAAGTTCTTATGTTGTTCTCTCTCTGGCTCTCTATTTCTGCCTCTCCCACTTTTAAGGACCCTATATTTTCTCATACCATTTAATTTTATTTATTTATTTATTTATTTTTATTCATTATTTTTAGGAAGAGGGGAAGGGAGGGAGGCAGAGAGGAAGAGAGACATCAATGTATGGTTGCCTTTCACCTGCCTCCAGCCGAGGACCTGGCTGGAGACCTGGCTTGCAACCTGGTTATGTGCCCTGGCTGGGGAATCAAATCAGCAACCTTTGGGTCTGCAGGTGGGTGCCAATCCACTGAGCCACACCAGCCAGGGCTCAAGGGAGTTTTTGTTTTTTGTTTTTAATAATTGATTGATTTTATTGTCATTGTATTACATCCATCCCCTTTTTTCTCCCCTCTGTCCCCTTCCCCACCCACCCACTCCCCTCTAAAGTCAAGGGACTATTTTTTATGATATTACTTTACCTTTAGGTATATGACCTTGCTATGAAGTCCAGATACTCTCTGGCTCTAGGTTCAGCTCAGAGACTAACTTTTCAATGAAGTCCTCCTCACCCTCATTATAAGCCAGAGCCAGGAATGAGGTGAATTAGCAAGGCACTCACTCTCAGGTCCGTGCAAATATTTTTCCACCATAGTTTGTACTCATGACTGTCTGCTGTGCCTCTCAGCCCTCCCTACCTTCATTCCATGCTGCTGACTGTGCCCTGAATAATTTTTCCAAAACATGAAACACTCGGCTTCCCTTTTGCCATCCGCCATCCAATCTGCCTGAAACAAAACACATCCTCTTCCCAGTAAACTGACTGTTCCTTTGGAAGACAGTCTTTCATCATTTAGTGCTCAAGACCTTGGAATTACCTCTGACCTTTGCCCTCCTAGTCCTTAAATCGCTCCTCAGTTACCAAGCATTGTTAACTTTTCTTTTTTCTATTTTTTGCCACCTCCAGTTTTATTCCAGCCCATCAGGGAGTTCAGCATATCTTTCAAGGACTGATATTAACATGCTACTAAGAAGCTTTTTGATTGGGAATCTGAAAATGTCTGAATCCTGCCTTGGCCAGCCATTTCCCCTTTCCCTGAGTTCCCCAAGAAAAATATATGTTCAGGGAACAGTGACACAACCCCAGAAGAAAACTTTTTATTAGCTGGGTATGTAGCTTCAAACCACAATGTAGAAGTCAAGGAAGACAGGGAGGTTCTGGTTGTCTCTGTCTGTTCTCCTCCCAAATAGGAATCTTAGAATCTCTCTCCCTCGTGGAACAAAAAACAACTCCTACCAGAGAAATTGGAGACAAAGACAATCCACAGCCTCTTTGCCCAAAGGTTAGGGCTGTTCCAAGTCTTAGTAGGTGGGCTGTAGCCCCAGGGGCTGGCAACCTACTGAAAGGAAAAGAGAGGATGGTGGCTGGGTGCCACTCTAAAGAGACTGAAGAAAGGGGAACCCTTAAGTGTCCTCTAGAGACCAGTGGCTCTTTTGGATTCCTCCTGCATTTACAGCTTTGATCTTGTTCGGCCTTTACTCAAAAATTGACAAAAGCTACTTGATGCCTTCTGAATTAAGAACCAATTTGTAGAGAGGCCACTAGGACCCTCTGGGCCTGGCTCCACCTACTACTTTTTCTTTAAGATTTTATTTCTTTATTTTTAGAGAGAGGAAAAGGGAAGGAGACAGAGGGGGACAGAATCATCGATAGGTTGCCTCTCAAATGCCCCCACCTGGTCTGCAACCCAGACATGTACCCTGACTGGGAATTGAACCGGTGACCTTTTTGTTTGCAGACAGGTGCTTAGTCCACTGAGTCACACTGACCAGGGTCATTTATTTATTTTTTAAAAATCGTTAGAATGACCTTGGGATTGTGCCAGATAGACCAAGAATAGGAAAAGAATTCCAAATTTACAATTTGCCCAATAAAGAGAGCATTTGGATCTAATCAACAGGGGAAGGAATCTGGTGGTTACCAGAGTTTCCACCACCACATAACCTAACTGACAAGTACAGAAAGAACTAGGTAAAGGACCCTGGGGATCTAATCTGTAGGATAGGCTCTGGGAGAACCATGTGGATACATGTGATATAAAAGAGACTCAGTGTGTTCACAGCAGTGGCAGAAGAATCTCTCTGATACATGTTAGCCAAAAATCTCTGCCTGAGAGACAACTTCAGCCTGCTGAGACAAGGGTCACCATTCTCCTGCAAAGCTAAGCACAGACGGGCTCTGCTTGAGGCAGTAACCTCAATCCAATAAATGCCATGGAATCCTAAGGATCAAAATTAAATATGAGGACAAAATAAACCCAATCCATAGTATTCCTATTTTTGTGTTAACTTTGTTGATATGCTGTGCAAACGGGTATTTTCCATGTTTGTAAAATTTAGAGAATTTATTATGTTAGAGAATCCTACAAATTAGCCTTGTGATTCCAATGTAAAGTATAAAAGTGAGTAATTAATTTTGGAAATTAATTAGAAAATTGTACTAGTTTGCAAAAAGCATTGACAGGATCTGACAATCACCACATTTATAAGTTTACATATTAGACTTCTAAGAGTCATTAGATTAATAGCTATTTGCTAGATGGATGACTAAGAGCAAATAACTTAAATTCATTGTTGTGCCTATGTCTTGTCACCTGTAGAATGAGTATAATAGTAGCTATTTCATGAGGTTGTTGTGAGGGAATTAATGACTTCGTCCAAGAGTCTGCAATAGTGCCTGACTTTTAGTGACTGTTCAATAAGTCATGCTATTAGTATTTATGTGAAGAGGTTTCATTTGATAAAACAAAGAGGTTTTGATAGTTAGCTCAGGCATTTAACACAGTATTAACAAGGTAAAGTGAAAATATTACGACATATGCCTTTCAAAAATGTTTAGGGAACCTTACTAACAGTGCTGTGAGTGAAGCAGTCATTGCAGGGGGTTTAGTGTGTCCGAATTGAGTTGGAGCAGCATTCATCAGCCTCCTCTCACAGGGCCACATTTCCCACGGTATCCCCAGCACCCAGCCATTTGGTGCCTTGGAGTGCATCAAATTGCTGTTGAATTGAACCAAGAAGTCATGTGAAAAAAGTTTCTAAGACATTCTAACCAATACACACTGTTAATTGAGACTGGGACAGCAGGAGAAGAAACAGCTTAGAGGGAAGGTGCTGTGGTGGGGTTTTCACCTGTTGAACTTACAGTTGTCTATGTGACATGAGCTCCTGGTCTCACTCTGCAGTCTCTCATGCAGGGTAGACACTCGGGAAACAGTTTGGGGCAGCAGATCAATATTACAAGGGATCATCAGCAAAGCTGGGGGTGAGGGAGAAGAGGGCCCTTTGAAAGTGACTTAACACTTCCTTGATGTATAGATAGATGAGATCAGTGAAAATTAAGATTAAAGAAAAACGGGGTTGAAAAGTTGTTACCTTGCCCTGGCCAGGTGGCTAAGTCAATTCGAGTGTTGTCCTGAACACCATAATGTTGTGGGTTTGATCCCTAGTCAGGGCACCTATGTAGGTTACAGGCTCAACCCCTAGTCAGGCATGTATGGGTAGAAACCAATTGATGTTTCTCTCATATATCAATGCTTCTCTCTTTCTCTCCCTTTCTCTTTCTTCTCCCCATGGACATAGACAATGGTGTGGGGATTAACCACGGAAGTGGGGGGTGGGCTGGGCAGAGGGAGTCAAAGGGGGAAATATTGGGACAACTATAACAGCATAAACAATAAAAAAATGGTTAGATGAGAAGAAAAAAAGTGAATAAAGTCTTCTAAATACAATAAATAATACCCCAGCCAGGGCACACATAACCAGGTTGCAAGCCAGGTCTCCAGCCAGATCCATAGATGGAGGCAGGTGAAAGGCAACCACACATTGATGTCTCTCTCCCTTTTAAAAAAATAATAATAATAAATAATAAAATCAATAAAAATCATATCTTCAAGTGAGGATTAAAAGGAGCTGTTGCCTTAACAAATCAAATGCTAAATATTTGACTTACTGAGGTAATAATAGTCTTTTCCATTCTTTTCCCTTAAATCATCCTTAGGCATAAAGAAACTCACCTTGGCATTTCCAACCTGTTACACACCGCTTTCTTATCCAAATCCCTGGTATGGCATCCCCTTGAATATTTTCCAAAACTTTTGGGAGGTGTCCCCAAGGATATATGCGTGTAGTCAGGAATAGTTTATTGATCATTATCATCGTCATCATCATCACAGCAGTCACCATCTATGAGATCTGTATTTTGTACCAAGCAATTTACATGATTAATGGTCATTGGGAAGAGCTAATAATACTCAGCACTTACTGTGTGCGTCCTGGGTGCCGGGCACTTTTCTGAGCCCTAGGAGTATTATTTCTTTTAACGTTCGTGTCACAGGTGAAGAAACACAGGCTTAAAGGGTTAAATGTCTTGCCAAAGTCTCATAGGTAGGAAGTGTTTTGACATGGGACAATGGGACATGGCTTCCCAATGGAGGCCTGTGGCCTCTGAAAGCAGCCATTTGGGGATGCAGCTACTGAGGCCAACGCTGTCTGGAAATGCAGACTTTTCGGAGCCAGCCCTTGATGTTTCCAAAGAGGCAAAACGCCCTTGAATTGCTCACGTAGTGCCAGGTTCCTATGAATCATTATGGGGCTGGGGCTGAGGCTGGGGCTGCGCCTATTCCAACGTGGAGATGGGTAGAGATGGGGGAGGCCGCCGCTCTGGGGAGTCCCTTGTGAAAAGTTGCCTCAGCTCATCTCACTTTATCTCTATCTCCCGCTCTGCACACGGGCCACAGTAGAAGCTAAAAGCCTCCTGCAGGTCAGCTGCTGTTAATTGTTGCTTAGAGAGTCTATCTGACGAGTGGGCAAACCACCTCAGGCAGGTCTGAAAACCGGCTGAGGTCACTGTGCTGCTTTGCTTACTTTCACGCCTGGGGGCCTCCCCCTTGATCTGTCGCTCAGTCTCCCCTACACTCCACCCAGTTAGAGTCTTTACCTTGCTCTGTGCCCATAAGAATCTTGCCCACATTTGAAGGCCAAATCGAGATCTATCTCTCTGAAATCTCCTACAATAAATTTATTTTAATCCTCATTCAAGGATGTGTCTTTATTCATTTGATGACAGAGACAGATAGAGTGATCAATTGCTTGCTTCCCATAGGTGCCAGACCAGGGATCAAACCCGAAATCTAGGTACGTGCCCTGACAGTGGATGGAACCCAAAACCTTAGGGTGTACATGATGACCCTAAGCCACCTTAGGGTCATCTTGTACACCTGGCCAGGGCAAATTTCCCACGTAACGTTAATTCCGATTATTTGTAGCATTTACAATCTGTATCACCACTCGTTTGGCTCTTAGCTTATGCTGTAATTTTTTTAAAGATTTTATTATTTTTAGAGAGAGGGGAAGGGAGAAAGGCAAAGAGGGAGGGAGAAATCAATGTATGGTTGCCTTCTACCTGCCTTCAGCTACAGACCTGGCTAGAGACCTGGCTTGCAACCTGGTTACGTGCCCTGGCTGGGAATCGAACCAGTGACTTTTGGGTTCGCAGGCCAGTGCCTTATCCACTGTGCCACAAGCCAAGGCTTATAATTTTTAATAATCAGTCAATCAAGTGGCCATCAGCTTACTGAAAGCAAAGCCAACTTGGGAATCTCCTGCATTGGCCAGACTGCTGAATTCCCAGCCATTTCTCAAGGGTCTAGGCTTTGTTTCTTCCTTGTTTTGGGCCCCTAGATTAAGTCATCTTAAATCACCCCTGCTTTCTTAATTCCATTTCTGCCTACTTAACTTATGGAATTCTCTTCTTGCATTATATTACCCATAGTTTCCGGCTCCCTTGTGCTGACGATGAGGAATACAATTTTGTCAGAATCCAGTTCTTTAACCTACTAGGGAGATTTTTCTTCCTTTTCTTTTTTTCAGAGACTGATTCTAGAATCTTAGGCCATCCAGACTGAAAAGGCTTTTGAGCAGAGCAACTGGAGTTTCCAGGCTCAATTGTTTTAAGAAAGTAATTTGCATTTTTGAGGAAGACTTCCTAAGAGGTCTTTCATTAGATGTTTATTGAAGGTCTACCGTGAGTCAGGCATCACAGGAGATGCTGGGGTATAGTCATGAGCAAGACAAAGACAAGTCCCTGCCCTTCTGCAGCTTCCAGATTGTGGAGGGTGTACATATAGTCTGAGAAGTGGGCAGAAAGAGTAAGGCAGTGCTTTCAAGCTTTTTGCAACTACATTCAATAAAAAATGTATATTACATCATGGTCCAGTACCCAGACACCTGTATACATACATTTTTACAGCTGAAATAAATGTTTCACAAAACAAGAGCCTCTTGTTTTGTGAACAAGTTTGCGAACAAGTTTGTTGTTCGCCAATATTTTCTGTTTCTTTTCAGAAATGCTGGTCATATTTTGTGCTTCATCAGTAGGTATCAACCTGCAATCTGAAAAACTCTGGTAATGATTAAGAGCACAACTCTAGTTCAGGCCGTTGACTTTCAAACCTAGCTCCATGTCTTACTGCCTGGGTTTGGGCAAATAACCTCTACATGTCTTGTTTCTCCATTTGCAAAATGAGATAATAATAATGGTATTGTAGTACCTACCCCGAAGGCTTCACATGGGAAGTAAATGAGGTAATATGTGGAAAGGACTTAAAATAGGGCATGACACATCGTTGGGGCTTAATAAATCTACGTGGTAAGTACTGGGTGCGATGGAAGGGCCAAGCACTCATTCAGGGGGCAATGGGGAAATGCTTCTGGAGGAAATGGTATTAACGTTGAGACCTTAGGAAGCAGTAGGAACTTATTCAGGTGAAGATCTAAGCAGGTGAGTAGGAGTAGAGAGAGAAGAAAGTTCTGTGCAGAGAGCAGCCCTTGCAAAACTTGTGAGGTGGGAGAACTCTCTTGGGTGACCTGAGAGCTTCCGAGTTTGGCAGTAGTCAGTGGGAGAAGTCTGTGACAGATGATGTCAGAATTGACAGCAGTGGGTGAGGTCACGCAGGGCCTTGAAGTCACCTCAAAGAATTTTAGACTTTAACTTACGGGTAATGGGATCTTACTAAGCCTGTTAAGCAAGGAAATGACATGATTTACTTTAAAAAACAAAAACAAACAAACAAAACAATCAAGTGGTAGGGCGCAAATGGATTGGAGAAAGCAATTACTGTGGCAGGGAGACCAGGAAGTGTTTTTTGTTTTGATTTGTTTTGTTTTTCCCCAGTATCTTGATGAGAGATGACAGTCACCTGAGCCAAGTTAAGAACTGACAAGGAAGGACAGTTTTAAAGATCTAATGGAATATGGGGACTTAAGGGAGAGAGGAAGGAGTAAAGAATCTTTCCTAGGTTTCTGACATAAACACCTGGATGGTTGGTGGTGACACTCAAGTCACTTTCTTAAAAATTGCTGGCTAAAGAGACATTCCATCTTTGCAGATGTTGGATTTTGAAGTAAATGAGATATTTGCTGAAAATCAGTTTCCTAATTCTGTTGAGACGTTCTCTGATAACCTTTGGGATACTTAGTAATTCCCTAGGCAAGAATTCGTCAAGTCCGGTGTGCATCAGAATCACCAGGAGGTGAGCGGGGGAATGGAACAGACGGGGCGTTAATAATGAAGTTTCCTAGGCTGACAAACCAAGATTCTGGAGGTACCAATTAGGACCCAGGATCTAAATGATCAGCCCGAGAAATCTTATTCAGGGAGTTTCCTGATCACACTTTAAAAACAAAGACCAACACAAAACTACTCCGCAGACGTCTCTAAAATGAATTGTTTTCCTGCAATCCATCCCTTCCTACTTGTGGGGCACCTGCAGGGGGGGGTCCCACTCCACGTAAGCTCCTTAAGCGCTAGGACTTCATCTTCCTAACAGGTGCATCTCCAGCGCACCCAGAAAAATACCTGGCACAGGAAGGGTCTTCTGGAAATGTCCCCCGAATGAATGAATGAGCGAATAAATTAATATATCACTCTGCATAAAAACTTTTGTTTTTAAATATCTAGGATGGGGCCGAAATAAGGAAGCAAGGATCGTTCCAAAGAGGGTGAGGATGCGACTGGCAAGGCGGCGCTGAGGGAAAATGAGGGGAAACTCCGTTCCGATTGTCTAGGTGCACCAATGAGTCTTAATTACCGCGGCTGGAGGGCAAGAAGTGTTACTACTTTTCCAGATCAGGAACCATGTTGGTATGCCGCGCCACTTCTCCGGGACGCCCACATTTGACTAATCCAGTCGCTTTCGTGGCTTCGGCCCCATCCAAACCTTTGACGCGAAATGCGAACGCGAGGCGGCCGCGCGGGGCTGCAGAAGCCCTCCGCCCAGCAGCCTCCGGAGAGCCCCGCCGAGGTAGCGCCGACCTCCCCATCATGGCGACCGCCGGGCGGGGAAGCCGGGCTCTTGCGTCGCGTGCGTGCCTCCCCTCCCTCCCCTCCCCCTCGGCGGCGGCAGAGGCGGCAGAGCTCGCCATTGCCGCTGGTGGCAGGAGGCTGCGAGGAGCCGGCGCGGTCGCAGTCTCCACGGCGCAGGCCCACGGTAGCGCAGCCGCTCTGAGGTGAGTGCCCTACCGCGCAATCTCCAGCTATTTCAGCCCCGGCGCAGCCGCAACACGCCGCCCGCCCGCCGGCCGGCCGGCCCGCCCCGCAGCCGGCACCCTGCCGCCCCCGGCTCCGGGCCTGGGCCCCCGCCGGATTCGGCCTGCCTCGGGCGGGGGGCCCCGGCCCGGCCCAGTCAAACCGCCACTCCGAGGATGCGCAGGCCGCACTAGGCCCCAGGCGTCCTGGCGGGCTCGGGAGGGAGGCACTGCCCTCCCGAGAGCCCTAGGGTTCCGGCCTCCCTTGCCGCCCAAGGCTCTCGGGGCCGCGGCCTCTTCTCCACGGTAGAACCCGGGGCCCCGGCCCGGCCTTCCCGCGGGCTCGGGAGTGGGAGGCGCGGGAGAGCGCGCCCAGCCGGGGAGCAGGAGGTGGGCGGGTTGCGCGGGACCTGAGCCGCGGCTCCCTGCTCGCCCCCTCGGCTCTTCCTGGGTCTGGGCCGCGGGCGGCGCGGCGGCTGGGCCGGATCGGGCGCGGGAGCGGCTGTCTCCCGCGGGAGAGGAGGCTGGTTCTTTGGGGGACCGCCGATGCTTCCCTCCCGCCGGGGTGGCGTGGGCTTGTTACCCAGGTAGACTGGGGGACGCTGGAATATGGCGCGCTGCCCACCTTCTAGCAAGTTAGGAGGCGGCCCGGGCAGCGGCGGCGGCAGTTCGAGGAGGAGGGCGCAAAGTCCTTTTGTACGCAGAAATAAGGAGAGACATTGTGTTTTCTTCCATGGCTGAGATGCTGCCCATGGAGGAGCCTCGGTTCTTCCTGTGCCTGCGTGGTGGTCCATTGGGTTAGAAGGGGAGTGGCGCGACCCTGGGAAGGAACCGAACCCTTGCCACTGGACAGACAGGGGCTTTGGATCGTCTTGGACATGGTTATTATACCATAGCCCCAGCCTTTGGGGGTCTCAAGGGTTTGTCCCTGCGTGTTACCCACTTCAGTGTGCAATGATGCCCATCGCTTCTCTCACCTGTTGTGTGGTCGTTGCTGGTCCCGAAGTTTCTACAGTGCATCTATATATGTTCATCAGAACTTGAAGTTTAAAAATCTTAATATTTTTAGGGTTTGCCATGGTGTTCCAGCCAGTTGGAGGAGCTGTTGCTTGGCCTCCATCCCTTTTAAAGCATTAGATACGAATATATTAATTGCTTACTTTAGAGCTGGTGTCAATTGTGCTTAAGTCTTTCTGTGGTCAGAGCAAAATGCATATTTTCTTAGTGTGTAGAAACAATGTAGGGAAACTTATTAGAGTGAAAGATAGTGTGACCCAGGACATTATCTGCGGTTACAGTGATCCTTTTCCCATTTCATCTGCCCAACCTTTTTAAAAAGAATTTCTTTTCGTTTGGCTGTGAACAGTAAGTTATTGGGTTGTTCCTCACTCAAGGGAAAAGGGAGAGAGGATCATGAAGATGCTGGTTTCGCATGTGTTGTATGTGTTATTCAATAGTGGCCTGACTCTCTAAAATTGTGTTTCAAAGTTCTTGTGTTATCCTATAAGGTAGTGAAAATATAGCTAGTTCGGTAGGCTCGTCTGCATTTAATTTCCTTATTTTACTGAGCGCAAAAGTAAACATAAAATTATCACATGTAATGTAGCATACTTATTCTTAACTTGGGTCCTAAATTGAGTGCGGAATTTTTGCGTCAAGGGACTTTTTTTTTTCTTCTGACAGCATCCTTATTTAGAGTCCTTTGATTTCATTGCACCTGCCTCGCCCCCCCCCCATCTCATACTCAGTTTATATAAGGGAAAATGACTGTTTGCCAATAATCAGTGGTCATAATCTCACTTAGAAAAAAAAGGTTTCTTAACTCCAAGCCAGAAGTTTTAATGAAATAGTTTTCTTACCAGGTTTTACAGAAATTTAACTTTTGGACTCAGGGAAGTAACCATAGGAGTAGGAGGTCAGGTATTGTTCAGATATAGAGGGATTAAACGAGAAATAATTTCAGGTTTCCCTCCCAATTCATGTATATTACAAAGGAACCCAAACTTGTAGACTTAATATTATTTAAATTTTAGACTTTTAAAAATTTAATCACATTATGCACCCATCTCTAATTTTGCTAGGGAGCTGAAGACCAACTTACCATGATTTAAATACCTGAATTTGCATCGCATGTATATTCGACCAGACCCTTGGGTTGTCTTCAAGAAGTATGTAATGTGAAATGGTCACAGTGGGTGACTATTTTAAGGGAAAATTTAAGGTCCTTGGAGTCCGGGATTAATTTTTGTATACCTCTTTTCTAATATGAAATAAGGCATTCAGTAAATGTTTTTTAGGGAATAATAATGATGAACAGTAATTATTGAAATTAAAAATTTTTTCACAAGTATTTGAAAAGCCATGATGATTTTTTTTTTGTTTCCGGAAGGACTATGAAGTGTCCGCCTTTAGAAGCACACCCTCCAGTTCTCTGGAGAACAGGAAGTTATTGCATAGGTTCAACATCTTGTATCTTTAGGTAAGCCCCACTGGTCGCTGTTCTTTCAGCTTGGTTACACTGTGAACAGTTGGAGGGAAAGGGAGAGCACAGTGAACTGTTGAGGGTCAGAAGTGTTTACTCTGTCCTGAAGCATTTCCATGCACTCTGTCTGGGGCTGGAAATGTGACATTTGAATTTAGATGTTTGTGTGTGATTGTGTGATGCTTATTAATACATATAAAAATGGTATTTGGGAAAATCAGCTTTAGAACTATCAATCTGGTTTTGTAAAAAAAAAAAATAATAATTCAGAAAATGATTATAGTAAAGGACATTTTCCCCTCTGTTCTTTAATGTTTTTCTTGAGAGCTAAAGCTAGTGTTTTTAGCCTAAGCTTACCTAGCTAGGCGAAGACCATTTTGTTTCTTGTGGCTTTGGATATATGTTAATTTTTGCACATTATGTATCATAGTTCCTTCCTTATTAGCTAGGGGGAGGATTATCCACTTGGTTTTTCAGTTAGTATTTTTATCCATCCATTTTCTACTAAGGTGAGCAGGCTGGAAGAGAAGTAGTAAAAGGAGGTGAAACAAATCAATTTTCAGGTGTTTTCAGAAGGTTACAATCACATTGAACTATCAGAAACTTAACTTTGGAACAAGAAGAAAGCTTTGTCTGGTTATTTTATGGACAAAACTTGGAAAGTGAATTTTTGACTGCTCAAAGAAAGTAAGTAGCTTATGTATACCTTGGAATATATACCAGTATTTCTTCTGAAGTGTGCAGTTCAGAATTAGGCTAATTTATTTTCGACCCCACTCAATGCAGTTTAGTTACTAAAGCTTCAAAAAAGCTTTATTTTTTTCTTTTCATCATGTTGTCTGTACATCCACAATGTCCTAAAATGTGAATATTAATATGAAGTGAAGAAAAGTTAGAAATACAACTTTATAGAGATACTTTAGTATTTTTTTAAAAGATAAAATAACAAAAAATAAAAAAGCTAGGACTGTTCAGGCAGGCTTATAATATTTGGGATCCCTTGAGGCAAATCTGTGTGTCAACAACAGTCACTTAAAAAATACGCTGACAATAAGGAATCTACTTTAGAATCCCAGATATTTCTTAAGAAAGCCAGTGTGAAGGGGCGGGGGGGGGGGGGTTGTGAATGAATGTGTGTCCCTGTTGGGGAGAGTTTTTGGGGAAAAGAGGGAAAGAGTACATAATACTGGCAAAATAACCTAGTTTCATAGATTGTGATTATCACTGGAATTTAGGAGGTAACTGTTTAAAAGAAGCCCAAAGAGCTACTTTTGTATCCATCATCAGTCTGGTGATTTAGGCTACCTACTATTTTTAGTGTATTTAGTATATAAGCATAGGATTTAGGTTAATTCATGCATGCTGATTTCTCTGGTTGCAAATGTGAAAACTGTGGCTGACAGTTCAAGTGGACATTTTCTTAATACTTAAGTAGTGCCTGTTGGATAAGGTATGCTAAAGCTTTTTCAGGATCATGAAGACTGAGCTGTGTATGCATAAATTTTTAAGACCATTTTCAAAAAGCTTATAATTTACTATTGGTAAAGTCTTTACTTTTTAGAACTTGAAGAGTCTGTGTTGCTACTACTGAATGCTAATGTAGCTAGGCTGGCAGCTAACCCTACAAAGAACAAGAGGAAGTTAGGAAATGTCCTCATGAAACATTGCTTAAAACTAAGCAGTGGACTTGAAATGGGGAGCTGCGGACTAGGGAATTTAAACAACCTGAAGTGTGTCCCTATTTTAGTATTTTGCCCTTCATTCACCGGGCATTGATTAAAGACATGTGCTTGGTGCTGGAGAAACAATAAACCGTGGGCCTTGTACAGTAGGTGAGAAAGATAAGGGCTCAACTGTTACAGAATTTGTTGAGAACTAAGAGTAAAGAAAGAGTGATGTGGGATTACAGAGGGAGGGAGGAATTCCCTCTGGGAGGGGAGAGTAAGAGGTTAGGGATAACTTTTCATGTAGGGGATGTTGAAGTGGAATTTTTACTGGTGAGTAGCAGTTTTACTGATGGAGAAGAGACTAGAGGAGAAGGGCATTGATCATCTCAGAAAAAGCAGGTAGATTTTGCAGTACATGGGAGTAGTGGAAAATGAAGCTGATGAAGTCACGACCTGATTGGGAAGAACATGGGGGAGTTCAAGATTGTAGTTGGCGAATGGAGCACGTGCATCAAAGGGTCATGTGGATGAAGAAGGGCCTTTTGAAGGAAGTTGAAAAAGAATGGGTAAAAATAAGTGGTGTGGGTCGAAGAAACTGAGGATAAGGATTAAGGGAATTTAGCAGTATGAAATTCAAGGTACTACAGTGAGCTTATTGGGATGAAAACTGAATGTGTCAATTAACAGTTAAGAAATTTTCCGAATGTGTTTGTGTGTATGTATGGGATGGGCAAAAGTAGGTTTATAGTTGTCTGTGTGGAAAAGTTTATGATACAAGAATAAGCTCTTTTCGAAGTATTTACAACTATAAACCTACTTTTGCCCATCCTGTATATGTGTGTATGTATGTATGTATTGAGTTGTGAGAAATCATGATAATGAAACACGATAGATTTCTTGAGCATTATTGAATATAGGGGTAGGACATATAAAATCCAATTTAATAGAGGACCCATGCTTCGAAATTGTCCTCTCCTCCCTCCACTTCTTTCATGAGAATCAGAGCATGAAAACACTGGGAGTGACTTAAATTCTAACAATTAGAGTTTACGTATTTGAGTATGTGGTATAGTATGTTTGAGTTGAGTCTTAGTATGTTGAGTCTTAAATACAGATTCCTTGTGAAGGTTTTGAGGTTTTATATTTACAGTTAAGTGTAGGGGTTTTTTAACCTGGGTTTTATAGTTCTGGGGTTCATGGATATATTTTGGCCCTGTGATCCTAATCTCTTGAAGTTGTATGAAAATTTTTTGTGCATGTGCCTATGATTTCTCTGCGGAGCAGGTCTAGAACTTTGTTGAGATTTTCAAAGGGTTCTTGACACACACAGATGTCAAGGGCCTTTTCAGTAATGTTAATGATTAAGTCAAGTGTGTTTGTGTTAGTTGACTGTGGTAGATCAATTTTGAGTGGGTGTCTCAGGTGGGGAACTTTGGGACGTTATTAGGCACCTCTAGGAGACAGGAGCACCAGAAGGAAGGTTCTGGGAAGAAGGCCAGAGCAAAGTTGAACCAATTTTAGAATTTTGCTCTCTCCTAGACTCCTCTTTTGTATGTGCCCTGACTGGGGATCCAACCTGCAGCCTTGGTGTGTGGGGATGATGTTCTATCCAACTGAGCTATCCAATGAGGACTTTTTTCTCCCTCTCTTCCTCCCTTCCTTCCTTTCTTCCTTCCTTCCTCCCTCCCTTCCTTCCTTCCTTCCTTTTTTTTTTTTTTCTTTAAAGATTTTTATTCATTATTTTTAGAGAGAAGGGCAGGGAGGAAGAAAGGGAGAGAAACATCAATGTATGGGTTGCCTTTCACCTGCCTCCAGCTGGGTTGCAACCTGGTTATGTACCCTGACTGGGAGTGGGACGAGTGACCCTTGAGGTGGCAGGCCAGTGCCAATCCACTGAGCCACACCAGCCAGGTTTTAGCTTTTAAAAAAAAAAAAAAAATTCCAGGATTCACACTAGGATATGACTACTCATGCATTATATACAAGAGGCTTTGTGGGGGAGTCAAATTACTATCATTTTAAAGAGAAAGTTTCTGAGGAAAGCCAGTAGATGGCATTCAAAAATCATTGTTCAGTTGGGAGTTGCTTATACTTTGGAAATTTTCTAAAATGTACAAATGTTTTAATCTGGTGATCTGGGGCAAGGCATTTATTCTCTCCTTGCTTAATTTTTCTGACCATATAATGAAAACACCATTGGCATGTGTTATGGGGTCTTTCTGAAAAAAATGACAATAATGGAATGCTTGGTAATAGTTTATATGATACCCTGTAAAAGTACTGGTGTACAAGATTGAGTTTAATAAATATATTGGGTAATCTTAAACACAGAAAATTTGTGTTATATAACTTGTCATTAGCTTGTGTTTGTAGATTATGTTTACATTCACTAGATGTACAAAGAGGATCCCCAAGTATTGGGTTGGACTAAAAGTCTGTATGTTTTTTCCATAAAATAAAAGACATATTTTTTCGTTTTCACTAATAACTATTAATTTGGATATTTAGAGTATGTCGGCTACCTCCTGCGTGGTATAACGTTGATTGTGCTCAGTTAATGTCTCGATTTGATTACTGTCCATTTCAACTGGTTAATCAGACCTTGGAGCATCGTCCAGCAAGAAATCTCCAGCACAAAACTTGGCGAACTTCTTTTGACACACTTGATGAGTCACACCACCTTTCTTCATATGCTGTGTAGATTTTTTTCCCCCCATTTTGGTGGCTTTTTTACCTTTCTTCAATTAATAAAGCATAATATGCCAAAGAAGGTGCATGTTTTCATCTATCTTCAGTATTAGAGTGGCTACACAGAAATTCCCTAGTTTTGATAAATTGTTTTTAATGCACACTGATATGACATATTACAATACAATCTAATAAAATTGTTCCTAATGAAGTTAAAGACAACTAAGTGCTACTAGAGCCACCTTACAAAAAAAAAAAAAACCTTTTTGGCTGACCCAATAGAACTAAAGTATTTTCTTTTACTTTGTTCACTTTTTTGGTCCTTTGTCTTTCATTTAATGATTATGAAATAATCTTAGTAATAGATTTTACGTATAAAAATAACCCACAAATTGAGAACTAATCAAGGTTTGCTAAATAAAATACCACCATGGAACTAGTCTCTGACCTAAAACTGGCTTCCAGTTACTAAGTGAAAGGAGAAATAATTCTGTCACCAATTCTATGAGTTAAATTTTTTTTTGTCTTTCTTAATTTTTCAATCTACATAAGTTTTCTCCACATGGAAAATGTGTTAGTATGGTGAAAAACGTTAGAAAGAAAACAAAAACTCAAATCAGTGGCTTTCTTTGGTTCAATAAGCATCTAGATAATTTTTATTTCCTTCTTGTACCTTTCATTACTTTTCAAATTATTTTTAGTGAAATGCATTAACTTTTATAATGGGGACAAATAAACATAAATATGAATAATATAATTATGGTTGTAAGAATTTACTACCAGGTTTTGGGTAGGTAAGTCACATCCTCACTGGATCTATTTCCCCACTTGAAAAATGAACAGAAATGGTATGTAAAAGCTGCTTGTAAATAAAATTTCCTTTCACAATTAATTCTGAGTGTTATGACATGTTAACAAATAGAGGAATTTTTCTGAAAGTAAAAAGGCATGTATATATGTGTTCATTGTAGAAAAGCAAAGAAAATTAAAAATAAATCATAATTCTACTTACAAAGAATATTTTAAATACATGAATTTGGATATAGTCCTAAGGGTACACATATGTGTGTGCATGTGTACACATGTAGTATATGTACATAATGTATATAATATACTGCGCATGTGCTGTACTGTATTATAAACCCTGGATGAACTTACATTGATACATCATATTCGTCCATAGTTTACTTTAGGGTTTACTCTTACAATGTCTGAGGATATTTGATTAATCTTTTTTTTTTTTAGCCTATTTTGCTCTGAAACATTGTTAATAGGCTATTTACAAATCCCTTTGACGAAATATAAAAGATACTTAGCAGTTTCTCTCCAAATACAAAATTTGTTTAGGAAATTATCTATTTCACGCTGTGTGTGATTTTGTTGTAACGATAACTTGGAGTAAAGGCAGAAGGGCTTGCCTATGAAAGCTATTTAGTGAAGAACAAAAGCTAAATCCTGGGTTAACCTCAATTTCATTCACATATTAACTTGCTTTTTTCCCATTCTGCCCTCTCATTTCCTGAGGTAAGATTTCTATTTGTAGGGTAGTTTCTAAAGTGAATCAATATATTACTGGTCCAGTGCTATCCGGGGACCTTCTGAGTTGTTACATTCCCATTGAGAGCAAATTAGATACTAGTAACAGTATAAACGTTTTAAAATACTTATTTTTAGCATTACCTATGGGGAGTTAAATATTTTCTATCTATATAAAAACATATAAAATGCTATGTGATCTAATTCATACTTTCAGTGAAATATGTGATGTGTATAATTCTGATTTTCTGTAAAGAATAATTGGGTCTTGCTCAAAGTTAACTTCCTTAAAGATTTTATACAGTGGATTCTCTTTTAGAATTAGCGATATAACCTAACTTTCCTATCTACACATTTAGTTGTGTCTTTCATCCCTCTGGTAGCTGGGTTTATTTGTTTTTAGGCTAAATGGAAGGCAACGCTAGGGTAAATAGTCCCTTAGTTAATATCTGAAGTAATCTAGCTTTATAAAAAAGTAAGTATAGTATAAAGCGTTTGGAGATGTGTGTTGGGAAAAAAGAAGGCCCATTTGTTTATTCTCTTTTACTTTGAAGAGTAGCATCTTTTCTAGAAAAGCATTGTCATTTATACCTGACAGTTAAGATGCCTAAATCAGTACAATCCAAACATAGTAGGAGTTGAAAAATCTGGGAATAAAAAATAGGAAGTTTTTGCCTGTTAAACTTTTTAAAAAATTGATGTCAGAGGAGAGAGAGACATCGATTTGTACCACTTACTGATGCGTTCATTGGTTGATGCTCGTACGTGCCCAACGAACGATGGGGCCTGCCACCTTGTCACATTGGGATGAAGCTCTAACCAGCTGAGCTGCTAGCCAGGGCTTGCCTCTTAAAACTTGTGTCTTCAGTTTTTGGGCCTGATAGGTGTGAGAACAGCAGCTAATTCTGACTGGAGAATCTACCAAGATGAACTGTCAACTCAGAAGAAATTAGTTTTATAGACAAATGAATGGCTTATGTCAAATACCCTTTAAGTGGGTAGTTTTATGTAGTATTAATTTAGGGCTTTCGGTACAGTGGTGATTCTTGTCATTTAGGCTAGCATGATTTTGAAATTATTTTTTTAAAAGAATATTGATGTTTTAACAACTCAAGCCTTGTTAGGCTTCTATTAATGAGTCCTATACTTTTTAGGTTCTTAAATTTGTCAAAAAGAATCCTCACTAGGTGAATCTGATATGAAAAGCAGATATCTCACTTATATTTCAGTAGGTCACTGATTGTGATCGGTCTAGTCTTTTAAAAAAGGGTTACAGAAGGTAAATGCTATAAACAAATCACTTTTTATGAAGAATAGTGAATAAAATTCCTGTGTCCGTATAAGCTGCAGATTCACGTAGTTTTGATTTTAAAGTTTTGTTTTTTGCCTATATCTATATTCATTTATAGCGAAAGGAAGAGAGGGAGAAAAACATTGATTTACAAGAGCTACATGGATCCATTGCCCTCTCACACACCCCAACTGGGGACCTGCCCCACAACCCAGACGTGTGCTTTGACAGAGAATTGAACCAGCCACCTTTGCAAGCTGCCTGGTACTCAGTCCACTGAGCCACATTAGCTAGGGCCTGGTAGTTTTAATTGAGTGAATTTCTTTAAGTAATACCCTAGTGTGGTTATGGACTATTTCCCTTTTAGGGGTAAAAAATTGATTAGATGGCAGGATATAACCTCTTCTTTTAGTGTGGAAATCTCAGTCTTGTTCTGTTTTGATAATCTTAAAGTTTGCTAAATAGTGGTCCTTACTTTGTTTTTATGTGGTTGTGTACAGTCTTATTTATGGTTTAGGGCTAGGATGTAAGAATGGGCAGTACAATTGAAGGCAAAAATAGGAAGGAACAGTTCTAGGTCTAAACCATCTAGGTCTCACCCCACCCCTACCTCTAGTCCTAATCCCTGTTTTTTAAAAAGTTATTAATCTTCCCAAAGGTCGCAGGTTTGATTCCCAGCCAGGGCACATAACTAGGTTGCAAGCCAGGTCTCCAGCCAGGTCCATAGCTGGAGGCAGGTGAAAGGCAACCATACATTGATGTTTCTCCCTTTCTTCCTCTCTCCCTGCCCTCTCTCTGGAAATAATAAAATCTTTTTTAAAAAGTTATTACTCCTATCTCAACTAAAGATTGTCAAATATTTAACATTACATAAACTATTTCATGTCTGTATCTACAAGCTAATAGCATACTGTGTGATTACAATTATTGTGACACCCTGGAAAAGGCAGAAAGTAGCAGTGGTTGCTGGGTTTGGAGGTGGGGGAAAATAGGCAGAGCACAGAGTGTTTTGGGGGCACTGAAAATACTCTATATGATGATATAATGATGGATATGGCTTTATGGAATTGCCCAAACCCGTAGAAATATACAACATTAAGAGTAAACCCTAAGGTAAACTATGGACTTTGGGTGAGTATGATATAATGTAGTTCATCCATGGTTTAAGAAGTACTATAATGAGTGGCGTTTGTAATGGGGGAGACTCTGCATTTGTGATGCTAAGGAGGTATGTGGGGAATATCTGTACCTTCCTCTTTTGTTGTAAACCTAAAACTGTTCTAAAAAAATAAAGTCTTAAAAAAATGAAAAAGAAGCCTACAATGAGTATTTGTGTTCTGTTTAAACTAGAATACTACATACTGCTTGTATTTCACCTTTTCTTGGCAGCTTGATGGCACTGTGCAAAGCACTGATTACCGAACTGTAATGGAACTTCTTTTGGCCTGTAAGTGCCTTTGAACTCTGTTATACTTTTTAGATAGACCTTTTTTTTTTTTAAGAATTAAAAAACCTTTTTTTTTTTAGATTCCATTCATTATTTTTAGAGAGAAGGGCAGGGAGAGGGAGGAGGAAAGGGAGAGAAGCACCAAGTATGGTTCCATTTCACCTGCCTCCAGCTATGGACCTGGCTGGAAACCTGGCTTGCAACCTGGTTATGTACCCTGGCTGGGGAATCGAACTAGCGACCTTTGGGTTCGCAGGCTGGTGCCCATTCACTGAGCCACCAGCCAGGGCTTAAATGTTCATTTTAACGTACCATACCACTGAGAGGAGGGAGCAAGAAAAGCATGACACACGATTTGAGACAAGTGCCACTGTAGGCTACTGCTGGCCTCCAACAAACCATTATTTAGAGTGAGGAAGGAAAAGTCTTAGGCATTTCTCTTACCAGTGAGTGTTGGGAAAGTTCCACCAGCAACATGGCCTGTTCATTAGGTGAAGCTGTCCTTCCCATCTCTTTAATCTTTTTCTTACCACCATATGTCCTATACATTCAGATGTACTCAGCATTATGTAACTATTGACTGTGTACATACATAAACCATATTTTAAGAAATACGTACGTAAACTATAAGATATGTATACAGGGTTGGGCAAAATAGGTTTAGTTATTTGGAAAATAATACAATAATTAACATGAGTAAATTTTTGTGTACTCATAACTGTAAACCTACTTTTGCCCCAACCTATGTAAACCTAAAATTATGTAACAGTAAAATTACTCAGCATTACCTACCAATAGGCTATCATGATTCAAATTGGAGGTGTTTCCGACTGTGCCTAAATATTTGACTGTCCCCTACCTTTACCATGATTTCCAATGGCAACATTGGTTTTTGACATGTATTTTAAAGAGTTAGATTTATGGAAAAACTGAATGGTAGTACAGTGAGTTCTCCTATATACCCTCTTGCTATCCTCTCCCTTTCCTGTTATGGTCTTGCCTTAGTGTGATAAACTTGTTACAATTGAGGAACCAATGTAACTAAAGACCATAGCTTACATTAGAGCTCAATGTCTATGTTGTATAGTCTGTGGGTTTTGAAAAATATGATGTATTCTCCATTACAATATCATACAGAATGGTTTCAGTGCCCCAAAATCCTGTGTTCCTTTCTTTCCTTCTCCCAAATCCGGGCAACCGCTGATCTCTTTATTGGTTCCATAGTTCTACCTTTTATAGGATATCACATAGTCGGAATCATGTAACAGTCAGCTTAGCTTCTTAACACTTAGCAGTGTGCATTTAAGATTTTTCCATGTCTTCTCATGGCATTTCTTTGTAGTGCTGAATAATAGTCTGTTATATGGATATAACAGAGTTTGTTTATCCACTCACCTATTGAAGGACATCTTGGTTACTTCCCAGTTTGGGAAACTAAGAATAAAGCTCCTGTAAATATGTTATGTTCAGGTTTTGGCATGATAAAGCTTTCAACTCATTTGGGTAGATCTCAAGGAATGTAATTCCTGGGCCATAGAATGAGAATTTGTTTAGTTTTGTAAGAAACTGCCAGCCTCTTCCAGAGTGGCTGACATGTATTTTTAAGTTGCTTGTGCTTTTTCAAAAACACATTACTTAGGTATGTAAAGGAATGTGTGTCCTGTGCAGAACCTTAGAATATTTTTTGTTTGTTTTGGTTTTTTTGGTTCCTTTACTTTCTGCATGCTAGTCTAAGTCAGGATGCCCCTAAGAGGTTGTCTATGCTTTGCGCGAAGAACCCTGATCATGGCAGACCTCACTACTTCTTCACATTCTGTCACAAAAATTGACTGTGGACCACTACTCTAACTTCTTACCTACTTTTCTTCTTAGGGCTGTGCAATATTTATAATTTCTATTCCTCACAAGTCTTTCAATACATAAGTGGCAAAAGTAGCAGGTTATGATGATCAGAACAGCTTTATTATCTCTGTTTCACATACAACTGTAAACCTGTATTTGTCCACTCACATTTAATAAGTATTTTCCTAAAGTCTTTTTTTCGCTAGGTTTAAACATCTTTTTCCCATTGGTCTTACCAAAATTGATCCTTTTCATAGCCCTAGTGGAACCTAAGAGGATTTTTTTGCTGATGCAGAAACCCCTTTCATTGTCCACATTTTATGGATGTTGCTTGTCATCTGATGTTTATTTCCATGTTAAGTTTAGTGTCAACCAGCACCCCTGAATCCTTTATTCTTCTTAAGATGATGATAAAAGTCGTCGCCATCCGAAAACTCAGAATGGTATGTTTATGCCTATTAACATTTATCCTTTGAGATTCTGCTCATTATTTTTAGTGTTTAGAGTCTTATGGAATTTGATTTTACCCTGCAAGGGCAGACTTTGTTATCTCTGGCATCTCTAGTTATCTACCTGCTTGACTAATATCTTTTCTGTCTCTTTAGTTTCCAAAATTGCCCCTCAGTTGTTGCCTTTTTTCCGTTTGTTTTTCTCAGTAGCAGATTCCAGCTTGTGTTACTTTGATGGGTGTGTATAGCTAAACATGAACCTCAGACAACAGAAAAACGTATATTTTCAGAGCCACTAGGAACTTGTGGTGGTTTATTGTGTTGAGTATTGAGATCTTTTATATTTCTCCTCTTTTTTTTGACATTTATTATACATTAATTTTGATTACGTAGTCTCCTTTTGGTACTTTGGAGCCAATTCATCTATGTTTTTAGCTTTCTCTAAGCCTTTCTGTATGTTTTGGAAAAGACACAGCCTTGAGATTGTTTCTGTAATGCCTGGTAGATAAAATGGTCCTGGGGTTACTTTGTAAAGCAGAGTACTTAATAGGGGGCTGATCGTGGGCCTGAGTTTCTCAACTGCACAGTGGAAGAGTTTCATTAACTAGGGGGTTTCCACTTGTGCTCTGTGGAGCCCTAAGGAGCCCCAGCACATCCTACAGTGGGTGAGGGGATGAATGGCTATAGCCCCTTCAGTAATAGAGGTTCCACTTTGTCTTAAATTTTGAGGTTCTACATAGGACTTTGTTTAAAGAAAGGATTCCCAAGGGACATCATGCAGCTTGGATGGTATATGTATGTGTGTCTGAGCTTGGAGGCCATCCTCAGATTTTTCATTTGGTAAAGGTGAAGAGAAAGTTATTATGTTGTTTGATTTTTCTTTCCCAGATCTGGAAGTAACCACAAACACACACCCATTATACAAGGATTAGTTACAGTACTTTGTTACATTGTTTTACATTATTATTTCAAAGCGAGAAAAAAATTACAAAACAAGTATTCATAATTCCATTTTGTATAGGATAGATTTCTCAACAGTTTTAGTCTATCTTTCTAGATTATTTTGTCTGTAATCATATCTACACTTTATTTTAATGAAGCCACATTCATTCTAGCAATTTTATATTGTGTATTTTTGTGGTTTTCAATTTTCAACTACATATTATGGACAATTTAGTGTGTCACTAATTACATTAGTCTACTTCATCCTTTAATACTCTGTAGTATTCCTCTGTATTAATGATTTGTAACTATACAGAGTCAGAGTGAGTAAATTCCCTGTTGCACAACACGTGGAATTTGTTCTAAAATGTAACTCTAGGTTTATTTCTATATTGCTTCTGGCATACTCATTTTTTTCAATAGCTTACTTATAATTTACTCTTTTTGGAGGTTGTGGTATTTATTGCTCTACCAGTTGCTTCCCTTTCCTCTGGTTTAATTATGGATCACGACCTCAGTAATATCTCAGTCAAGCTACAGATGCAGATAACCCTTTTCTTTCAGGCAATAGCTCTAATTTAATGTCCCCTTTAATAGTAGAAGTCTGTTCTTAAGAACAAAATCTTGGCAGCCAGAATTATACTTGACACTTTTATTCCAGCATATTATTGCTGGTGAGAAGGTAGTTGTTTTGACTCAAATGAGCTTAGTTCTAAGAGACTAGGAAGGTGGGTGACAGCTTTTTGGTGGTTTGACAGCCAGCTGCAGGATGTCCATTGTGGCCAGGACCAAGTGCTGCTGATAAATGTATATACTACACTTCATTAAATAGTCCTTTTCCCCTACCATTATTTAAAATTTTATCAAAGGTCACATTGAGAAACTGGTGGTGAGAAAAATATTTTTATTCTTACAGGTTGATTATTTTTTGTACAGTGCTCTATATATTTTCAAATACTTATTCTAAATGGATGCAACATTTGATAGTCATGGAAACATTTTGGTGATTTTTTTTTTTTTAATGGGAAATAGAGTGTCAATGTTATTTAGGCAGGTTTTGTTTCTTTAGAAACTTAGGATAGCATATACTCCCTCCACCTTTAAGTTAGGGATAATCTTGTACAGAATCAAAATATTTTAATGTGGAAAAGTTATTCCTAGTTTTAAATGAAGTCATTTTAATTTTATATTCAATCACTTTCTAAATTTAATTTATTTCAATCATGAAACATAATGCTTTTTTCTTTTTCTTTTTTTCCCTCATCTAGAATTCTAAGATGATTTTTCCTTCGTACTGTGTCTGTAACTTTGATTATATGTTATCTTAAATTTTATATGTAATTCAAGATACAGGTTATTTTAATAGTTGCTTACAAAGTAATTACGGGGATTTTAATTTTTGAGCAGGTACTATTCAAAATTTAGATGTTTGACACTTGAAGTATTTATGGGTAGTAATAATTATACCATTTAGAAAGGTTTGTTTTATTTGTTATTAATATTACAAAATCTCTGGGTACTGTTTATCTTTGTCTTAAAATATATTTCATGCATTCTTTTCAATTAGCTTAGGAAGTTCTAATTTCTCATTTATTCAACAAGTGAATTTGATTGATTATTGTGAGCCTTGAACAGTTCTAGGTGCTGGGAGTAAAGCGCTAAATAAAACAGAAAAATCTTTGTCCTTGTGAACTTTCTATTCTAGCAGGTTGAGAAAACAGGTAAACGAAAAGAACAAATACTACATCAGGTGATAATAAGTGCTGTGGGGGAAATAATGTCAGTTTGTAATTATCCCCATGTTGTTCAGAAAACTAATCCTCAGAAGTACCATGGCTGCAAATTGGAACCTGGGTTGGATATATAATGGACTTTTGACTATTGATTGATGTGTAATTTGAATGGATTTCCATACTGTCTGCTCCCTTTCATACTCCTTTCAGTTGCACAATTGTATTAATTTTTAATGTGGTTCTATTTATTTTTGATTAAAATAATATTTGTCATAGTGTTTTACTTTGACATGTGTGAGAAAAATCTATCAGAAAAAATCTATTTGTTACCTCTTGCATGCCCCTAACGGGGGACCTGGCCTGCAACCCAGGCTTCCCTGATGGGGAATTCAACCAGTGACCCACACCATTCAGGAAAGAACACATTCTTGAATCACTCCAGCATAGCTCCTTTAACTTACTTAGTTAACCTTGTTTTCGTAGGCTGTTTTGACATTCATAAAGAAAATGTTTAACAAATTCATAAACCGAGATACAGTAATTGAGACTTACTGAATACTGTTATCTTAGAAAAGGTACTCCTGGCACTTTTATAACTAATTTGTTGAGAAATTAATGTATTTAAATAATAAATATTTACCTGAACATTTCTAACACTATAAACAGAGTTTTTAATTATATTCAAAGAAGGAGCAAAAAAAAAAAGTTAAAAAGTTGTTAAAAATAATTTTAAAAACATTTAAAGCAGTTAAAAATTAACACACTTAAGCCATCAGTTCACAACCTCCTACTCAACGTTTCTATGTAGATTTTTAATAGGCATCTGGATTGTTCCTCTGGCATTCATTCCTGTTTCAATAAATGACTGTTATGTTCTTCTAGTTGCTCAAACCAAAAACCTTGGAGTCATTCTTGACGGCTCTTTCACTGGACCCTGTATGCAAATCATCAGGAAATTCTGGCAGCTCTCTATCTTTGACACATGCATAATCCATGATAACTTCTCACCAGCTCCACTTCTGCTACGCTGGTCCAAGCCCTGCTCGTCTTTTAGTGGTAGCCTTTAATTGGTTTTCCTGCTTCCCTTTTCCCCCTTTAGCTTGCTTTCACATATCAGGCCGAGTGATTTGACTTTGGGTGGTGGGCGCACAATGCATTATATACAGATCATGTATCATAGGAGCCAACACCTGAAACCTATATGGTCTTGTTAACCTATGTCACCCCAATAAATTTAATTTAGAAAATGGCCCTGGCTGGTGTGGCTTAATTGATTGAGCACCAGCCTGTGAACCAAAATATCACTGGTTTGATTCCCAGTCTGGTCACATGCCCGGGTTGCAGGTCAGGTCCCAAGTTGGGGGCTTGTGAGAGGCAACCAATGTTTCTCTCCCTCTTTTTCTCCCCTGCTTCTCCTCTTTCTCAAAATACAATAAAATCTTTTTAAAAATACAGGCAGGCCTAGGAGTCTCATCTTAAAACTGATGCATATAGAAATCATTCTGTTTGGATTATTTACTGGAGGTGGCTTTAGAAGTTGTCATGAGTTGGTTCCTGAGCCCAAGATTTGCACAAAGGTGGTTTATCTTGGAACAGTCTCAGAACACTTGTAAGGGAGTGAGGTGAACTGCAGGGGAGGAGATGAACTGCAGAGCAATTGGAGCAGAGGCCTCAGCCCATCCCCACAGCTCCCAGAAGCTGGAATGGCCCCACAGATTTGACCTGAATTGAAGTTAGGAGCTGGGTCTTTGTGCCCCTCCCCCTTTCTGCCCTTATCAGCTACTCGTAGGAAATATGCTGGCCTTATAGGAATGGGATGTAATCTTGAGTAAGCAAAAGAATTGCTTGAGCGAGGAATCAATGGTGAACCCTCAGCAGCTAACATTATGGCTTCTGGGAAAATAAGGATCTTATTTGCCATAGACAGATCTGGAGAGTGTGCAATAGCATCCACAATAGGGGTGGACCACAGAAATTGGGGGGTGCAAAGGTGGTCCCCTTAATCACAAATAATCCTTTATTATGCCAGTGCCTAAGGACCCCATAGCCCAAGGACCAGTTTGTAGAGCTATAATAAGAATTTTAAAAGTTTGTGTTTTTATGCTGATGGAAATCTTTAATGATTCTTATCCTATTATAAATCTAAAACTTCTCTTCTGCAGTGATAAAGGACATTTTCATAAAATAAACCATAGTTTCTTTTTTAAAAAAGATTTTATTATTTTTAGAGAGAGGGGAAGGGAGAGACACAGAGAGGGAGAGAAATATCAATGTATGGTTGCCTTTCACCTGCCTTTAGCTGGGGACCTGGCTGGAGACCTGGCTTGCAACCTGCTTATGTGCCCTGGCTGGGAATCGAACCAGTGACCTTTGGGTTCGAAGGCCGGTGCCTTATTCGTTGTGCCACCAGCCAGGGTGAAACCATAGTTTCTTAAATCAGTATTTCTCCGAGCAGATTTTTGGAGAGATCCATAGAGGGGAGGGCATCCTTAGGAAGTTTTTTTACAAGGAGTTTGTACATTATTCAATTATAAGAAACACTGGGCCCTGGTGGGTGGGTCAGTTGGTTGGTACATCGTCTTGTACACCAAAAAAAAAAAGAAAAGAAAAGAAAAGAAAAAATTGTGGGTTTGAATCCTGGTCAGGGTACATACATACCTAGGTTGTGAGTTTGATTCTTGGTTTGGCATGCAGGGGGGACAACTAATTGATGTTTCTCTCTTCCCTCTCTAAAACCAACATATTCTTAGGTGAGAATTATTATGAAAATAAACAAATGCTGGAAGTAGTTGGGCTGTGTGAGGCCACAAATCAGAGTGGGGTTCAAATCCCTAATGTGCTTACAAACCGTAACATTAGGGAAATAATGAAAAATTTTGAATCCTTTATGTTCTCATTTGTGAAATGTACCTACTCACAAGGTTGTTGTGAAGATTAAATAAAATAATGCAACAAGGATTGAGCATGGGCCTGGCATTTAATAAGTGGTGCATATTACACATCGTCATTTATGTCACTAAATTGTACATTTTACAACTTGGCATGCATCTTTTTTGTATTACCTGGAAAAAAGAGGTGTTAAGAAGTTAATTTGGAATCTATCATTATAGCTGTTCATTCTGTGACTGAACAATGTGGTGGTGAAATAATCAAACCAAAGATACAAATTAAAAAAAATAAAATAAAATAAAATATCCCTGGCTGGTGGCTCAGTGGATAAGGCGCCAGCCTGCGAACCCAAAAGTCGCTGGTTCAATTCCCAGCCAGGGCACATAACCAGGTTGCAAGCCAAATCTCCAGCCAGATCTGTAGCTGGAGGCAGATGAAAGGCAACCATACATTGATGTCTCTCTCCCTCTGTGCCTCTCTCCCTTCCCCTCTCTCTGAAAATAAATAAAAATCTTTAAAAAAAAAAAAATGTAAGTCAGAAAGTTAGGTCATATCTCTCTCCTACTCAAAACCCTTCAAACCATCTCATTCAGAGTAAAATCTAAGGATCTTAATGTAGCCTTCAAGGCCCCACAAACCCTGACTAACCTCTCTGGAATCTCATCTGCCTCTCCTCCCTCGGATGCTTTCAGTAGGTACTGGGGGGCAGTTTGTCATCCCTTGGTGACACCAAGCAGGCTCCTGCCTGGGCGTCTTTTCATTTGCTGCTTTTGGTGTCTAGTGACTCTTCCCGCCAAGTATTTTGTGCTATCGCCCTCTCCCTCACTTCTTACAGATCTAAGCGCAGACAACTTGTCAGAAAGGCATCCATTCCTCAACTGACCTCTCCCTTGCCCCCAACCCCCCATCTCCCTTCTTCCTAAAACATTGTGTATATGTTCGCTTATTTATCTTCCTCTGATAGAGTGTATAAAATCAAGAAGGCAAGGACTTTTATTCCATGTTCACTGCTATCTCCTCTGTGTCAATGCTTGACACATAGTAGGTATTATGATGCATGTGTTGAATAAATGAATTTATTGAATTTTTTGGAAAGGCATTGTCTCAGTTCTTTTTTTTCCACTGCATTTTCATTACCATCCCCTTGTTGATGAAGCTCAAATTTACACCTGCAACACAACTCCAGATATAGGGTCTGCTAGATAGCTAGCATGAATGTTGTTACACACTGTCTTTCTCTGCAAATCTGCCCTTTTGCTGTTTCCTTGCTTTGGTTAGTGAGTTCTCGCTACTAATCCAAGCCAGAAACAGGGGAGTCATCTTGGAATTCCCTTTCCCTTGTTAACGTCCAATTGTTAACTAAGCCCTTTCCATTTTCACCACCTAAATATTTCACATACACCTTTACCATCTTCACTGTCTAAGTTGAGGCAGCCATTAGTACTCCCCCAGGAACCACTGAATCAGTTGAGTTGATTGATTCAACGGACTGGATTGACTCAGTCCTTCCCAGGCCATTTGTCACCCAGCTGTAGAGTCTACTCATCACCTTTGGCAATGCTTCCATCCTGTAGCCCAGAGCCCTGTGGCCAGTTGTTACAGAGGGCTTTTGTGACCTAATGGTTATCTGTAGGCTCAGAAGAAAATACTATTTCTCAAAAGTATTGCTTACTAGTTAAAAAAATAATGATTTATATACTGTTTTCATATGTTTTTCTGAAGAAATGCAACAGTCATGGAATAGAGGTTTCTTTTTTGTTTTGGTCATTATAAAGGCATCTTCATAATATTAGATATCATCGAACTAGAAGATAAAATAAAAATAATTTGGCACGGCATATAAGATATCATCGAACTAGAAGATAAAATAAAAATAATTTGGCACGGCATATAAGAGCCTGCCATCTGGCCTCCCCCAAGCAGAGCCTCTGGTGCACTCCATGCTTGATCATGCTCCCTGTGCCACCCAGTTTCCTCTGTTCTTAATAGCTCCCCTTTATCCCCTTCTAGCCCCCAGCAACCCCTTAGAATAGCTGCTCCATAGAGTCTTTCTTGATCAGCATAAAAGATTCCTTTCCAAGGCCTACAGAGACCGAACACGATTTTTCCAGTGTTGTCTCCCGCACCCTCCCCTTTTCACCAGGCTCTTCCCAGGGCTATGTTCTCATCTATTCATGTCACAAATCAAATGTGTTTCATCAGAGACCATACCCACCCCCCTGTCCCGTTTTCTTATTATGTGGCCTTATTTTATCTTCTGCATAGCACATGTCACCTCTTGAACTTTATTATAGCTCCCTCTGTCATCTTAACATTTAGACATTGCACTGCAGAGTCTTGTGGTGCGGGACCGTGTAAGCATTGTAAGTGAGCAAGGCAGCCCAGGAGTGGGCGCCCTAAAGAGAACTTATCGTTGATAGGAACTTGCTCTGCTCCCCCCAGCCAGTCAGTTGCCAGTGTGACATGATAGTAATGATTAGCATTTATTGGAGGGACCCTCTGCTGAGTGCTTGACTTAATATTTCATTTCATTGTCACATCAGCACTATGAGGAACATATTAATACATTTTCACCAGTTTATAAAAGGGAAATTGAGACACGTAGGTTAAGTAACATGAAACTAGCAAAATGGCAGAGCTGGCTCTTGAGCCCAAGGTTTTAACATAGTACTGCTTCCTGGTGTTCCCAGGTCTTTCTGACTTTTCAAGAGAAATGAGAAATCTGGAACTTTTACGCTAATTGTCGGTAATTCACATTTAAAAACCAAACACACAAAAAAAAAACAGCGCGGACCAAACAAAACAGCCATAAGAGGGAACTGCTTCGGTTGACATGGGTCTTGTCTGACCAGACACGGAGCTGCCTTTAGTTCTACCAGTGAGACTCTGGGGTTCAAAGGTCCGATTGGTGACTGGTAAGCAAGTGCAGCTGATTGTTCTCCGTCTGACTTTCTTGCTCTACAATCAGTTAAATACTGCTTTCTGGTTCTGTGGCATGTAGCAGTTACACAGTGCTTTCGTATACATTGTTGGGCTTTTTACAAGTCTCAAGTGATACTTCCGCCACCACACTGTGTGTGTGTGTTCCTTAGCTCTTAGTTTCACAGTGGACCAGAGGGAGTGAACCACAAAATGATGAATGATGGGCTCACTTCCTCATCTGTATTAATACTGCGTTTGCCACTGATCTTATGTCCAGCTACATGTGAGAAAGCGTGCTTTTAAACATTCCATATTAAGTTAATGAGATAATAAGTACACTCTATTCATCAGTTGTGCAAAATTTATGGAAAATATAGTACTGTGGATTTCTGGTCAAGATGGCAGTGTGGTAAACAGCCTATCTCCTCATACAACCACATCAAAATTAAAACTAAATATAGAACAACCATCATGTCAGAAATCAAGTTGAATAGAAGTCTGAACTACGGAATGAAGAGAAACCACATCTGTTCAGACTGGTAAAAAGGGGCAGAGGGGCAGAGATGCGGTGGATAAAAATTCAGGCAGGATATCCGGAGTGAGGAGTCCCAGCTCCACACCAGGCCCTCAGCCCAGGGTTCCAGGCAAGGAAGGTAAGTCCCCAGAAACCAGCAGGGATTGAGCCAGTGGAAGAAACTCCTGGAGTCCCAAGCAGTTCCCCTTAAAAAAACCCACACGTGGACTTACTCAGATGTGCTCCCTCTGAGCTCCAGCACTGGGGCAGCAGCTGGAAAGGCTCCAGTGGCAAAGAGGGACGAGTTGAAATGTCTGGCATCAAGGCAGGAGCTGGGGGAGAGCTTTCTCCCAGACAGAACGGCAGGCAGAGGCCATTGTCACTTTTCTGAGCCCTCTGCCCACAGAGCCACAGGGCTGACAGGTGGGTGCTATATCTGAGACCCCAACAACCTGGCTAACAGTTTGTCCTGCCCTGAAGATCCCCTGAGACTTGGTCCCACCCAACTTATGGGCCCATCGAAACTGTTAACTTTAACTTTTCCATATGAATGGCAGGTCTTGGTTCATGCTTCACAACTTCCTAAATTTTATTAAACAATAAATCCTATCAAACAAGCAACTGCTAAGTGGCCCCAGGCCCAGCACTAGCAGCAGCCAGCCTAGATTCATAGTTTGGCTTCATCTGGGTACCTCCAAGCCCAGTACAAATGGCAGCATCTCAGATTGCTTTATAGCTCATATAGGGTGAACTCAGGTTGGGTCTGACCTTGGCCTGCACCACCCAGGAAATCCCAGGACTTGCACACCCAGTGCACAGCTATAGAACATGTTCCGAGCACCCCCGCCTTGTCCCTGCACAGCTGATCCTCCATGGAGGGTGCAGGTTGGGGGTCAGTGGTCACAGCCAGTCCTTGCTGCTGACTGGCCTGGGTAAATCCCTCCCATTGATGAGCCCACATGAACCAAGGCTCAACTGTAAGAGGAGGGTGTACTCAGCCCACATGGACATGAACAGTGGTATGGGATTTGCCTGAGGAAGTGGGTGTGCTGGGTGGAGGTGGGCAAAGGGGGAAAAATTAGGAGAACTGTAATACCACAATCAATAAAATACAATTTTAAAAACTACAGTACTGTAGATACTGGGGTTTTAGTTATTAGATTTTTATTCTGCATAAACTTGATTTTCATTGGCCTGGCCTCCAATTTTTCATGTGTTTCTTTATTTCTAAATTTACATAACAATAATTAATGTAAATAGTTTACAAATACTAGGGACTTAACATGCTATTTTAAGTTCATTTTAAAGTAATTTATTTTATTTTTTAAAGACTTTTATTCTTTTTAGAGAGAGGGGAAGGGAGAGAGGCAGAGAGGGAGAGAGACAACAATGTATGGTTGCCTTTTACCTGCCTCCAGCTACGGACGTGGCTGGAGACCTGGCTTGCAACCTGCTTATGAGCCCTGGCTGGGAAATCGAACCAGTGACCTTTGGGTTTCACTGGCTGTTGCCTTATCCACTGTGCCACCAGCCAGGTCTAAAATAACTTTTATAAAATAATATAATGATTGCAAACATAAAAGTTGTGTGCATAATTTTCTGTTTTCCTCAAAAATCAGCTCTTGATCCTTTATTAAAGAAAAAACAATTTTATTCCCTTTTCCTCTACCAAAAAGGGGAGTGGCTATTTAGCTAAACTGTTTAATATGGGTGAAGAAAAATGTGAAATCAGTAAACTATACTGGTGCTTGTGGAAGATTAGCTTCAAAAGATGTTGCTTTGAGAACTTCATGAATTGCATTTATTCCTGTAGCTGGAAAACATGCTGTTAGGACCCTTAAGGTGTAGGAACTACTCCTCCAAGTAGCTGTATCCTCTAAGGCCATGATTGGGAGGGTGGGAGACATGTAAGAGGAACAGGGATGGGTGACTGCAGGTGCAACTTGAAAAATCACTTAATTTCCACGTGCATGTTATTTTTGTAATCCTAATTCACTGGACCCCAGTAAAACCCACATTTGGCTTAAACACACACACACACACACACACGAGCCCCGGCAGGTGTGGCTTAGTTGGTTGGGAATTGTTCCCACAAAGCTGAAAGTTGCCAGTTCAGTTCCTGGTCAGGGCACATGCCTAGGTTGTGGGTTGGGCCCAGTCACAGCGCATATAAGAGGCAACTGATGGCTGTTTCTCAATCCAAGTTTCTCTGCCTCTTTCTCCCTCCCATCCCTCCTCCCCTCCCCCGCCCCCAATCTAAAAAAGGAAGGAAGGAAGAGCACGTGATAGTGCAGGATAGCTATTAAGGAACCCAAGCCAATAATGGTTAAGAGACTGCTTTAGGACAAAGAGTGAATGGATTCTGATGGAGAAGATGGAGCAGGCAGGAGATGTGGGTTCGAGTTTTAATTTTGCCATCAGGTAGAGATGTGACTTAACTCGTTTAGCCTTTCTGGGTCTCAATTTAATCTGTAAATTGAGAAAATCAAAGTAGCTAGTCTCCAAGGTCCTAAATTAAAGTAAATCTCTTTACTTTTAAAGAGATTTAAAAGTAAATCTCTTGTGGGCAGTTGGGTCTGACTAGTTATGGGGATAAAAGGATATATTAATAGTAGGGAAGCCAAAGTGAGTAGTACCAGATTTTTCAGGCAGCCTTCATCTGGGTATCATTTGTGCTTCCTAACAAGTCAAATACAGAAGAAAGAGAGCTTTTGATGAAATAAAACTTGTCTCCTGCCTCATCTCTTTTCTTTCCATCTCCAGTTTTACAGTTCAGAGACAGATGATCTTTAAAATAATAAATTTATTTTACTATTTCAGTTTTTAGCTTCTCGTGAAGTTACTTCCATAAGGCTTAATAACATACGTAAACTTCTATTCCTTATTTATCAACTTGAGATAATATCTGAATTTTTTTATATGAAAACTAAGAATTAACATTTTTACCCTCTTCTGTTTCCCTTTATTTGATAATTTATATTATTTTGTCTTTTATTTTTATAACTTTAAATGATAAACATATATATACATATATGAGAATTTTTATGTGTTTATTTGAGTTAAATTGAGGACAGTGTCAGAAAGCTAGATCTCAAATGCTCCTAAACTTTTATTTGTTGATCCATCAACTTTCACTAGGGTCTCACCTTATAAATTTGTAAATTAGAGTTATAATTGCAGTACTTTCCCTTTTCTAGGAGCAGTACTTAACTTCTGCATTGTTAAAGTTAAGATTTTCATTCAGCTGTATCCACCACCAAGTACTATGTATTTAACTTTTTTTTTTTTTTTTTAAGATTTTATTCATTATTTTAGAGAGAAGGGCAGCGAGGGAGGGAGAAAGGGAGAGCAACATCAATGTATGGTTGCCTTTTACCTGCCTCCAGCTATGGACCTGGCTGGAGACTTGGCTTGCAACCTGGTTTGCAACCTGGTTATGTGCTATGGCTGGGAATCGAACCAGCGACCTTTGGGTTCGCAGGCTGGCGCCTATCCACTGAGCCACAAGCCAGGGTTGTGTACTCATCTTTATGTTTAGATTGCTGCTTCTACTGAAATTACTTTTCTGTGCCTGCAAGTCCAGAATTATAACTATGATTCCTCAAAGTTTTATGTCCTTGTAATGCTAAGGAAGTAATTGGGTATGTGTTAAATAAAGACTTAGGTTAGTAAACCATTAATTTACTCATTTAGGCAATAGGTATTTATTGAATATCAGAAATGTCACCACACACCCTGCCTGGCTGGTGGCACAGTGGATAAGATGCCAGCCTGCAAACCTAAGGGTCACCGGTTCAATTCCTCAGCCAGGGCTTATAACCAGGTTGCAAGCCAGGTCTCCAGCCAGGTCTGTGGCTGGAGGCAGGTGAAAGGCAACCATACATTGATGTTTCTTACCCTCTCTGCCTCTCTTCCTTCCTCTCTCTCTGGAAATAATAAATAAAACCTTAAAAAGAAAGAAAGAAAGAAACGTTACCACCATGCTGTTTAGAATAGTGACAAATTAAAAACAACCTAAATGACTGATTTTTGGAATTTGTAAAATAAGTACAAAAATTCCCTTGCTTTTACAGGGTATGTTCTGTAAACGTTTTTTAAATGATGTAAACATGTTAACATGAACATTTGAATTTTTTAATATTTTATTTTTTTAAAGATTTTATTTATGTTTGGAGTGAGGGAAAGGGAGGGAGAAAGAAAGGGAGGAAAACATCAGTGTTTGGTTGCATCTCACACACCCCAAACCTGGGACCCAGCCTGCAACCCAGGCATGTGCCTGACTGGGAATTGAACCTCAGACCCTTTGGTTTATAGGCTGGAACTCAGTCCACTGAGCCACAGCAGCCAGGGCTAAATTCTTTGTTACATGAAAATATTTATGAAATAGTATGTACAGTATAGCCTCACTTTGTCTTTTTTTTTTTTTTTTTTTTTTTTTTTTAAGAACAATATAAGGCTAGAAGCATATTGTATACACCAAATTGTAATGTGGCCATCTTAGGGAATTTGTTTCTTTTTTGTTTTTTCTTACCTGTATTTTCTCATTTACCTGAAAAGAACATGTAAATTAAAGATTAAAAATTAAGACTTGCCAGTCATACTTTTTCTTGGAATACTAGTGCTAAAATAATCTAGGAGTACCTGATAAGAATTCAGTAAATATTTGGAATGAGAGAATGATCAAATCACAGAGATTCATAGGTTTGAAGTGTTGACACTTATACCTTCGTAATTTTATCCAGAAACAAGTTCAGTTATTTCAAAAGAAAAACCTAGCGTTGAACTGTCTGCCAGAATCTAAGAAACAGCTTGAACTGAATGTTGGCAGATCCAGCAGAATTGAGGCCCACGTAGAAGCAGCCAGGCAACAATGCTATGTTTCACAGTAAGCAGATCTGCATGAAAGTGTCCTTTGTATTTGTCTGAGACTGGGGTGGGATTTGTGGCAATTTATGTTATTTCCTCTTAATGGAACTTGAAGCAGCCTCTAATCCTGCTGTCACATGACAACTACTTATTTGATTTTTGGTAATTTGGGGAGCAGCTGTGGACAAATGATTTTTCTGTAAAAAGAGCCAGCTGCATTCTGACCCATTTGCAAATAAATGCCTGGGCATACTAAACTTTCTATCCATCATGTGTTAACCTAGAGATAGCATCAGCAACTTACCTGATTTTTGTTGATACTTGTAGCTGTTAAGTATCTGAATATTCGAGAATGTATTTTCTAATCCTTTTTGTCATTGTCATTAGCATTAATTAGGTACCTTCTACATTCACAGTACTGTGCCAGACACCAGGTTGTAAGCTGTAAGGTGTTGTACAATGTGGATAGACTACTTTCTTCTTTTAACAGCCGGGTCTACTTCAGCTTCATTGTTAGCAGGTTAGATTGCAGTGTAAAGAAAGAGTTTGGTGGGGGGGCAGCCTGGAGCTGTGTTCCTTTGGTCCCCAGACTTCTGAGTCTGCTGCCTGGGTGTTTATTGATGCCCCCTTACTATGCCGTATGCTTTATTAGCTGTTACCTCTGCCTGCGGTGCCCTTCTTTTATTCTGGCATCTGGCTGAAGACTCTTGTCGCCTTCATGATAGCTACTCAATGTCCTTGCAGTCTTTCCTTTCTCCCTAGTGCTCTGTTAGCCTTTGAGAATTATCACTAGAATATGTTTTTAATGTTTTTTTTTTTTTTCCATTTTTCAATGGCAGAAGTTTTCTTATCCAACTTCATTAGTTTGCACTTACTTTTTTAATAAGCTCATACAACCCAGGGAATGAAGAAAAAGTCAGAATTGGGTAGGTCAGGTCTTCTATAATGAGTAAAAGAAAGCTTTACTTGTGATTGTGAACACCTGTAGGGCAGGGAAGAGACAGTGGCAGCCCTTTCTTTCCGTGTTGAATTTTCTTGAGGCAGATTGATCTGAATTTTTGTATGAACCCACTTTATTACAAATTTCTTTTAACATTATACGTAATGGCCTGTGATTACACGCAATTAATTTCAAAACTTAAAAGTAAAATGTGGAACTGCATTGTTCAGTGTGGGAGCCATAGCCATATGTGGCTAATTAAATTAAAATGAAATAAAACTAAATAAGATTTCATTTTAAATTCCTTTAGTCACAGTTATCACATTTCATGTGGTCAATAGCAACATGTGGTTACTGGCTATTGTTTTGGACATAGAACATTTGCCTCAGCACAGAAATTTCTATATGTCAATGCTGATCTAGAACCTAAAGAAGAATTGATGTATTTTAAAGCATTTGGTGAAGTAGATTCACCTATTTTCCACGGAAGGATATTGGTTCTAGTTGAAGAATTTTAAGCAACCTGAACTTCCCTGTGCTCTTCATATTTTTCTTTGGTTGTGGCACCCTCTAGTGTTTCATCTGTGGTATAGCTGTGTAATCATGAAATAATCTAAGATTTGAGTTCAAGAGCAGTAAAACATTTTGGAAAGTTTTGTGGGTATATGCACTTTTCTAGGGAGAAGATCTGTAGCTTTCACACATTCTCAAAAGGGTCCATAATTTGAAAAATGTCAAGAATACTCCTTGATAGAGATCTATATATGGTCAAAACTGGTTTGTGATCTATAAGCATTTTTTCTCCAGGGTAAAAATAAATCATGTAACTTTCCTTTGGGCATTTCTTTTTTTTATTGTTGTTGTATTACATCCATCCCCTTTTTCCTCCCTTCTAATCCCTTCCCCACCCACCCATCTTTGGGCATTTCTGTGCTTTATACGTTTATGTGGAATAATAACAACAGGTTATAGTTAATCTGACACTCATCGTGTACCATGTTTTATTTTAAGCCCTTATACCTATATTAGCTCATTTGATCCTCACAATAATTAGGTAGGTTCTATTATTGTTCCCATTTGAGAGATGATACAACTAATAAGGCATAGAAGTCAACTGGAACTTATCTAAGATGCTAGTGAGTGGAAGGGCAAAGATATGAAGCCAGTACCCTAGCTCCCTACTGTAAAAGTGAGGATAAGCCTTAAGCAGGTATGAGGTGGAATGGAGGGGAGACTTTGCATACTTTTGTACATTTTAGGTCCAGTTACAGAATAAGAAAAAATAATAACTCAAAATTGCTGTAAGCCACACTGGCAACCAGTTAGTACCCACTATTGATTTCCAGTAGATAGGATAGATTTCATAGTCTGCCAGGAACTGGGGTGCTAAGTGAAGGTCAAAGCTGCCATTGCTATCGCATATTCTCCGGTTTGTTCAGACACCCAACCTCGTCTATTCATTGCATAATCTGATAAATATTTTTGTGACTGTTATCATTATTTCTGTAAAAAGGCACTTATTGTAATGTCGATTTTGAGGTTTGCTGAAATGTTAGATTTATTAAATACTTAAAGAAATTTAAGATAGGCACAAAGAGAAAAGTTTGTGTTTACATCTCCTACTTCCTTTCTGTCGGTACCCCCTTTTCACTTCTAAGTGTCCCATTTCTCTCGCGAGGTATTTTATTCTCTCTAACTTTGCCTTGTTTTAGTGATGCATCAAACTCAGGGTTTTCAATTTAACTTCTCTCAGTGTACGGAAACAGAAACCCTAGTCATGGGCTTATAAAAATGTCCTAGAATCATTTTGTTGACAGTATAAAATGTCAGTACTTTTTATTGTATTGACTTATACAGGTCAATATAAAATGTTGCTGCTTACCAGCACTCTGGGTAATTTCTGATGAGGCTACATTTTTTTCTTCCCCTTGTATCAGTTAGGGCCTAGTAGATATTTAAGAGAATTTAATTCTGGGAATTGGTTAACCTGTTGAAGACTTAAAAAAGCAAAATGTAGACACTGAGGTAATCCAGATATTAATAACTTCAGGAAGTAGCTACTGCCCTTAGGGCTAGGGAACAGAAGAGAAGAGCCTTAGGAGGTTCCGAGGGGCCCACACCCAGCTGTCATCTGGCCTCTGAGTAGGGTGCCAAACTGCTGGTGCTGGGCTGCCTGGGGAGAGCGCCACAGCTGGAGTCAGGGAGATGAAGCTGTCCTCTGCTGCTGGAGCCACACTGAGAGGAACAAAAACAGCAAGGAAATTCCTTCCCTCCTGTTCCCATCTTACAGTGCTGCCTCCCCTTGGTAAAATGTAACTGGAAGCTGGCTGGCAAGTTCTATAAACCAGGTTAACTGACCTAGCCTGGAGCTGGGTGTAGAGAAGTTCAGATCAAGTACAGAAAGAGACAAGAGATGAGTAGCCAGCACAACCTTGGAGGGGAATATTATTGCCTGGATTTAGCTCTAGTAATTAAAATGTGCAACTAATTATCCCCAAGCAAATTATGATAGCTATTATACATAGAGATTTTACGGCACCAAGCCCTGACTTCAATGAGCTTAAGATATTGTTTTCACAAAACCATCGTTAAGT
Organism: Noctilio leporinus; assembly: GCA_004026585.1. Taxonomy (NCBI): domain Eukaryota; kingdom Metazoa; phylum Chordata; class Mammalia; order Chiroptera; family Noctilionidae; genus Noctilio; species Noctilio leporinus. Next base: position 88,458 of record PVIW01001347.1, on the reverse strand, counting down.
CATTATGAAGTTGTGTGGTAAAGCCTGTTTTTCTCTTATTACGTAAAAGCATCATTAGTAACTGGATATTTGGGCTGCTATTAATATTAATGCATATTGACATATTTTATCAACATATGAGAATGAAAAATGTGTGAATGTAGCCATACAACATTTTGTTATTTTCAGATGATCCAAATTAGTAAGGTAGTCTAACTTAAAGCAAAACTTTTTTTTTTTTAACCAATTCTTTTTTTAAGGGAGGGGTGTGATATGTTGTTACCTTTTTAAAAAATTATAGTTGTATTCAATATTATTTTGTGTTAGTTTCAAGTGTATCACACATTCATGTGATAAAAGATCAAATAGAAGTATTTCCAATAAAAATCAGTGGACTTTTGCCACGTTCATCCTCTACCCACCCCGTCCCACTTTTTAAGAGACAGTTACTTTAATTTTTTATTTATATTTCATTTTGTTTATAGTGTTAGCAAATAATTCCTACATAACTGAAGTAATATGTCTATATCACTTTTTCTTGGTTTATCAAACGGGCATTAAATAAAAGATTTTAGTTATATTTAGAGAGAGAATAAGAAAAGAAAAAAGAGAAGGAGAGAAACAAATTGCTTGCCACTGGAACATGCCCAGCCAGATGGAACCCACAACTCAGGCATGTGTCCTGACCAGGAATTGAACCAGCAACCTCTGCTTTGCTGGAAGATGCCCAATCAACAGAGTCACACCAGTCAGGGCTCCCCTTTAATTTTGATAGTTATGTTGAAATACTGAGCTCTTCTCTCTGCTTTTGATAGCATCTTCTGGCTCCCTCACTGTGTAAAGATAGGATATTAGTGCTCCTAGCCATTTGTATAACTCTCCAATTCTCCCCTACTTCCTCATGTCTCTCTGCCCTGTCTTTGCTTTCACATTGTCATGGTTCACAGAAGCTTTACACTGTTTTGTATTCTACATGATTTTCTATATTTTTATTTGTAGTTGGAGTCTGAAAATGAAACCAATGAACCACATACCTGCCTATGGCTTATTATCATCATCATCATCATCATCATCATTATTTTGCTTTGTAGAGTCCAGTTGTGTGGAAAGAGGATTATTATTTTCCTCTGCAGGGCTATTTGAAAGAGACTATTCCTAGGATGGTCAAATGGTTTATTATAAGTACCATTTATTACTCAAAATTAAGCCACATTTTACGTTGCTTCTGTTTTCACTTTGACTTTCTTGTGCAATTTTTAATTTTTATTTTTCCTGCTTTGGTGAGTTTTTATCTATTACCCTATATCTTCCAAGAATCAAATCCTATCTCTGGCTCTGTTTTGAAAAAGTCTGTTCTGCTGAGTAAAATTTCTGTCCTAGTTCAAAAGTTTCGATTCTGGGCTTGCTGGGAATGTAAATTGAGCCTCTTTGTTTTTTCTGTTCCTATTTGGACCTTAGGTACCTTCTTGCTCTGAGACTTTCCCTTAGGCAGTCCTTGAAGCTTTTCTTTTGATATGATAATGTTATTGATTAGACTAATGCTTTCTTTTACTTTTAGGTATACTTTGATTAGATTTCCTGGCCTGCGGTTTCCTACTTTGATTTTTAAAATACTCTCTACACGTAATCTCATCTATTATGTGTGGATTAGACTAACTTTAACTCTTGGACATTTCCTCCAAATTCCACTAGCTCCCCTGGTATTTTGGACTACATCTTCCAGGGTGCTCAGACAAGAATATCTGATTATTCTGTGCTCCCCTATTATCTTTCAGTTCCAGCCTTACTGACTTCGAATGGCAAAAGCAAAGACTCCAGTACCACCATGCACCCCTCTTTATATAATAAAGAAGAACCTTTAGATAAAGCACATGTCATATTACTGTTTGGGGAAATGATTTTTTTTTTAATGTAGTGTTGATTAATCTGCTGAACATCACTGGCTCCAGATGATAGGCAGATATGCCTTTTTAATCTCGTGTGATGTTTAGAGTTACAGAGCATTATTTGTTGGTGATGCTTTTATCTTGCTTTTCACGTGTGTTCAGAGGAATCACTGTCAGGTTTATGCTCTCCATTTTGTGCATTGCCATAAAATGATGCTGGAAGCATTGCTTACCTGTAGTTTTCTAGTAGTTAATATAATAAAGAATGGCTTTTTACCAGCATATGCAATGGAATACTACTCAGACATAAAAAGATGAAATACTGCCATTTGCAACATTGATGGATTTTTTTTTTTCTTTTACTTATTTTAGAGAAAGAGGAAGGGAGTAAGAGAGAGAGAAATGTTGATATGAGAGAGAAACAGATCATGCTCCCCATTAGGGGACCAAACCTACAACCGAGGCATGTGCCCTGACTGGGAATTGAACTGGTGACTTTTCACTTTGCAGAACGATGCCCAGCCAACTGAGCCACACCAATAAGGACAACATTGATTGGTCTTGAGATTATGCTAAGTGAAATAAGTCATACAGAAAAGGAGAAGAACCATATGATTTCACTCATATTTGGTATATGAAACAAAACAACAAATGACATAGGCACAGACAATAGTGTAGTGGTTACCAAACTAAAAACTCATAGACACAGACAACAGTGTGGTGGTTATCAAAGTGGAAGAGGAGTTGGGGGAAGATGAAGAGGGTAAAGGGGGTCAAATGCTATATGACGATGGAAGGAAACTAGACTTTGGGTGGTGAGCACACAATTGAGTACACAGATATATTATAAAGTTGTACAACTGAAACGTAAATGATGTTGTTAAGCAATGTTCCCTCAGATACCTGACCAAAATCTTTTGCCCTCGATTAAAAAAATAACAAAACTGGAGATGGATGTCTAATTTAAAAGTGAAGAATTTGAGGCCCAGCCCTTGTGAGATCAGTCAGTTAAATGAGTCAAGAAGGATAGAATCATAAAGACACAGTAATTCTGGCACTATTACAATAATATTGAGCATTTATATGCTGGGCACTGTGCCTTTTATCTGGATAATCTCATTTAATCCTCGTTCTTTTGAGTAAAGGAACTATCTCATTTCATTTAAAAAGTGTCGAAATTGAGATACTTAAGGTTAAATAACTTTTCTGGGGATTCTGGATATCTTGTAATAGTCTGTTCTGTGTTATTTATTTACATTTTTTATTTTTCAATTACATTTATAATGTAATTCAGTTACATTAAATTAAGGTCTACCCCCCAGTGATTACACATTGTATGACTTAGTAAATGATCATCCTGATATGTTCTGTTTTTTTCTTAAATTCATATTATCTAACATGTTTTCATCCATTAGCAGTTCCTGTCAGTTTTGCTATCCAGAGAATCTAACTCCTCATGGATGAAAGCTAAAAAGCAATGCTAAAAATGGCTTGGGGAGGGTGGGGCATGATGATCTTCAGTAGGGTGTGTATGTTAGTTGTTTCTGGCTTTAGACAGCCTATTTTCTTTATTATTTTTTAAAAACATTGAATGCATTATTCACAGGTATCCTGCTCTGGTTCGAAGAAGGCTGAGATATCTTTGCTTTTGCTTTTTTACAGAATGTACAGAATAAAAATGGTTAGAGGCTGAAGGATGAGATGGGAGGAGCGGTAGAAAGATGAGCAGACAGCCCTATTGATTTATGCAGTGAATTGTATTCTGGAGGAAAGAAATGAAATCCATTATGCCAAGTGCATAGTGTACAAATCCCTTTGAAAAGCAGTTAGATGCCATCTAATCCCAAATCATTTAAAAACAATTTTGAAATACCCAGAATTCTAAAATGCCTTAAGCAGTTTGTCTTTTAGTCTAGAAGAACAGTGAAATGGATGAAAAATAGTATTTAATGCTGCCTTTCTCTCATATATTATGTTTAATTCTGTGTTAAATTGCATTTTAGATAGGTACAAATCTGAGAGTAGGATATAGTCCCTTGAATATTCTGAAATATACCAAACGTAGGATATGTAAGAAATCTCTCAAATTTTTTTTTGCATTTTGACGTAATTTCAAAGTTTTAGAAAAATTGCAAAAATAGTTTAAAGAACTGTCATGACCCAGATTTGCCAAATGTTAATATTTAACCATGTTTTCTTTATTCTTTTCTCCGTATATTATTATAGTTAAATAGTTATTATTGTACCAGGTACCTCTTAAAGCTTCATTTAAAGAAACAAGGGTGTGAGTTTGACCGTAAAAGTACTGTATCACCTAGAACTACAAGGTCGGGAGATGACCTCAGGCAGAATGGAAAATACAGAAAATGGTTTCAAATGATAGCTGATTATTATATTGCTAATCTTTTTGGATTTATAGCATCATTTTTGTAAATTAAATTGAATTTTATTTTGAACTAGAATCACTTGAGGATTTTTTTTCACTCCCCACCCCCCCAAATTGCTTGAGTTTTGACATGTATAGTGGGATGAGAGTAAAAAGAAATAATTAAAAGTTAGAGCCTCCCCCTGCCCCCCAAAAAAATTGGAAACAGCACAAGAATATTAAACAGAAATCAAGGATGTGGGCTTTTTTTTTTTTTTTTTTAATTAATACTTTGTTATTTTCAGAGAGAAAGGCAGGGAGGGAGGAAGAAAGGAGGAGAAGCATCAATGTATGGTTGTCTTTCACCTGCTTCCAGATAAGGACCTGGCTTGCAACCTGGTTATGTGCCCCGACTGGGGAATCGAACCAGCAACCCTTAGGTTCTCAGGTCAGCCCCAATCCACAAGCCACACCAGCCAGGGTGAAATCAAGGATCTTAGAGAAGTTAAAAGCTAGGCAGCTAATGGAAATAGTTGACCTAAAGAAAGATATACCAGGACAAGGGTTAAGAAATCGCCACACTGGCTTGTGTGGTTCAGTGGATTGAACACCAACCTTCAAACCCAAATGCCGCTGGTTCGATTCCCAGCCAGGTTCCCAGGTGGACACAGGTGAAAGACAACCATACATTGATGTTTCTCTCCCTTTATTCCTTCCTCTCTTCCTCTCTCTCTAAAAATAATTAATAAAATCTTTTAAAAAAAGAAAAAGCAATTACTCAGAGGAAGAAAGGATTTTAGAAGCCTCAAGAAAGGAAAAGAGGGCCCTAGCTATGATGGCATAGTGGATAAGGAGCTGGCCTGCAAACCCAAAGGTTGCTGGTTCAATTCCCCAGCCAGGGCACATAATCAGGTTGCAAGACAGGTCTCCAGCCAGGTCTGTAGCTGGAGGCAGGTGAAAGGCAACCATACATTGATGTCTCTCTCCCTCTCTGCCTCTCTCCCTACCCCTCTCTCTGAAAATAATAAATAAATCTTTAAAAAAAAAAAAAAGGAAAGGAAAGGAAAAGAAATACTTTATAGAGTACAGTAAAAATGAGAAAAGAATTTTGCATGAATAGATAATTATGTTTTTACTAATAGCCACAAAGTTCATGTTTCTGTATCAATAAGGCTGTCTTTTTGTGGTGGAAAACTCTAGATACACATGCATTCTCTTTCATAGAGCAAAAGTTTCTAATTTTAATGACAGCGGCTTGTATATATACTTATATTCACATTTTGTATACCCATTCATCCAAGTTGGGTTGCTTTTTACCTTTGGACTTGTGGGTACTGCTGCTGTGAACATGATTATGTATAAATAGTCCTTTGAGTCTCTACTTCCAACTCTTCTGGGTGTAGACTCAGAAGTGAAATTGCTGAGTCAGATGGTAATTTTTACAAGTTTTTTTAGAAATCAATATGCAAAGTTTTAATACTGATATGTTTACTGCACTGTTTATAATCGCAAAAATTTAGAAGCAGCATCCTTACTGTATATCATTGGGTGATCAGTTGCATAATTAGGGCACGTTCATACAATGACATATTCTGCAGCTGTTTAGAAAAGTCTGGTAGATCTGTGTGTTTTGACATGTCACATGTCCAGATATATTGTAATATTAGCACATTGTTGACCAGTTATGAAAAGAAACTCATGTTTTAAGCCCAAATGTTGTTGACCAATAATGAGTTAACTTGTGCTTGCATTTGCATTAGCTTTTGCTATTAAATTGGTGGTCAACAATGTGTTAAAAAAGCAAACTATAGAATAATACTATGTGTAATATTAATCTGTTTTTATTTTAAATCATATGTATGTATGTATGCTTCAAAAAAAGTTTTTAAGGATAATGCACTTCTCTATAGTTTTGGGGGAAGAGGGAGCAGATTAAAAGTGCAGTAGAGGAGCAAACCTTTATCTTACTACATTATAAATTACTGCATCAAAGCCCTGGCTGATGGCTTAGTGGATAGGCGCCAGCCTGTGAACCCAAAGGTCGCTGGTTCGATTCCCCAGCCAGGGCACGTAACCTGGTTGCAAGCCAGGTCTCCAGCCAGGTCCTTAGCTGGAGGCAGGTGAAAGGCAACCAACCATACATTGATGCTTCTCTTCCTTTCTTCCTCCTTCCCTGCCCTTCTCTCTGAAAATAATGAATAAAATCTTTTTTAAAAATTTAAAATAAATTACTGCATCATTTTAGGACTTACAAAAAGTACAGTTTTATAAGTGGAAAAAACAATTTGAATTATTGTAGGTTTTGGAGAAAAAAGTTTAATTCCCATTAGTAAGTACTTCATTTACTTACTAAGTGTTTTTATATTTTTTATGTCTATAGTGTCAAATGCCAAGTCACTGGGATCTTTTAAATATGTTTTTATTTTTATATTTAAAATTTTTATTGTTATATGTGATATCAAGGGTATTTATTATTTTGTGACCTACAGTATAAAATCAGCAGTGAATTGCCATCAAAAAGGTTTTCTATAAGGAAATGTCTACCCTTTTTGAGTCATATTTGAATGGTGCCTCCTGTTTTCTATGACTTGGTGTGATGAAGTGCAGAGTAAAATCAAAAGTTCCTCCTGTTCTCAAGGAAAATATCTTTTTTTTTTTTTTTTTTTTTTTAAGATTTTATTTCATTATTTTTAGAAAGAGAGGAAGGGAGAGAGGCAGAGAGGGAGAGAGACATCAATGTATGGTTGCCTTTCACCTGCCTCCAGCCACAGACCTGACTGGAGACCTGGTTTGCAACCTGGTTATGTGCCCTGGCTGGGGAATCGAACCTGCGACCTTTGGGTTTGCAGGCCGGCACCTTATCCACTGTGCTACCAGCCAGTGCTAGAAAAATATCTTTTAGTTTAAGCATTGTGTTAACATTATATACTGAATCCTGTTCTTTGCCTTGTTTCTGATGGTAGATCTTCATGGAGGAACACGGAGTGACCCAAACTGAACACATGGCTACCATAGAAGCCCATGCAGTGGCCCAACAAGTACAGCAGGTCCATGTGGCCACCTACACGGAACACAGTATGCTGAGTGCTGATGAAGAGTCTCCTTCTTCTCAAGAAGACACCTCTTATGATGATTCAGACATACTCAACTCCACAGCAGCTGACGAGGTAACAGCCCATCTGGCCGCTGCAGGTAATATTATTTCAATTAGCAGCTCTGTATGTTTTGCTTAATTCTACTACCTGCCATATCTGGAAGAGCCTAGGATGCAGGCACTCTCACTTTTATTTTCATAGCACATCTTCAAGATTTTGTTTTAATCCTTAGATTTTTCACCTTGTGCCTATGTCATACTGAGACTTAAGTCCTAGAATTATGTACTGTAAGAGATAGGACTTGGCTTTGTTTTTTCATCCATTCTGACAATCTTTTGACTTTGGACTGAGGCATTTAGTTCATTTACATTATATGTAATTACCTATATATTCAGGTTTTAACTTTATCATGTTTACTATATGCTTTCTCTTTATCTGACTTGTTCTGTGTTTGCTTTTTCTTCATGTTTCCCTTTGGAGTGTTAGAAATTTTTGTTTTTGTTTTTCTTTTCTTTCTTTCTTTCTTTCTTTTTTTTTTTTTTGTTACTTTGGAAGTTATACTTTTACTGTTAGTAGTACTCCTAGAATTTATAATATACATTCTTCACTTATGTCAAAGTATTATGCAATTGGGTACTTTTGTCCACTTTAGGGATAGTGTGAGTTTCTTAGAACACTTGAATTCCTTCCTTCCACCCTTCCTTCCTTCTTTCCTCCCTCCCTCCAGACTTTCATTGAATTTATTGGGGGTGACACTGGTGAACAAAATTTTAGGTTTTAGACATGCAATTCTATCATACATCATCTGTGTGTTGTATTGTATGTTCACTACCCAAAGTTAAGTCTCCTTAGGTCACCATATAGTCTCCCTTTACTCTCTTCTACCACACCCTCATCCCCTTTTCCTCTGGTAATCACTATTGTTGCCTGTGTTTATGAGCTGGGTTTTGTTGTTGTTGTTGTTGTTTGTTTGTTTATTGGTTTTTGGGGTTTTTTTTTTTTTTTTTTTTGCTTAATCACCTCGCCTTTTTCACCCACCACCCCAGCCCCACTCCCTTGTAACAGCTGTCAGTCTGTTTTCTGTATCTGTGAATTTCTTTCTATTTTGCTTATTTATTTTCATTAGATTCCACAAGTAAGCGAAATCATATGGTATTTCTGTTGAAAAATCAGCTGACAGTTTTATAAGAGCTCCCTTGTAGCTCTTTCTCTTCCTCTTGCTGCTTTCTAGATTCTTTTTGCCTTTGGCATTTTAATTATGGTGTGCCTTGGTGTGGTCCTCTTTGGGTTCATCATATTTGGGACTCTCCATTTCCTGGATTTGTGTGTCTTTTTTTCCTCACCAGGTTAAGGAAGTTTTCTGTCATTATTTCTTCAAATAGATTCTCAATCCCTTGCTCTCTCTCTTCTTCTCATACCTCTATGATGCAGATGTTGTTACATTTCATTTTCCCCCAAAGGTCCCTTAAACTATCCTGTATTAAAATATTTTTTCTTTTTGCTGCTGTGATTTTCTGCTACCCTGTCTGCCTAATTGCTGATTGAGCCTCTGCTTCGTCCAACCAGCTGTTTATGTCTACTAGTGTATTCTCTTCAGATATTATAAGCCTTCATTTCTGACTGGTTCTTTTTTATGGTTTTTATGTCCTTTTTCATGCTGTTGTGGTTTTCATTAAGTTCATTAAGCATCTTTATAACCAGTGTTTTGAACTCTGCATCTAATAGATTGCTTATCTCTATTTCGTTGTGTTTTTTTTTTCTGAAATTTTGTTCTTTCCTTTCTTTTGGGTCACATTTCTTTGTCTTCTCATTTTGGCAGACTCCATGAGTTTGTTTCTACATAGAAACAAACAAGTAGACTTGCTACATCTCCCAGGCTTGGTAGAGTGGCCTAATGTAGTAGGTGTCCTGTAGGGTCCAGTGGCACAGCCTCCCCTATCACCCAAGCTGGGTACTGGAGGCACTCCCCTAATGTGGGCTATGCACCGTCCCCTTGTAGTTGAGCCTTGATTATTGTCAATGAGAGGCATTTACCCTCAGGCACACCAGAGGCAAGGACTGTCTGTGACCACTGTCCAAGGACCTTAAACCACCATGGCGGATCCCCTGTGAAGGGTCCCATCCTGCAGAGCAGGTCTTACTTTAGTGAGGCTCTGGTGCTCCTGGAGTGTCACCTATGGACATGGTTGGGTAGTAGTGCTTCGATACAGTCTGAAGCTGTCCTCTGGAAGGCTGTGGGGCCTTCCATGAGGTACAGGCCATGTATATATAGACCAAGGTCAGCCACTGCCTGTGTGCTGCCTGGGGCCACCTGGCATAAGCTACAAAGCAGTCTGCAGGTGGCTGGTACTTGTGCTGGGCTTAGAGGTACCCAGACAAGGCCAAGCTGTGAACCAAGCCCAGATGCTGCTTGTTTTAGAGAATTTAGGAAAATCTGAAGCATGGGCCCAAGGAAGCCATTCAAATAGAAAAGCCACTGGAAACAGCTTAGGGTGGGCCAGGACATTGGGTGAGGCAGGGGGGTGGGGCAAACAGTGAGCCAGATTGGTAGAGATTCTGTGGTAGGAGTTTATCAAAAGAATAATGGCCTCTCCCAAAACTTCTCTCACCAGCTTTCGCCCCGATGGTAAATAGTTCAGTTCTCCCCGTATGTCTCTGGTAGGCACCAGAGACAGCTGCTGCCCCCATGCTGGGGCTTAGAATGAGTGAGTCTCCGAGTAAGTCCTTGTGTGGGCCCTTTGAGAGAAACTGCCTGGGACTTCACAAGTTTCCCTTTCTCAGCCTCAGTCCCTGCTAGTTTTTACAGCCAGAAGTTATGGGGACTTCTCTTCCAGGGGCTGGAACCCTGGGCTGGGGGGCCCGATCTGAGGCTAGAACACATTGTTCCTTAGAGGTGCCTCTGTAGCCAAACTATCCCTCCCTATTTTTATTCGACTCAGGTGAGTATAGGGCCAGACCATTCTGTATCCCCACCCCTCCTACCATTCTTCATGTGGCTTTAATTCCATAGTTATAGGACTTCCATTCAGCTTGACTTCAGGCAGTTCTGAATAATGGTTGCTCTGTAGCTTAGTTGTCATTTTTATATGGTTGTGGGAGGAGACTTGTACCGTGTTTGGCTATGCCACCATCTTGACCAGAAGTCCTCCAAAAACAATTTTTTAAAAAAATCTCCAGTAGTAGAGTAAGCATTATGATTTTACAACCATTTGATAATTCTACTCTCAGAAGTGCCTATGCATCTTTTTACGTTGTATGTTGTTAGTGCTGTTTCTTGTTCATATTGTACTTTTCTTATATTGGTTGAATGCTGGATGCTGTGTTTAAAAGATGATTTTAAGAAGTGATTTAGATAATAACTATGGTGTCAGATGGATACAAGGTTTATTGGGATGATCAGTTAAGTATATATCTTATTGTTGAAACTAATATGATATTGTATGTCAAGGGTAATTGAAAAATAAGTTTAAAAATGTAATTTAGGATTTAGAATAATGTTATCATCCTCTAGAGAGGATTTTTGTTTTCTTCTGCCAGGTGACTGAGGGCACTGGCAATTGTGGGTCATCTTAATCCAATTTAAGGTTTTAAGATTTTTCTGGGCCACTAAATGACTTAATGTTGGTCTATATTTTTGTACCATTCTCTTTGTTATTTACATTATTTAGCATCATGTAAACCATGTCTGGTTGGATCTAATACTGTGTTGATCCTAGAAGATATTTAGGAAAACCTGGATAGGGAATAAATGATAAAGAATGGCCAAAATACTACATTTTTTTAGTATATATTGTAATTAAGGGGAGGAAGACAAATGTAATGAAGAATAACCATTTTACTGTTAATTATTATCTATTGTATATTTCTGGAATGATGAATTTTAAAATGAGGCTTACATAAAATATTTGTAAAAACATTTTTTAAAGATTTTATTATTTTTAGAGAGATCGGTAGGGAGACAGGCAGAGAGGGAGATAGACATCAATGTATGGTTGCTTTTCACCTGCCTCCAGCTGAGGATCTGGCTGGAGACCTGGCTTGCAACCTTGTTATGTGCCCTGGCTGGAGAATCGAACCAGCAACCTTTGGGTTTGCAGGCCGATGCCTTATCCACTGTGCCACCAGCCAGGGCCTTGTAAAATATATTTTGAAATTTTTATATTTCCCAGAAGAGGGCATCCTAGCATAGTGAATCCAGATCAGCTTCTTTCCTAGGAAGGAAGATGCTATTTAGAAATAGTTTTGCTCCATTATTGTCTGCATTGTCATAGTGTTAAGAAGAGGAATGAATTTGAACCCTTTCAAATGGCAGATATGGAAACTGAGGCCCAGCTGCTAGAAATGTTTTACTGTTTAATCATTCAACAATTGTTGAGGAATTACTATATATTCTATATTACTATGAATTATACTATGAACAAGACAGACAAGAGCTTACTCTTAAAGGTGTTTATGGACCAGTGGTGAGGAGAAGGGTATATATAATTAAGTAAAATAATTTCAAAAAGCACCAAGTGCTTTGAAGAAAATAATGAAGTACGGTAAACGAATAGGAAAGGGTAGCTGCTTTTTCTAACCCTATTTCCTTCTCTTCCTCCACTGAGATAACTTCTGTTCTGAATTTGGTTTTATCTCTTTCTTGCATTTCTTTTTGTGTTTTTGCTGTATATTAGCAAGTAATATTTAGTATTGTTTTGCATGTTTTGCGTTTTATATGAATGATATCACTCTGTTCTTATCATTCTGTAACATTTACTTCATCTGGTATTCTTTTTCTGAGATTCATTCATAACTACAATTTGGTATTCCATTCTTATCTGACTGCCTTATATATTGGTAGAATACTTAGATTGTTTGTAATATTTTGCAGTTATAATTGGTGCAAATAAAAATCATTTTATTTCTTGTGCATATTGTGAGTTCCTCTTGGCATTGGCTTCCAAACTCTTTTGACAATATCCCACAGTAATATATTTTACATTGTGATCTAGAATACACAGATGCACACATAATGAAATAATAATTTCTCATGAAGCAATATCATACTGCAAGTAACATAATCTCTGATATGTTCTAGTTTCTTTTACTTTATTCTGTTTTATTAAAAACAAAACAAAACAAAAAACCACTCTTAAAACCACACTGAAAGGTGGAAACCTGCAGCTGAAAACCATTGCTTTCGGGTATAGGAGAGGGAATTGGAAAGCAGAGATCAGCACATTTTCCATTTAACTAGATGTTCCAAAAGTCTTTTCAAATTGTTGCATTAGTTTACAATCCCGTGAGCAGTATACTACAGTGCCTGTTGTCTCTCATTCTCACCACATGTGGTATTGTCAGGATGTTCTTTTTTGCCTGTCTGATGAGTATGAAAGAGTATATTACTGTTGGTTTAATTTGCTTGGCTCTGAGCTAGAGGTTCCAGCCAGTGCATGAAGACAAGATAGAGCACCATTTCAGATCTTCATTGACTGTTTTCCCTCTGCGTAATTCTTATTTATACCTTTGTTTTCCAACTGGATCATTTTCTTCTTATTGACTTGTACGAGTTATTGACATATTTTTAAATTTTTTTTCTGGGTAATATACATTACTATTATCTTCTCCCAGTTTTTGCCCACTCCCTCTCCCAGTTTTTTCTTTTTGTCCATACAAGTTTTGATTTATATTACTGTGAGACTTATCAGTCTTTTACCTTACAGCTTGTCCTTTTGGAGTCTTGTTTAAGGAAATTTTTTTTTTATTCATTATGTAACTTGTTTAAGGAATTCTTAACCCTGAGTTTATAAATATTTATAATAGTTTCTTGTAGAATTTATAAGATTATTTTTGTTTGTGCTGTTTTATTGATGTTGCTATTTTACACTTGGGTCTTTAATCCACTTTGCATTTATTTTTGTGTGTGGTGGGATGTAGGGATCTAGTTTCATTATTTTTTCACATAGGCCATCAGTTACCCCAGCACCATGTTTTTAATAGTCTGTCCTTTCCCCATCTGCGTATCTTTTGACACAGGAAAAGACACTTCAGTGTGGCTCTTCTGAAAATTACGCTTATCTCTTCCATTGAATTGATGAATTTTCAAGTGTGGCTAAATGGGAATACGAAAATACATGTACAACTTTCTTGGTGTTTTGCTTTTTTTTTTTTATTGTTGTTATTATTTTTAGAAGGGCAGGAAGGGAGGAAGAAAGGGAGGCAAACATCAATCTATGGTTGTCTTTCACCTGCCTCCAGCTGTAGATTTGGCTGGAGACCTGGCTTGCAACCTGGTTACGTGCCCTGGCTGGAAATCGAACCAGCGACCTTTGGGTTTGCAGGCCAGCACCTATCCACTGAGCCGCCATCCAGGGTCATGTTTTGCATTCTTCACGTAGCCTGGTTACTTTGGAACAGCCAATAAAATCATCAAGATTATTTTTAGGGGTTATTTTACTGGAGTGTTTTAAGAACCAATGGATTAGTTCAGGTAATGTGGAAAGGTATGCAATTGTGAAGTGTTTTCTTATAGCTTATTTATAATCCCTAAGGGAAATTTAGACTGTAGATGTAAGTACAAACCAAGTGCAGTTTTTGTTTTCTGTATGTTGTTGGAGAAATAAAGTTTCATGTAGCTAGCACATGGCCTCCTGCATTTCGTGATGCCTTTATTAGGGTCTGTATTAATCCCTAATTTTGTTAAAATATTTTTCCTCCTTCCTCTTGAAAAATAAATTCTGTGTTTTCCATCATTAAAATGTTTGTTCCTTTTTTTGCTATGAGCAGTTCACACAAGGCAAAAATGGTAAAGATTTGGTTTTAATGTATCATGCCACTATCATTTATCAAACTAATTTTTTGTAAGTTTTCATCCTAAACCTCAATTTATGTAATTAATAATTTGCTTATTTTACTTCTTATCTAATTATGATTCTTTTATTAATAAAACTAATGGAAAAGGATCCTTTATTAAGTTGATTAGATCTACATTTAATTTTCCTGTAGTAGTTACTAGAGTATTCAAAGATATATAATATTATATTGATAGACCTATCCTTTTAAAGGAATACATTTTAGAATATTATCACTTTGATGTGAATCATGTAAATGTTGATAATATGTACTGTTTTTTACATATTTAGTGTTTTAAGAGAGCCACTTAATTAGCTTTTTGCCTACATGTATTATGTAAGCTGCTATTGTTTTTAAAGGGACATTAAAAAAACAGTTTATATAGAGAGCTATTAGTGGATGTTAATTGTTTCCTCATCTCTGTTTGCAAAGGCACATTATCAGAATAAAAGTGTATTTGTATACAACAACAATAAAAAAGAAAAAATCCAATAGGAAGCTAAAAAAAAAAAAAAAAGTGTATTTGTAAACTGTATGGGAACTAATAATTAGGGATATCACCAGGAATGTGTAAATCAAAACCACAGTAAGATACCACTACACGCTTGTTAGGATGGCCATTATAAAAAATCAGGATAACTGTTGGTGAGGATGTGGAGAAACTGGAACATTGGTATGCTTTTGGTGAGAATGTAAAATAGTACAGCCTCTATGGGAAACAGTATGAAGGTTCCTCAAAAAATAAAAAATAGAGCTATCACATTCGGTTGGCCCAGAGTTCAGTTTTGTTTTGTTTTGTTTCCTGTAAGTTGGCTCTGGTAGTGCTTAGTTGTCTTTAACTTCATTTGAAACAGTTTTGTTAGATTGTATTGTGGCAACTGTCATACAGTGTACATTAAAAACAAATATATCAAAACTGTTGAATTTTTGTGTAGTCATTTTAATATTGAAGATGGAAGAAAATATGCAACATGTTCGGCATATTATGCTTTATTATTATTTTTTAAATATTTTTTAATTTATTATTTTCAGGGAGAGGGGAAGGGAGAGAGTCAGAGAGGGAAAGAGACATCAATGTATGGTTGCTTTTCACCTGCCTCCAGCCACAGACCTGGCTGGAGACCTGGTTTGCAACCTGGTTATGTTGCCCTGGCTGGGAATCAAACCAGCGACCTTTGGGTTCGCAGGCTGGCGCCTTATCCACTGTGCTACCAACCAGGGTCCTATGCCTTATTATTTCAAGAAAGGTAAAAACACAACCGAAGCTCAAAAAAGATGGGTGCAGTGTATGGAGAAGATGTCAAAACTGGTTTGCGAAGTTTCGTGCAGGAGATTTCTCACTGGACAATGCTCCATGGATGGGTAAACTAGTTGAAGTTGATAGCAATCAAATCGAGACACAATTGAGAACAATTAACATTATACCATGTGGGGGATAGCTGGCATACTCAAAATGTCCAAATCAATAGTTATTGGTGAAAATCCCTGGCTGGTAGCACAGTGGATAAGGCACTGGCCTGCGAACCCAGGGATTGCTGGTTCAATTCCCAGCCCGGGGCACATAACAAGGTTGCAAACCAGGTCTCCAGCCAGGTCCATAGCTGGAGGCAGGTGAAAGGCAACCATACATTGATGTCTCTCTCCCTCTCTGCCCCTCTCCCTTCCCCTTTCTCTAAAAATAATAAAATTAAAAAAAAAAAAAAGAAAGAAAGAAAGAAAGTTATTGGTGAAAATAAAAAATGTGTCATCCTTTATGGAAAACACCATATGAACTTTTTAGCCAACTCAATGGGATCCAGCAGTTCTACCTCTGGGAGTTTATTCAAAACAATTGAAATTCGAATCTTACAGAGTTATTTGGAGTCTCATGTTTATTGCAGCCTTGTTCACAATAGCCAAGATGTGGAAATAACTTTAATGTTCATTGACAGATGAATGGATAGAGAAAATGTGATACACATACACTGGAATATTACTCATCTTTAGAAAGAAAATTCTGCTATATGCAACAGTGTAGGTGAACCTTGAGGGCATTATGCTAAGTGAAATAAGCCAGTTATATATAGATGGACAAATACTGTATTTTTCCACTTACATTAGGTATCTAAATTGATCAAATTCTTAGGAGCAGAGAGTGTAATGGTGGTGCCAGGGACTGGGGAGTAAAACTGGGTAGTTGCTATTCAACAGGCACAAAGTGTTAGTAATGCAAGACAAGTAAGTTTTAGGGATCTGCTGTACCACGTTGTGCCTACATTTAACAATACTGTATTAGACAAGAAAGTTTTCTAATTAAGATGACACTTACCCAGTTATCTTCCTATAGGAGCTGTTGGATTTCCAAGAATGAGTGATTATCTCTCACTTCCTTAACTTGTCCCATGTCTTGGGGGAACAGAAAGATAGGCACAGGGATGAACATGAAATTTGAAATCTAATTTTTTTGTTTTGGCAAACTTCCTGTCAATGCTGCGATTACATCCAGTACCTCTGAGAATGTTTCCTTATTAGTGTGGTTATGATGGCAAAACAAAACAAAAAATACTATATAAAATTCTGGCTGGTGTGCAGTGGGACGGTATGTCATTCACTATTTTAAAAGATTCATTTTTAAGCCCTGGCTGGTGGCACAGTGGATAAGGCGTCAGCCTGCAAACCCAAAGGTCACTGGTTCAATTCCCAGCCAGGGCACATAACCAGGTTGCAAGCCAGGTCTCCAGTCAGGTCCCTAGCTGGAGGCTGGTGAAAGGCAACCGTACACTGATGTCTCTCTCTCCCTCTTTATCTCTCTCCCTGCCCCTCTCTCGAAAAATAATAGATAAAATATATTTTTTAAAAGATTCATTTTTAAGTCTTATTGGTAACTTAAATTATGATTCATGTTGAACAACAGTGAAATATGTTCGTACTATCAGGAACCTTTTATGTTTATTGATAACATATTAGGAAATAAATTCTACTGTTTTTGGACTTTAACAGTGTTCTGTCTGTACAGTGAATAGGCTCTGCCTAATCTTAGCACACACATTATTATCTCAGGTCCCGTGGGAATGGCTGCTGCTGCTGCCGTGGCAACAGGAAAGAAACGGAAACGGCCTCATGTGTTCGAATCCAATCCATCTATCCGGAAGAGACAGCAAACACGTTTGCTTCGGTGAGGGCATTTTTAGCCATACTGTTGCTCTTTCTCAAACATTTCATGGTGTGGACAACACAGAACTTACAAGATTAGGTTTACCAAGGATAACAAGTTAGATCCTTTGATAACAGAATTAGACTTTAAAGCATTCTTAGAAAATTAAATAAATGCACTAGAAATATGATTAACAGATGCATAATAACACATTAATTAATTCTTAGAAAATCTGTATGCCTGCTATATGCCAGGCATTATTGTAGGCCTTGGGAATGTAATAATGAATGAAACAAATCTATTAAAAAGCTTATGTTCTAGTGAAGAGAAAAAGAAAATAAATATGTAATACTCAGATGATGATAAGGGCTATGGAAGAACATAAAGTGGAGTAAGGAAAACAGGTTAGGGGATTAGCAGGAATATAGTGGTTTCTCTCTTTTTTTATAGGGATGGTCTGACAAATTCTCTGATAAGGCAACCCTTGAACAGATACCTGAAGATGTGCAAAGGCAACCATGTTGATATCTAGGGGAAGAGCTTTTCCCCTAGAGAAATTGAGACCAGCAAGGGGAAAGGTTCTGAAGTGGGAATGAACATGGTAGTCATGTTTGAGGAATAGCTAATGAGAGAATGAGAGGGGATATGGTCAGTAATAGTGGAGAGCCACATCCTGAAGTCAGAGGGGCTTTGACTTCAACTCTGAGTAAGATGGGAAGTCAGGGATGGCTTTTGACCGAAGCAGATTTTGATTTGACTTAAGTTTTAAAAGGATCAGTCACGCTACTGTATGGACAATAGACTCCGGGAGTATCAAGAATGGAAGCAGGGAGACCAAACAGAAAGTTAATGTAGTAATCCAGGCAAGAAATGATAGTGTCCTAAAGCCAATGGAGCAGCAGCAAAGGTGGTAAGAGGTGGCCAGTTCTGGTTGTATTTTAAGTCAGCTCCAGCATGGTTCGTTGTTGGATTGGGTGGATGTGGGATGTGTGAGGGAGAAAGGACTGAAGGTTGACCTCAAGGTTTTCATTCTGATTACTGGAAGGATTGAGATGTCACTGCAAGAGGAGCTGGCATGGGAGTGAGGCATCATCAGAAATTTTATTTTGATAAAGTTTGATACCTCTTAGAGATACAGAATAAGCATTTGGCTCTATGACCCTGGAATTCATAGGTGAGATCTTAGCTGAAGATCTAAGCAATACAGGTAGTATTTAAAACTAGAGACTGAAAGATTACCTAAGGAGTGGGTGTGGACTTAGACCTGAAGCAATCTGCCCTTTAGACCGATGAAGGGATGGAAGGAACTAGCAAAGGAGGCTTAAGAAGCAATCAGGAGGAAAACCAAGAGAGTAGTATGGTGGAAATCAAGCGCAAAAAGTATTTCAAGGAAGAGGGGGTGTGATCAGCTCTGTCAAATGCTGCTGATAGGTTGCATAAGATGCAAATTGACCTTTAGGTTTAGCAACATGGAAGTTATGTTTGAATTTGACAAGGACATTTTCAAAAGAGTGGTAAGGATGAAAGGATTGAAGTGTCTTCAAGAGAGAATGAAAAGAGAAAAATTGGAGACAGTAAATATAATATAGACCATTCCTTCAAGAAATGCTGCCAAATTTCTTGGTTGGTATGTTGTCTTGCTCATTTTTATTTCTTTTGAAGAGTTCATAGGTGACAGAAAGATTAACATATTAAGTGTGCTAAGTGGAAGACTTAATATTTTGATAGGTTGCATAGCATGTATTCATATATCATAAAAAAAATTTATAAAATGTTCCAGAGGTTTTTTTTCTTAGTCTTTTAATTATTATATCCAAAATTCCTAGTGTTTATTGGAATGTTGATTCCAAATGGAGTTTCTTGCAGCCCACGTAAATGGTATGTGGGGGGAAAAAAAAAAGAAAAAAAAGCACTAGAAAATACAGTCTAGATTAAGAACATAAGATTATAAGAAACTAAAGGGGAGACTTGAAAAGTACTTAACGATAGTTTTCAGCAGCAGAGGTTATATACCTCTAGATGGGCAGTTCTCATTAATGGTAGTACAGGCAGGAAAAATTAGAATGTATTATTTATAGAAATATGAGTATATTTGCTCTAAGGGACATAGATACAATAGTACATGCTTTTGGAGAAGATAGAAAATTTTAGATATATTAATTTGACTTGGCATGACTCAGCAATCCTTTGAAAGGGTGGACTAATGTATCTAATCAGAGTAAATTGTCTCAAGTCAAAGTAAATTTTGTGTCTGTGTCAGTCACTGTAATTTTTCTCTTTTTTAACTGATTTTATTCTCTGATTCAGGAAACTTCGAGCCACGTTAGATGAATATACTACTCGAGTGGGACAGCAAGCTATTGTCCTCTGTATCTCACCTTCCAAACCCAACCCTGTCTTTAAAGTGTTTGGTGCAGCACCTTTGGAGAATGTGGTAAGAGAACTGAGCAGTGTTCTCAGGTGCCTTTTGCTTTCTTCGGGTTGTCATTCACAGTCTTGTGATGTGATCTGTGTGGCATGACAGTTATTACTTCCATCCATCTCTCATCCAGGATGGGAGTGGGGAGTAGGGTTTTCAAACTCCTTTCTGAAGCTCAAAATAAAAATGATTCTTTCTGTTTCTACTTCCTATAACAAGGTATTTTACCTCACCAGATGCAATGGATGAAAAATACTGTGTTTGTTAAGAAACCAATGCAGGATTTTGTAAGAAAATTGCTGATTGATGTCAGAAACAAAACAGTAGATAATTCTAAGATGTAAACTTCATGAGGCAAAGCTGGGAGCATTTTATTCATCACTGATATTTGAGTTGCATATTTGAAATTTCTTACATTCAAAGATTTGACTTAACAATGCTTCAGTTTTGAAATACAGTTGAATATTTGGATTGTATACCTACCCATAGGTAACTTTATAAAAATATTATTATATTATGTGAACTACTCTTTTTCTGGCCAGTATTACTTTGATTTATTATTAGAATAATGATCTGTCCAGATTTAATTTTAATTTTGTTTTATAAGAATAAAATTTATTCCTTTAAAATGACATTTATTAGATTTCCCTCATAGTGAATGGAGACATTTCAAGGATTCAGAATTAGTAGTTGTTTGAGATTTTGTTACTTATATTGCTTTTTTCCCACTCACGCACACACACACACACACACACACACACACACACAGAGTATTGTGGTTCTTTCCTAACGTTTTTGAATTTTGTTTTTGAGGTTTTCCCCAAATTACTGAGGCCATAGAATAGGATGCATATTTCCTTAGAGGAATATGTAGAAAGCTTCTAGTTCAAAATGGTGCCTGACAAGCACTTTCTAGTGTCAGGCTGTTGATAGACTTAAAATCTGGGTGTATCTTTTGTTCTTCAGTATTAATAATTTTAAATATTGTACTGCTCGTGTGATCTATGAAAAAGACTCATCTGGAAGACTCAGAAGAATACCTCTGAAAATTACTTACTGAAAAACCCAAAATAAAGTTTTAAGAGACTATTGGAGTTGTCCATACGAACACAAAAAGATATGTACATTTTATGTAACAAGAATAAACAGTTGTATGATAGACTAGACTGAGACAAAAAGAAGTAGTTTTCCATTGAGTACCTTTTGATAGTAGGACTAAAGAACACATACTGCCCTGGCTGGTGGCATAGTGGATGAGGGCTAATCTGTGAACCTGAAGGTCGCTGGTTTCATTCCCAGCCAGGGCACATAACCAGGTTGTAAGCCAGGTCTCCAGCCTGGTCCCCAGCCAGGTCTGTAGCTGGAGGCAGGTGAAAGGCAGCCATACATTGATGTCTCTCTCCCTCTCAGTCTCTTTCCCTTCCCCTCTCTCTAAAAATAATAAATAAAATCTTAAAAACCAAAAAGAAAAAGAAAATCTGTGTCTTTAACAAGGGAATTTAACTCATTTATGTTTATAGTTGATAACATAATTAGTCACATTTATATTACTTTGTTCTGTACTTTGTATTTTATTTTGTTTTTAATTCCTTCCTATGTTTTCTGTCTTTTGTATATAGCCTTGTTATTTTTTTCCTCTTTAGTGCTCTGGAAGACATTCTGTTTCTTATTCTATGGGTATGTATTATTCTTTTTTTTTTTTTTTCTTTTTTTTTAAGATTTTATTTATTATTTTTAGAAAGATGGGGAGGGAGAGAGGCTGAGAGGGAGAGAGACATCAATGTATGGTTGCCTTTCACCTGCCTTCAGCTACTGACCAGGCTGGAGACCTGGCTTGCAACCTGGTTATGTGCCCTGGCTGGGAATTGAACCAGTGACCTTTGGGTTCGCAGGCCGGCACCTTATCCACTGTGTCACCAGCCAGGGCTAGATTTTCTTTTAAATTGGAATAACAATTCAAATCAAAACCCAACTCTGTTTAATTTATGTGATATATTTATAGTTACTCACAGATGTTTCAAGAAGCTGCAAATTATTTCATTAAGAAAGTGAAAAGAGCCCTGGCTGGTATGGCTCAGTGGTTTAGCACCAGCCTGCCATCCAAAGGTCACTGGTTCAATTCCCCAGTCAGGACACAGAACTAGGTCTCCAGCCAGGTCCTTAGCTGGAGGCAGGAGAAAGGCAACCATACATTGATGCTTCTCTCCCTTTCTTTCTCTCTCCCTGACCTTCTTTCTGAAAATAATGAATAAAATCTCAAAAAAAAAAAAAAAAAAGAAAAGAAAAGAAAAAAGAAAGAAAGAAAGAAACAAAGAGAATCCACAGAATGGGAGGAAATATTTGCAAGTCGTATATCTGGTAAAGAACTTGTATCCAGAATATATTTTTAAAAACTCTCATAACTCAACATTAAAAAGACAGATAACCCAATTGTAAAATGGCAAAGAAGCTAGGTAGATATCTCTCCGAAGAAGGTAAAGAAGTAGACAGCAAGTACTGAGCACTTAAAATGAACAAAAGCCACAATGAGATACCACTTCACACTCATAGGATGACTATGGTCAAAAAGATGAACAATAGCAAGTGTTGGTAAGGACACAGAGAAATTAGAACCTATGTACATTGTTGTTGGGAATGTAGAGCGATGTAGGTACTTTTAAAAACAGTTTGGCAATTTCTCAAAATGTTAAAAGTAGAGTTAACATATGATCTGGCAGTTCTACTCCTAGGTTTACCCAAAAGAACTAAAAGTAAAACTTATATACACAATGTTCACATTAGCATAGGTCTGGCCTCTTCTACTCAAAGAGTAGAAACATTATGCCAAGTGAAAGAAGCCAAACACAGAGGACAAATATAGTGTGATTTCACTCGTATAAGCTGTCTAGAATGGTCAAGTTCTTGGAGACAGAAAGTAGAATAGAGTTACCAGCTCTGGGAAAAGTAGAAACGGGAAGTTATTGTTTAATGGGTACAGAGTTTCTGGTTTGGATGATGTTGAATAGGTTCTGGAAATAGATGGTGGTCATGGTTGTTTAATATTATGAATGAGCTTAATGCCACTACGGAAAGCAATATGGAGGTTCCTCAAAAAGTTAAAAATGGATCTGCCTTTTGACCCACTGGTTCCACTTCTGAGAATATATCCAAAGCAGCCCAAAACGTTAATTCAAAAGAACATAAGTACCCCTGTGTTCATTGCAGTGCTATTTACAGTCCAAGGACTGTAACAGCCCAAGTGTCCATCAATAGAGAGTGGTTAAAACAACAATGGGACATATACACAATAGAATACTACTTGACCATAAAAAAAGAAGAAAATACTACCCTTTGGCATAGTACGGAGGGACCTGGAAAACATTATGCTAAGTGAAGTAAGCCAGTCAGAGAAAGATAAGTACATGATTTCACTCATATGTGTGGTCTAATGAACAGACTGGACTAACAAGGACAATGGGGACAGGCTCATAGATGGAAAGCAGTACAACAGCATGTTGTGTGGCCCCGTGTTAGGGAGGAAGGGATTGAGAAAAAGGAAAAAGGACTCATGGACATGGACAGCAGTGTGGTGATTGCTTTGGGGAGAGGAGTATAAAGGACCTCAATGGTAATAAATACAATAAAGATTACATTAAAATAGGTTATTTAAAAATTAAATGTTAGACTCAAAACCATAACTCCTAGAAGAAAAGATGGTAGTAAAATCTCTGATCTTCCTCTTAGTGATATTTTTTCTGATATATCTCTTCAGGCAAGGTAAATAAAATAAATGGGACTACATCAAACTAAAATTTTTGCATAGCAAAGGAACCATCAACAAAAGGAAAAGACAACATACTGAATTGGAAAAGATACTCATCAGTGATACATATAATCAGAGGTTAATACCCAAAATTTATAAAGAATTTAATAACTCAACACCAAAAAATATCCAATTAAAAATGGGAAGAGGACCTGAATGGATACTACTCCTAAGAGTTTATACAGATGGAGAGTAGACATGAGAAGATGCTCAGAGTCACAAATCATCAGACAAATGCAAATGCAGATTAAAACCACTACTAAATAACATGTTACACCTGTCGGAATGGCTATCATCAATAAATCAAATGTGTTAACAAGGATGTATATAGAAAAGGGAAATATTGGTGGGAATACAGATTGGTGCAGCCACTATGAAAAACAGTATGGAGGTTCTTCACAAAATTAAAAGTGGACCTGCCTTATGACCCAATGATTTCACTTCTGGATATAGAGCCAAATAAACCCGAAACACTAATTCGGAAGAACCTATGCACCCTTATATTTATTGCAGCATTATTTATAATAGCCAAGAAACAGAAGCAACTTGTACGTGTATATAATGTAATATTACTTGGCCATAAAAAAGAACTAAATCTTAACCACTTGTGGCAGCATGGATGGACTTGGAGGGTAATGTGTGACATGAAATAAGTCAGGCATAGAAAGACAAGTACTACATGGTTTCATTTTTATATGGAATTTAAAGAGCAAAATAAGCAAACAAACCAGAAATAGACAAATAGATACAGATGATGGTTGCCAAAGGGGAGATGAGTGTAGGACTGGGTGAAAAGGAAGAAGGGATTAAGAAGTACAAATAGGTAGTCACAAAATAGTCACAGGGACATACAATACAGCATAGAGAATATAGTCAATAATATTATAATAACTACATATGGTGCTAAGTGGGTACTTGAAATATTGAGGGGCTACTTTGTAAAGTGTATTGTCTAACCACTATATTGTACAACTGAAACTAATATAATACTGAATATAAACTGTAACTGAACAAATTTTTAATTAAAAAAAAAATAGAACCTTGGCTAGTGGCTCTGTCGATAGGTGCTGGCCTGCGAACCCAAAGGTCGCTGGTTCGATCCCCAGCCAGGGCACGTAACCAGGTTGCAAGCCAGGTCCATAGCTAGAGACAGGTGAAAGGCAACTATGCGTTGACATTTCTTTCCCTTTCTTCCTACCTCCCTGTCCTTCCTTCTAAAAAATAATGAATACAATCTTAAAAAATAAGACATACTCCCCAGACTGATATGGGCATTGTTCTACAAAGCCCAAGGTAAGTTCAGTTCTGAGTCAGGGCACATGCCTGGGTTGTGGGTTAAGTCATACAAGAGGTAACCAACTGATGTTCCTCTCCCTCTGTCTCTCCCTCCCTTCCTCTTCCTCTAAAATAAATAAATAAAAAGAAATACTGTGGTCATACTTGAAGTTGTTTTGTTGTAAATTATTCTGAGGGCTGCTCTACCAGCATTTCCTTTTTTAAACTTCAAGACATTTTTTAAACGAATTATGTAGTACTGATAAGCTTAACCGAATGCCTGTATATGAATCCTTGCAATTTACTGACCCATAAAAATGGATGAAGTTGTTTGAAACTAGCTAATTATTAATATAGTAATACTGTAATGATTTCCAGTCTTCAAGTGCAAGGTGTTTCCAGCACAATGAAATTTATTTTTATACTATCATGATTAACTCTTTACATGGGCCTATATACTAATATAATAATTTGACCTGTTACATTAAAATTCAAAGACCAGAACCTAGGCTTGTAAGATTAAGTTTTTCTGTGGATTGGTAGTGTAAAAACTACATAGAATACAGAAACCTATAATGCAGAAAATATAAATCCTTAAAGTTGCCGTGGAAACACCAGCTGCTTATGTTACAATAATTAAGTTAAAATTTTTGAAATTTTCTTTTTAATTAGAAACCATGATGAAACAATTTCTAAGATGAGAATGATTCTACATGTTTACGTTACACTATTTTTCTTTTATGCATTGTGTTGCTGACCCATTTGGAAGGTTTTACAACTGCAAGGGTTGTACTTCGTGGCCAGGAATAATTTTTATGTTTCCACCAGCTTGAGGTGGAGTAGGGGAACCTTTGTTTTTTAATCCCAATAATGAGAACTACTTACAAGGAGTATTTCTGCCTGCTTGAGAATTCAGTCCACTTACCAGAAAACCCAGGACTCAAGCATTGTTGTAACTTCTGAATAAACCTCCTTTTCCTCTTCCTTTTTCCCCTAAGTTTATGGCTGGAGACCTGAATGCAAGTTTATTTTCTATTCCATGTTACATTTTCAAAATTTCATGACTTCCTTGTTATCCCCAAAGGTTTTCTCGTCCCCTTGTGCATTCTTGTAAGCGAATGAACCTATTATTGGTGACTATAGGATACGGTGTCTCTACCATTTCTGCTCACAATGGAAGAATGTGTATGTGTACAGATGTGGTGCTTAGTTCTCTGTCTTTAGAGAGACCTTTCACTAGCAGTGGGAAAGAATGGACTCCGAACAGTACCTGGTTCAAACCTGGGGTTTTCAGAGCCACAGAGGCATCATCGGTTTGAAGTTCACTTCTGTCATCAAGAAGTATCAGAAGGGCGAGGGACCTAACCTGTGGGGCTCTCTCTGGTCTTGGACCTTACCAGTAGTGACACCTTTGACACCAGCTACAATAATTACCTTTTTTTTCCCCTCTGATGCTTCTCTGTCCAGCCTCTTGTGCACTTGAATCTCCAGTCTGTTTGGTAGTCTGGCTTTGCAGGAAACTTAACAGAAGTTTTAGAGACAAGTTTTTGGTGACCTTGAAATCACTTTGGTGTTTAACTGCCACAATGAAGTTTTATTAACTGGCATGGGAAATGCTGTGTAACAAATGCCATTCCTATTAGACCTGTAACAGGTGATAGGGCCACCATTGATACAAAACGTGATTTTCACTGAGAAGCGGTATTTCTGTGAAGCTTTTTATTGGCTCCTCTCCACTGTTGTTACCTGCGATTTCATCATCTTTTCATTTAATTCTGTGCTGGGTGAGGTCTTAAAGCTAGGAGGTAGGTTTATCTGCTAGCTGTGGAAGAGTTTGTTCATAGAGCTCTGGGAAGGTTGAGAGAGGCCAGCCCCTCCCCTCACTGGTTGCTTGGCACCAACCCTCCCTGGTTGTTGGGCGCCTTGTTTACTTCTGCCCTAATTCCCTGCAGGTGCGGAAGTACAAGAGCATGATCCTGGAAGACCTGGAGTCTGCCCTGGCAGAACACGCCCCTGTGCCACAGGAGGTTAACTCAGAGCTGCCGCCTCTCACCATCGACGGAATTCCAGTCTCTGTGGACAAAATGACTCAGGTAAGGGGCAGGGAGTGAGGAGGAGACACAGAGTCAAGTGGCACAGGCGTGGGGGGGCCTCAGGTGACTTTTCGTAGTTCTGTCCTCAGTAAGACCACCGGAGAGAGATGCAGCCTGGAGCTGATAGTAAAACAGGAGAAGCCTTGGTAAAGGAAACATCATGCCTGAAGAATGCTTCCTGCCAGGGGCATGGATGTGGATTCATTCTTTTGCTGGCAGTTTTTACTTTCACTTGGGCCCTTGGGTTAGCTAAAGAGACTTTTAGCTTTGAGTTGGTTTGGAAAGGAGGCTGTTAGGACTTTGATGAATCACAGTCAAGTGTGGCAAGTAAACCTTTTAATTTCTTTTCGGCTGAGCTGCTCCTCTGTCCCTGTAAATTCTGAAACCCACCACACTACTGCCAAGGAAGTCTCCCTTCCCTCTCCAGGGAATGAGGATGGAGAGCTCAGAAGGACACCTTACTGAGCTATTGCTTCTTCCCTCCTCCTTTTAGAAGGGAAGTCGCAGTGTACTTAGGCTGATAAATCAGTGTAGGTCAGGAACTTTTCTGAGACTGTTTCTTAAAAAAATTTTTAGCTTTGGAAGTGGTAACTTAATCAAAAGCAAATGCCTTTTTATAACATATTTTCTCACCTTATTTTTTTATTAATGTAATTTATCTTGCTAAGTCCAGTTGTGAGTTTTCTTTCCTTTTCCCATCTTCCAGCAGCATATAAGAGAGTTGATCACACTTTCTTTATGTATCTGTGACCTGCACTCTCCCGAATCTTGTTCTGCGTCAGTAGATTGCCCTCTCAGCTCTTCTGCTGGCTTCTCTTCCTCTTCTCACTTGATCAGTTTTGGAATTTCCCAGGGTTCTGTCTCTAGTTTTTCTCCAAGTGATTGCATCTTCTCCTGTAGACTTTATATCCCATCTGTGTGCTATTTAGCTTAATACCACTGTTAGATCATCAATACTAACATGCCCCAAATGGAGTCTTTGAATTTCCCCACTCCATTGTCCCCTCCAAATGGTTGTTAGTTAATGGCATCATTGTCCAGCTGGTTGCTTAAGTCCCATCATAGGAGTAAACCCTCTATTCCCTTGTTTTGCCTTTATGTAACTCCACCAGTCACATCTAGTCCATTAGTCAGACATGTTAGTTCACCTCTGAAATGTATCCTGAATCTGACCACTCATCTCAGTTCCCATCACACCCTAGCTCAGGCCTTTAGCATCTCTCACATAAACTATTTCAGTTGACCAGTTCTGTTGATCTTACCACTACCCTTGATCTGCTGTAGCCTATGCTTGACAGAGCCACCAGAGAGTCTTTTTTAAAAACAAATCATGTTCTGTCACTCTCTTGTTTAAGCCGTTTAGTGGCTTTCCACTATTTCTCAAATTAAATTCAGATTTTGCCATGGCCCCTGAGGCCCTATACATATAAACTTCCTCTTCTAACCTCATTTCCCATCCTCCCCTTCAGTCATGGTGCTGTGGGCCAAACTAGCCTTTTTTCTTTTTGTCAGACACCCAAGCTCATTCTCTTACTTTTGCTCTTCCCTTTGCCTGCAACATTTTTTTCCCAGAACATTGTGTTATTGGCATTACCTTATTCAAAATCTAGCTCAGATAGTACCTCCTTTCTTATCTACTGAAGTTTCTCCTCCCACCAAGTCACTAATACCTCTTCTATTTTATTGTCTTCATAACACTTACCACTACTTAAAATTATCTCCTTTATGAACATTTATACAGTAAGTCCTCTTTAAACATCTTTGATAGGCTCTGGAACTTCAAGTGAAATGATATACAAGGAAACCAGGTTTACTGTAGGCTGATATCAATAAGAGTTAAGTTCCTGTAGCATCTCCTCAATGTTATAACAGAATGGTATTATTCAAGGACCTGCTTGTACTTGTCTGGGGTCTGTCTCTCCAGCTAGAATTTGGGAGCAGGGACCTAGTTTCTGTTCTTAGCTGCTGTCCAGTATAGCTGCCCAGCACCCGAATAACATCTGTATTCTAAATAACACTCTGTCAGTATCTGTTTAGTGAATGACCTAAAGGTCAGAGCAAAAATGAGTCCCATATAGTGGGTAACTGGATTATGAGTGTCCTAAGTGGAATTCACTTAGTACAGACATTGATGCTGCTGCTCAGGAGGTGGCAATTTTCCTTCTACTAAGTTTGAACTAGAACTTGATCCAAAGTAATACAACATTTTATAAATATAAAGCTAAATTCAGCCCTGGCGGGTGGCACAGTGGATAAGGCACTGGACTGCAAACCCAAAGGTTGCTGGTTCAATTCCACAGCCAGGGTACATAATGAGTTTGGAAGCCAGGTCTCCAGCCAGGTAATTGGAGGCAGGTGAAAGGTAACCATACATTGATGTCTCTCTCCCTGTCTGCCTCTCTCCCTTCCCCTCTCTCTAAAAATAATAAATAAAATCTTTTTAAATAAATAAAAAGCTGCATTGAGGCTTTTCTGTGGATCCTTAAAGGATCTCTAAATAATGGTTCCAAAAGGAAGGCATTATCTAAACTTTTCTTTCTGTCACTTCATACTTGGTGTTATTCTGTTCCTATGGTCTTTGTGACTGGATAAAGAAAACATGAAGCATTTAAAAAAATTTTTAACCTAATTGATATAAAGAATCTACTCTGTATCTAATATATAAAGTACATCTACAGCCGACTAAGCTTATGATTAAGAATACTGTGTTAAGGGTTTGGCTGGTAGCACAGTGGATGGGTGCTGGCTTGTAAACCCAAAGGTCGCTGGTTCAATTCCCAGCCAGGGCACATAATCAGGTTGTAGGCCAGGGCTCCAGCCAGGTCTGTAGCTAGAGGCAAGTGAAAGGCAACCATACATTGATATTTCTCTCCCTCTTTGCCTCTTTTCCTTACCCTCTCTCTCTGGAAATAATAAAATCTTTAAAAAAAAAAAAAAAAAAAAGAATATGTTAGGTAGATTCCTGTCTTGTGATGGGCATTTTTTCCTTCTCACACTTGATGTGCTAGGTTGAAATAATCTGAGTATTTGATTACTATTAAATTACTGTGAATACAGATAATTATGAAAATTGGCTGATGACCACAAAAGTTAGAGCAAACAGTTTAATTAAGTTGGAAGCAAAACATTTGAAATTGTTGTTTTCTAATCCTCCACAAAATATTAGCAAACTAGATCCACCAATACATTAAAAAGATAATACATCATGATCAAGTGGAATTTATTCTAGGGATTAAAGTTGGTATAATATTAGCAAATCAATTAATGTGATACATCATTTAAATAAAATGAAGGATAAAAGTCACATGATCATATCAATAGATGCAGGAAACAGCATTTGAGAAAATCCAGCACCCATCTATAAAAACTCTTCGCCCTGGCTGATAGCACAGTGGATAAGGCGCCGGCCTGCGAACCCAAAGGTCGCAGGTTCGATTCCCCAGCCAGGGCACATAACCAGGTTGCAAACTGGGTCTCCAGCCAGGTCCGTAGCTGGAGGCAGGTGAAAAGCAACCATACATTGATGTCTCTCTCCCTCTCTGCCTCTCTCCCTTCCCTTCTCTCTAAAAGTAATGAAATAAAATCTTAAAAATTAAAAAAAAAAAAAAACTCTTAGCAAAGTGGGAATAGAAGAAACATACCTCAACCTAATACAGACCATATATGACAAACCCACAGCCAACATATACACAATGGGTAAAAATTACAAGTGTTTCTCTTAAGATTGGGAAGAGGACAGGAATGTCCGCTTATACCTCTTAGTCAACATAGTACTGGAAGTCCTAGCCACAGCAATCAGATAAGAAGAATGAAAATAAAAGCATCCAAACTGGAAAGGAAGAAGTAAAATTATCACTGTTTGCAGATGACATGATACTGTATCTAGAGAACCCTAAAGCTTTTACACACTCACACACACAAAACTACTAGAACTGATAAATGGATTCAGTGAAGTAGCAGAATACAAAATAAATATTCAGAAATCAGTTGCATTTTTATTTTTTAAAATATTTTTACTTACTATTTTGAGAGAGAGGGGACGAGAGAGAGGGAGAGAAACATCAACGTATGGTTGCCTTTCACCTGCCTCCAGCCACGGAATTGGCTGGAGACCTGGCTTGCAACCTGGTTATGTGCCCTGGCTGGGGAACCGAACCAGAGACTTTTGGGTTCGCAGGCCGGCACCTAATCCACTGTGCCACCAGCCAGGGCCTAGTTGCATTTTTAAACACCAATAATGAGCTATCAGGGAAATAAAGAAAGCAATCCCCATTTACAATTGCTTTAAAAAAGTAAAATACCTAAGAATAAATTTAACCAAGGATGTAAAAGATCTGTACTCAGAAAATTGTAAGACATTGAAGAAAGAAACTGAAGAAGGTATAATTAAGTGGAAGCATGTACTAGGTTCATGGATTGGGAGAATTATTCATACTACCCAAAGCAATCTGTAGGTTCCATGTAATTCTTATCAAGATACAATGGCGTATTTCACAGAACTAGAACAAATATTCCAAAAATTTGTATGAAATCACAAAAGACCTTGAGAAAGAAAAACAGAGTTGGAGGAATCACACTACATGATATCAGATTGTAATACAAGGCCATAGTAATCAAAACAGCATGGTACTGGCATAAAAACAGACCTATAGATCAGTAGAATAGAAAGCCCAGAACTAAACCCACACCTTTATAGAAAATTAATGTTTGATAAAGGAGGCAAGAACATAAAACACAGTAAAGATAGTTTAGTCAATAAATGGTGTTGGGAAAATTGGACACATACATTAAAAAACTGAAATTAAACCACTTTCTTACACCATACACAAGGATAAACTCAAAATGGGTTATTAAAGATTTAACTGTCACACTCAAAACATAAAACTTCTAGAAAAAATCATAGTAAAATCTCTGACATTTTTCTTAGCAATATTTTTCAGACATATCTCTTCAGACGAGAGAAACAAAAGAAAAAAAAACAAATGGGAGCATGTCCAACTAAAAATAACTTGCACAGCAAAAGAAGCTGGCATTAAAATAAGAAAACAATCTACTGAATGGGAGAAGATATTCACCAATGGTACATCCAATTAGGTGTTAATATCTAAAACTTACAAAAAACTTATGCAACTGAACACCAAAAAACAATTAAAAATGGGAAAAGGACATGAATAAGATACCTCTCCAAAGAAGACATACAGATGGCCAATGGACATAGGAAAAGACGTTCAACATCACTAATCAGAGAAATGCAAATCAAAAATCACAATGAGCTACAACCTCACACCTATCAGAATGGCTATTGTCAATAAATCAACAAAAAGAAGTATTGTTGAGGATGTGGAGGAAAGGGAACCTTCATGCACTATCGGTAGGAATGTAGATTGGTATAGCCACTGTGGAAAGCATTATAGAGTTTCCTCAAAAAATTAAAAATGGAACTGCCGGTCTCGGCTGGTGTGGCTCAATAGACTGGCGCTGGCCTATGAACCCAAAGGTCGCTGGTTCAATTCAGTCAGGGCACATAACCAAGTTACAAGCCAGGTCCTTAGTTGGAGGCAGGTGAAAGGTAACAATATATGAGATACATGATGTTTCTCTCTCTTCCTCCCTCTCTGCTCTTCTCTCAGAAAATAATGAAATAATGAATAAAACTAAAAAAAAAAAAAAAAAAAGTGAAAAGTATGTTTAAAAATAAAAAAAGGAATTGCCTTACAATTTAGCAATTCCACTCCTGAGAATTATCCAAAGAAACCTGAAACACTTTTATTTGAAAGCATATACACACACCCCTACGTTTATTTCAGTATTCTTTACAATAGCCAAGATTTGAAAGCAGCCCAAGTGTCCATCATGGATAAAAAAAGTGGTACAGCTCTGGTCTGGTGGTTTAGTTGGTTGGAGCATTGTCCTGTACACCAAAAGGTTGTGGGTTTGATTCCCTGTCAGGGGTACCTAGGTTGCAGGTTTGATCCATGGATATTCTCTCTCACATTAGTGTTTCTCTTCTTTTCTCTCTCTCTACTCCTCCTCTTCCTCTGTAAAGTCAATAGATGTGTCCTAGAATGAGGATGGGGGGGTGGGGTACTTACACAGTGGAATACTACTAAGCCATAAAAAAGAAAGAACTCTTACCCTTTGTGATAGTATGGATGGGACCTGGAGAGCATTATGCCAAGTAAAATAAACCAGTCAAAGACAAACACCATATGATTTCATTGAAGTGTGGGATCTAATGAACAAAATGAACTAACAAGCAAAATAGAGACAGACTCACAAGAGAGTGGCTATAAAATAAGATTTGTTTTGTACTCTAATGAGGGATTTAGGGCTTTTTATTTGTTTCTTATAGGGGGGCTAGGTGTTTTTTTTTTTGTTTTTAAGGGAATACAGAATTGAATTAATCAACCTTATTTGTTTAAAACATGCACACAAAATTTGCCTCAATGTGTGTGTTATTATGTACAACTTTAGAGGGATATACACCAAAGTAAAAATGGTGATTATCTATGCATGGTGCATTTTGGGTGATTCTTAATTTTTTTGGTGTAATAAGCCTGAATTATTTTTATAACCATAGGAACAAAAAATGTTTCATATTTTATATTAACCTGAATTTTTTAAAGTGCAGGTTTGATGTTTCTGTTTTGTTTTGTCAAAAGACTACTTTCCTGTATGTTCTTTTTTTTCCTCTAATTTTCCTCCATAGCTACTATGTGTTGGAAGACATACTATTAAGTTTATTACAGGGGTTTCACCTTTAATCTTTATCCCCCAACTATTTAGTTCCTATTTATTTTAATTTATCTTCTTTTCACTTTTATTTTTTTTAAAGATTTTCATTATTTTTAGAGAGAGGGGAAGGGAAAAAGAAAGAAAGGGAAAGAAACATCGATGTATGGTTGCCTTTCACCTGCCTGCAGCTGGGGACCTGGCTGGATATGTGGCTTGCAACCTAGGTATGTGTCCTGACTGGGAATTGAACCAGCGACCTTTGGGTTTGCAGGCTGGTGCTCAGTCTACTGAGCCACCAGCCAGTGCTAATTCCTATTTAATCAAGAAAGCAGACCTCAGATATGGTCTCTAGCCATAAAGAACAAAGTAAAAAGTAAGTTTAATTAGACAATAATTTTACAGTTCAGACCATATGGGTGATTCATGAGTTTTTTAAAGTGCTAAAATTTTAGGATTGTAAAAGTGCTATTACAGAGTTGGACTTGGCTTAACCAGACAGCTCTGTTAATTGTATCTTCATTGAATGCTATGGAGATGACATGTTTATGTTTTTCTGTGTAGGATCCTAAGATGTGTTCTGAACCATCCAAAAAGTAAATGAAATTCAATATAGTTCTCATGTTTATTTCATTATTTTAATATTTTTAAACTGTATTTTATTGATTATGCCATTACAGTTGTCCCAATTTTTTCCCCTTTTGCCCCCACCCCTGACCAGTACCTCCCATCCTGCCAACAATCCTCCCCCACCCTTAGTTCATGTCCATGGGTCATGCATGTAAGTTCTTGGCTTCTCCATTTACTTTGCTATTCTTAACATCCCCCTGTCTATTCTGTACCTACTAGTTATGCTTCCTGATCCCTGCACCTTTTCCCATTCTCCCCCTTCCACCTCCCCATTGATAACCCTCCATAGGATCCCCATATCTATGATTCAGTTCCTGTTCTAGTTAATTGCTTAGTTTGTTTTTGTGTTTTTAGATTCATTTGTTGATAGTTGTGAGTTTGTTATTATTTTACTGTGCATAGTTTTGACCTTTTTCTTAAATGTGTCCCTTTAACATTAGAGAGTTAGCATGGTTTTATTGAAGTTGGAAGATCTCATCTTTGGTCCCAGTTCTACTACATATGAGCCCTGGTTTTCAGTTTTATCTCCTGAAAGTGAGAATAATAATAATACCTCCTACCTTGTGGAGTCAGAAGAGGTACATGGGAAAGCATTTTGAAAGCTGAAGTATTACACAAAGGTACTATTACTAATTATTAATACAAATTATAATTTACTTATGTTAACTTTTGAGTAACCTGAACATACCATTTCTCACTTGCATTTCACTTAAAGTTAAGAAGCAGAATTTTTATGTTGCTCAGCAATGAAATGGGACAATACAGTTGACAACATACTGAAAAATTGAGGCATAATGAAAGGAAGCAATTTATGAAGTAAACTAGTGACAAATAGGATTTAGGATGGAGACTGTATTGCCAATGATCCTCACTCCTGCCTATAAAACTACGTATTGTGGTTATCACTCAGGTTGCGGAGCTCAGCTAATCTATGCTAAACATGTACTGTTTTAAAAGAACTTTTTTTCCCAAAGATTTTATTTCATTATTTTTAGAAAGAGGGGAAGGGAGAGAGGCAGAGAAGGGGAGAGGCATCAATGTATGGTTGCGTTTCACCTGCCTCCAGCCACAGACCTGACTGGAGACCTGGTTTGCAACCTGGTTATGTGCCCTGGCTGGGAATTGAACCAGAGACCCTTGGGTTTGCAGGTAAGCGCCTTATCCACTGTGCTACCAGCCAGGGCTAAAAGAATTTTTTTTAATTGCTCTAACAAATACTAAAATATTCTCCTAACATAGATTGAAATTACATATAACAGAGTATCTTAAGTTCTTTGTGAACAAAATGCCCTGATTCTTTTAGGAAGCAGCTCTGTAGTTTTGGTTTTTGTTTGTTTATGTTAAAAGTATAAATCTAGCCCTGGCTGGTAGCACAGTGGATAAGGTGCAAGCCTGTGAACCCAAAGGTCACAGGTTCGATTCCCCAGCCAGGGCACATAATCAGGTTGCAAACCAGGTCTCCAGTCAGGTCTGTGGCTGGAGGTAGGTGAAAGGCAACCATACATTGATGTCTCTCTCCCTCTCTCCCTCTCTCCCTTCCCTTCTTTCTAAAAATAATGAAATGAAATCTTTTTTTTTTAAAAAGTATAAATCTGTATTAGTAAATAAAATGTTTATCTGATAAGCTTCTGTTTTTCATATTTTAATGTATCTTGATCTGATAAAATTATACTTACGTGTAGGGAAAAAAACAAAAAGCTCTATTATTTTTAGTGATACAGTGAAAACTAGGCAACTTTAAGAGTGATGGCTGGATGGACCTCCCATATCTGTCTGCCTCCTTGTATAAGAAGTGAGAGAGGTTGAAATAGACTTAGCAGGAGAGTTCTTAATTTGGTGTCAATTCTGCAGCCCAAGAATTCACTTACAATGAAATAACAAAGTCATTTTTTCCCCCCATATTTTGAAAGCCAAGTTAGCAAAAATTTTCTAGAATACTTCAGACCAGAGACCAGGGATGGGCTTAATCATGTTTCTCAAACTCAGCGTGCTCGGGAACCACCTGAGAGTCTGGTTTGTTTCATTGTAAGCTGTACGTACATCAGTAGGTCTGGGTCGGACCTGAGAGTCTAGTCTACCTTACACCAAGCACCCAGATAGTACCAAAGCTGCTCATTCCCAGCTATGCCTTGATTTTAAGGAATGAAATCTTTTATGAAGAGTCTTGAAATGATAATTATGATTTTGCTAGTAGAAAATCAATTCTGCTTTTTACCACAGCTGAGCCCTGTAGGATTCTTTTGTTCTTGGGAGGTTGAACATCTTTTGGGAATTTGTATTAGAAGGGATCCAGGCAAAGATTATAATTATAGAAGAACTGTCTCTGGAAAGACCAGTTTAATGTTATTGGTTAAAATTCTTTTTTCCATTTTCTCTTCCCTCGCCCCACTTTGAACTTACCATCCTCCTCTTACTCTCACTGGGGCAGTATTTGTTGCTTTAATATTCCCAGGGAATGGTGATGCAACAGGACAGTAATTCTTTACCAGTTTTCAAAGAAACCTTTAGAAATGTTCAACACAGTGATTGCTTCATTAGGAAGAAGTTATTCACAGTGCTTGACACGTTTTACTTACAAAACATTCATTAGTTTTCAGTTTAGGATTTTTGAGTGTTTTGTTTTAAAGAAGCATAGATCTGGCCTCTTCTGCTCGAAGAGTAGAAACATTATGCTAAGTGAAAACAAGCCAAACACAAAGAACAGGTTCATAAAGACAGAAAGTTGGGGAAAGGAGAAATGGGGAGTTTAATGGATACAGTGTTTCTGCTTTGGATGATAATGAATAAGTTCTGGAAATAAATAGTAGTGATGGTTGTATAATATTATGAATGTACTTAATGCCACTGTACTGTAAATAGTAAAATGGTAAATTCACTTTGGGTGAATTTGGGTCAGCTGGTTGGAGCACTGTCCCATAAACCAAAAGGTTGGCTGGTTCAATTCCTAGTCTGGGCACATGCCTGGGTTGCAGCTTTGGTCCCCATTCAGGGTTCATTCAGGAGGCAACCAATCAATATTTCTCTCCCTCACCCCTCTCCCTTCCCCTCTCTTTAAAAACAAAATCAATAAGCATATCCTTGGGTGAGGATTAAAAAAAAATTTTTTGAAGATTTTATTTTATTATTTTTAGAGAGAGGGTAAGGGAGAGAGTAAGAGAGGGAGAGAGACATTAATGTATGGTTGCCTTCCACCTGCCTCCAGCTACAGACCTGGCTGGACACCTGGCTTGCAACCTGGTTACGTTGCCCTGGCTGGGGAATCGAACCAGTGACCTTTGGGTTTGCAGGCCAGTGCTTTATCCACTATGCCACCAGCCAGGGTGCAAAAAACAATTTTAAGGGTAAATTTTATGTTGTGTATACTTGACCCAGTTTGGAAAAATATTTTTTAAAAAGGGCTGAATGAAAAGTATTCTGTTTAGTGGTCTCCTAACTTGGCTGCACAATAGAATCACCTGGGGAACTTAACACATTGTTGACAGGCAATTTTAGAAAAAGCTAATGCAAGTGAAAGCATGAGTTAACTCATTATTGGTCAGCACCATTTGGGCTTGAAAACATGAGTTTTTTCGTGACCAATCAACAATGTGTTAAAATCCTAGTTCCAGGCCACACACAGACCAATTAAAGTAGAATCTTTGGGGAAGAGATCCAGGAATCTATAGTTTTAATCTCCCGAAGCGATTCCACTGTGCAACCAACTTTGAGAATTACTGAGTGGATAACTGTTTGAAATTGCTTTTCCTTACTGTAGTATCCAGAATCTATATGCCCAGTAGGATTTTCTGTCTAAAATTATTTTTAAGAGCATGTGATGCCATGCCCTATTTTATAAATATTTAAAGGATGAGATTAAAAGAATATAAAACTAATAAAAAGTTGGATGTATT
Source organism: Noctilio leporinus (assembly GCA_004026585.1). Taxonomy (NCBI): domain Eukaryota; kingdom Metazoa; phylum Chordata; class Mammalia; order Chiroptera; family Noctilionidae; genus Noctilio; species Noctilio leporinus. Next base: position 50,328 of record PVIW01001347.1, on the reverse strand, counting down.
CTTAAAAGGACATAGTTTATTTTGAGTAGAGTAAAAAAAATAAGGGTATATTCAGGAATTCTAAGGGAAGGGCATAGGCTCATACATTTCGTAATCAGGATACAAATAGACCAGGGGAAGATATTTGCAAGTAATGTGACAAAGAATTAATAACCAGAACAGATTAATAATTTTTTTCAAATTAATAAGACAGATAGAAAAATAAGCATTCTAACCAATTTACAAAAGAAAAAACAATAAACCTATAAAAAGATTCTCAACCTCATTAGTAATGAAAACTAAAATAAACTATTTCTCCCATATTTAATGAGCCAAAAAGAAAGTTTTGTAATAATAAAATGTGAGGGAGGGTATGGAAAAAAAGAGGATTGCCCTGCACTGTTCATGTGAGTCAGATTAGCAAGTCTTTTTGGAGGATAGTTGGGCAGGTATCTTTTAAAATGTTAAATGCATATACTCTTATTTTTTTTTCTTTTTAAATTTTATTGTTTTTGTATTACATCCATCCCCTTTTTGCTCCCATCTGTCCCCCTCCCCACCCACCCACATATACCCTTATTAACCAGCAGTTCCACTTTTATGTCAGAGAAACACATTCTGCACACATGTGTATGCAAAGAAGCATGTATGAGCATTGGAAACAGCCTAAATATTTAGGTTGTTTAAATAAAATGGAACAATCTATACCTTGGATACTAGGCCGTTGTTTTTTAATTGTGATTATTCTAGTTGTACTACCATGAGAAGATCTCTATGGCGAAATGTGGAGTGAGTGGGAACAGTGAGTTATAGTAAAATGTGTACAGTATGGTACCCTTTGCGCTCTGGACAGGTGACTGGTTTGGGGGAGGGTGAATTGAAAAGATGACTTTGCCTTTATGTTATTTAAATTTTTGTACAAAAGAGTACATCTGGGATAAGCTAGCAGAAATGGACCAGTCTGAGAATCTTTCAAAGAGAAGGCAGAATTTTAAAAGCATTTGATAAATGAGAGGAAGATAATTTGATAGTTTGGTGGGTGTGAAGGTAAGGAGCAGAATTATTAGCTTGAAAGAGGAATCTCTAAATAAGTGTCTTTATTGACTGTCCCCTGTACTCTCTAAACTTACCTTTCCTTCCAAACTTATTCTTTCCATGTTGCTATAGGATTGTGTTTTATAGGAAAATGTGGTAGAGAAGCCAGTGTTTTCTGCTGGCAGGAACTGCTGGAACATACAGACAAGGGACTGGCGTTTCTAATAAGGAAAGCCACTTTCATTATCTCTCTGAACTGAGGTCGGCGTTACAGACAATTCCAAATAGTGAGCAGAAAAATCATTTGCTTTTGCTCCCTAATGCCCTTTAAATATTTATTTGAATATTTATTCAAATATTCACCACTGGCTGGTGGCACAGTGGATAACACACTGGCCTGCAAATCCAAAGGTCTCTGGTTCGATTCCCAGCCAGGGCACATAACCAGGTTGCAAGCCAGGTGTCCAGCCAGGTCCGTAGCTGGAGGCAGGAGAAACATTGATGTCTGTCTCCCTCTATGCCTCTCTCTCTTTTCCTCTCTCTAAAAATAATAAATAAAATCTTTAAATATATATTTATTTGAATATGGTTGGGTCTGTCAGCCTGAAAGTTCATAATTTAAATGAAAATAATGAAGCCACAGTCTAAAAATTCTTTTTTTTTTCTTCTCCCATATTTCAACATGATTTTATTTCATCTCCCTTCTCTGTAAATTCATTGCATGCTCTTTGACCTCTTTAGTAGAGGTGGAGTTGGCAAATGTGTTGGCTTAAAAGGCCTTTTCTCGGTAACTGAACCTTAATGGGTATCATGAGCCTCAAAATCGCTAGGCTAGAATATATGCAGAACAAAGATAGATTGAAAGAAGAGTATCTGGGAATCTATACGGATAATGTGATGTTGGACAGCAAAGAATTAATTGAATTTACAAGTGGAAATTTCTAGGAGTAATTCTAGAGTAAGAATTACTGTTATTTTGGTCAGATTAAACTTTATTTAGAGTTTTAGGGGGGAAAATTTTTTTTAACCATCTGCGGTTTCTGCATAATCTTTTCTTTTGACTGTAACTGGCATGAATTTGATCTCTTTGTTGAAGATGCCTTGGACAGAGAGGTGTTCTCTCCCCTTTGCCTGTTTGGGGTGGGTTTACTGATGGGGCTGGATACTTTAAGTCCATCTAGAGCCTTAAAGTCAGAATGAGGGTGAGGAAAGCTTATTGCGGTCCAATTAGAGGACAGCCTGAGAGGGTAGGCTTTACCTTTGCTGATCCTGTTGATTGTCTCCCCTGCGGATTAAAGACGAACCTTTAACAAGCACATTGAGTAGCTTGGGTTTCCAAAACTCTCCAGGACCAGTAATTAATCCAACTGGTAATAAGAGCACAGTGCTGAGTTCTGGAAAGGAATCATTTAACTCTTTCTCTACTGGACAGCCCATTTCCCTTTAGCCTTAGCGTTGTTTACTTGGGACAGTATAAAAACAGTTTGGTAGAAAACTACCTTTTTTCAGTGAAGCCAGATTATCTCTATGCATTTTTAATGTCCTTCATCCCCAAAGTGGACAGACTTGAAAAGTGAACTTTTATAGTAGAAGGTACTTTTTACCTCTTGTTTTGATATAGGGGAAGTTCTGTACAGTGGGTAATTAGTACCAAAAAAAGCTAAGATCTGACCAGGAACTTGTCCACCAGCAGTTAATTTCATTCTGGTTCTATTTTTTTATCTTAATGGGATTTTTGCCTGTGGGTGCAACCCCTTTGTGCTGCTGTTTCTCCTGCCATTCTTATTAGTCTCTACTCTCTCCTTCCTATGAGTTTGAAACATTGCCCACCCAGAGATTTCTAGCACACGCAAAACATCTTTGAGAGGTTTCCTAATTCTCTCTTTTCTCTAATTATGGTTACACTTGAGTCCCATTTTCCAATGATTTCCAGTAGTAATCTGTTTGTACGCTTTTTTATTTTAATGCGCAGATACACAGAAGAGCGAATTACCTAAAGTCCCTGTGCGTTGGTGTCAGTTGGTAATAGCTTGCTTCCTCAAGGCAAAGAATTGGCCTGGGCAGTCACTTTGTTCCTTCTTGATTCTAGCATTCTTTATGTCTCAATCGTGTTTACACAGATACATATCAGCCTATTCTTAGGCCTTCTTCTGCCTTTTTCCACCAAGTCTGCCTTGAAAAATTAAGGGTAGATGTCTTGTGCCTATCACAGTGTGTTTAGAAACCATTTTCAGAAAGTTGAGTTTGAAAACCTGGCTGATAGCTGAAGTAATAATAATAATAATAATAAAACTAAAACTGCCATTAATTCAAAACACTGTGTGTTATTATTGGCTGTCTCTGATTCTCTCAATTGACCTTATATATTTGCCATTATCATTATTCTTTTGCAATTGACAAAATTAAGATTCAGAGAGTTGAGGTTCACAGTTAACTCTTTGAGTCTAGAGCTCATGTTCTTATTGCAAAAAGCTGGCTCAAAAAGTGTTAAAATACATTTTGCAAAGGGTGCAGAACTTGCTGAGCATAGAGGAGCAAGCAGTGGCACCGGAATGAGCTCAGCAGGTCATAAGACAGCCTAGTGAGGACCAGGGCTGCCTGGTGGGAATTGCTGGGCACGGGAGGCAGTGGGAGGCCAAATTGTGGGGAGCCAAAACAGCTGGACAGGGGAGTCCAGCTTGGTTGTTAATAATGAAAGGCCATTTGAAGGGTTTTGAGCAGTGGAGCTTTGTAACATTTAGGGAACCTATTTGTCAAGGATATATGTGATGAGGAAGAAGGAGGAGTTCTCCAGGAAAGCCAAGTAGAACGATGCACTAGTCTTTGGCCGTGAAGGTGGGATTGGAAAAGAAAGGAAGAAAGAATGAACTTGGCAATGAGTGGCTGGCGACTTGGATGTTGAAGGAAAAAGTAAAGCTGTAGTTTTGAGTTGGGGTGTATGGGGAAGGGAAGTGGGGTTCTACCAGCAAAGAAAGACATTGAGAAGACAAGTAGTTGGAGAGAGGGAGGATGTATGCTTTAAGTGAATGGGCTGATTTTGTGCCCATGCTTCAAGTAACCAATAAGTTCTTGAAACCCAGTAGAAGGCCCGGGGTGAGGAGAGAGCCAAAGCAAGACTGAGGATGGAAAGGGTGTAGACATACAGCCAGATGCCCCAACCACCCAGAAGTGAGTGTGGGAAGGGGGGTCAGACCCTGAGAAAAGCACCACAATTGGAGACCAAATGGGGCTCCAAGTAGGATTTGAGCTGGCTCTTGTCAGCCAAGTGTCTTCAATAGCTTGTTCTTTCTGGACACTTTAGTCCTTCGTTAATTTAGAGATGTTTAGCCCCCTTATTTCATTATCTCCAGGCTACTTAGTAACGAACTATAGAAATGATCCCTGAAAGTATAGTCTTCCAGGTTACTTAGTATGGATATAAAGAACTCTCCTTTTGGAGACTGTAATGGGATTAAAAGGTAGGAGAGACTTACAGAAGTCTGTGGTATCAGTTTTTTTGTGTATGGGTCTGAGAAAACCAGTTTTTTTCATGAAGAAATGTAAATATTGTGTGTCAGGATTAGGCCCTTTCCTTCTCTCAGGCTAGAAAAACACTCCCAGGAAGCCAGGATTAAGGGAAAATGACTTTGAGATGCACTTTCTTAAAATAACTGAAGGAGTGACCTCATGAGCCAGCTGATAGCCTGGGTTTGCAAATGGATACATTTCTATTAGCCTCCTGCCTGATGCGGCAGAGCCAAATATATATGGAGCGTATTATATCATATCCTGTAGGCAGGAGACTGTCTGGGAGAGGGGGTGCTTAGAAGGAGAGGTGAAATGGCAGGCTTGGCACAAGAATTAGCAGTGTAAGTACTGTCAACCTTAGATTTCTTTATTAGGTAAACATTGTTGATTTGGACTCCTAATTCCCTAGTATGTGATCATTTGTGTCATTTCCTGGTAAAATAATATTTTATTTTAGTTATTTTTTAAAGATTTTTTTATTCATTATTTTTAGAGAGAAGGGCAGGAAGGGAGGAAGAAAGGGAGAGAGACATCCATGTATGGTTGCCTTTCACCTACCTCCAGCTACAGACCTGGATGGAGACCTGGCTTGCAACCTAGTCATGTGCCCTGGCTGGGGAATTAAACCAGCGACCTTTGGGTTTGCAGGCTGGTGCCTATCCACTGAGCCACACCAGCCAGGGCTTTGGTAAAATAATATTTAAATAAGGACACTTGATCTTTAAATAGCCTCTTCAGTATAAAAGTGTTGCTACAGTCATCTCTCATTAATACTTTAATATTCCCATTTCTGGCTTTCTTCTTTTTCTATCTTACAACTACAAGCTCATGCCCTTGGGTCTGACTCATTGTTAAAGTTGTCTTCTCCTTTCGGTCTTAAGTGGTAAAGGCAGTGTAGACGTGGCCTTAGCTAGGCAACGCATCTTACCTCTGGAGTGCTGTAGAGCTCCAGGTTTTAAGGAAAGCAGAAGGTCTGGAATGGAAGCTCATTACTTGATAAACTGCTTCTCTTGCCAGAAATCATTGTCAGCAATTACGAACATTCACAAAGTAGTTACTGTGCCAGGAGCTCAAGAATGGCCATTGCCTCTGGTTTACCCCCTGTTTGGTCTGAATTCAATCAGTAAAGTAAACCTGAATGGAGTCCATAATGTTTCTAAGGCACAGGCATTTCACTCTCTCTGTGTCACACTCGTAGATATTGGCTAGCTCATGTGAAACTAGAATTTTAGGGTTATTTTCCCTTTTTATTAAGTATTTTCATTTATTTCATAACCAGTCACCTTACTGATATTTTTTTTTTTTTAAATTCTCAGCCAGGGACATGATTCCATTGACTGTTAGAGAGAAACATTGATCAGTTGGTTGCCTCCTATACCCACCCCAGCCAGGAATGAACCTGCAGCCTAGGCACATGCCTTGTCCGGGAATTGAACCATCAACCTTTTGGTGCATGGGATAATGCTCCAACTGAATGAGCTATGAGGCCAAGTCTGAATTCTCTTTTTGTAGTAGTAATTCAGTTGTTTCTCTGGGTTTTCTAGATACACAGTAGTTTTATCAACAAATAATGATGGTTTACCTGTTCCAGACCTCCTATTGCTCTTTATCTAATTGCACGTTACTACCTCCATAATAATGTTGAAAACATGGTGACTTGGACATCTTAAAGGCCTAGAACCTGTAGAAGGGAAATAAGCCATAGGATCAGTAGTGTCTTTTGAGGCAAAAAGCAAATTTGGACGTAGGTATTCTTGATATTATAGGATCAAGTCTGTGGGATACAGCTACAGTTTACTTTACCAATGTGTGTAAATTCTCATTCAATCAGTTGTCAAAGTATAGTAATGTATGGAAAGCAGTGGGCTCATCAGTCACATGTTGGAACTCTGTAGACCCTCCAGGAAGGCTCTGTGTGTGATAACCACAGAATTTGGTGGAAGACTCAGACACATCCTAGGTACCTTTCATAACTGTTGCTGACCACACTCCTGTGTTTCAGGCCCAGCTTCGGGCATTTATTCCAGAGATGCTCAAGTACTCCACAGGTCGGGGGAAACCAGGCTGGGGCAAAGAAAGCTGCAAGCCCATCTGGTGGCCCGAAGATATCCCGTGGGCAAATGTCCGAAGCGATGTCCGCACAGAAGAGCAAAAGCAGAGGGTGAGTGTTGCTCTGGCCTGTCACCTGTTGCTTTTCCATTTTGAGTCAACCCTCTTAATTTTTGTCTCCATTTCCTATCCTGAGAAGTCTAGAAACATTTGTCTAATAGTCAGCCCTGTCCCCCACAAGAAGTTTGATATTCTCTGATTCACATCCTTTTCTATTCATCATCTATTGCTGTAAAGACTTGGGACAGGTCCGCAAATTTACACTTCTCTCTGCATACTTGCCTTTTGGAGCAGTTTTAATTTTATGAGGTGCTTGGGAAAACTGAAGAAACTCATATGCACGTTATTAATCACTTTGAAAACTTAGAAGTGTCGTTATAGGGTACACACAATGAATTGGCAATAACGTTGCATTTCCTTATTTCACATGCTTATTAATTTTGAAAAACTGTGTTTCTAAGGTTATGATTTAGCATCATTGTTTCAGATATGTATTAAATCCTGAGAGCAACCTTTATGTTGAAGAAATGTTAGGGCAATCATAATTTCTGGACTGCGTGCAGGGCGGACTGCTAAGGGAATTGCGGACTTCAATCACATCCCTTTACGTACAGTTGACAACGTGAAGAAGGTGTATGATGCCGATCCTGATGTCACCACATCAACGAGGAAAACACATAAAGTATGCAAGAATCGCACAAGTCTAGAGATTGTACACAGAATCCAGGAGATCATCAGTGACGATCCAGGAAAGTCAATGCACTCCACAGGAAGAGAATTGCAGATGTTGGATATAACAGTTCACAAAATTATTGCTGAAGATATCAGATACTGATCATATGTTCTTAGAAGAGGCCAGTTTATGACACATCAGGCAAAGGAAAGGTGCTTTGAAAAAGCAAGGAAACTGCTAACAAAATTGAAAAATCCCAAAGGATAAAACCCTCTGATTTTTTTCTCTGATGCAAAGAATTTTCAGCAGGACCAAATACTCAACGGTAGAAACAACAAGTATCTCTTTGAGAATCTTAATAAACATGAAAATGAAATTTCCTGCTACAGTGATGGTATTAGGTGTTGTCAGCAATGAAGGAGATATCATGACCCCGCATTTTTTTCTACAAGGCTTGAAGGTGACTGCTGATGTTTAGAGAAAAGTAGTTGTACTGTGGATGAAGCAAGTTGCAAATGGACATCATTTTACCATCCAACAAGATGGTGAACCAGCACATAATGCCAAAAAGGTCCAAGAACTTCTCAATGTCAATGTTCCTGAATTCTGCTCAAAGGAAATCTGGCCACCTAGTTCACCAGTTGCAAATCCTTTAGACTATTATGTATGTAGCTTCTGTGAGAAAGAAGTTAATAAACAACCTCGTTCCAAGAAAGAGGCTATTAAAGCTAAGATTGAGAACATGATGATGCCCATGGATAAGGAAAAGTTGATGAAAGTGTGCTCAAGGTTCTGAAGTCAAACCGAGCCTATTATTACAACAAATGGAGACTTTTTTGAGCAATTTAAAAATTAATGACTTTAAGCCAGGTCTCTAGTCAGATCTGTGGCTGGAGTCAGGTGAAAAAGCAACCATACATTGATGTCTCTCACCCTCTCTGCCTCTCTCCCATCCCCTCTCTCTAAAAATAATAAAATAAAATCTGTAAAAAAAAATTAATGACTTTGTTTATATATTTAAATATAAGAATAAATTTATTTCAAAATATAACACTTTTGTGGTATGTTTATATTTTACCAAAGTTTTGCCACTTTATCACGCATACCCTGTATTTCTGGTTAGGAAGAATCACTGTTGAAAAATACAAATATGGAATTAGATAGAAAGTTTTGCCAAGTCTGCAGAGAGAAAAGAAGAAAGACTAAATTAGATGTCATCCCTTTTTCTGCATTTGTTTTTAGTTAGCTTAGAAACTTACTGAGAACCTTAATATAAAAATCTTGAGAGAAGAGTAACCTTTTGTGAGAAGTTTTAAGCGTTGACTTCAAACCCTGGCTGGTTAACTCAGCTAGTTAGAGCATCATCCTGTTACACCAGGGTAGCAGGTTTGATGCCCAGTCAGGACATGTACAACAGTCAACCAATGAATGCGTAGATAGGTGGAGCAACAAATCAATGTTTCTCTCTCTCAAATCCATAAACTTGAAGAAAATAATAACAGTTGGCCTGGGGTTAGAATAAAGGATATAGAATCATGTTCCTAATATCAACATGGGAAGGTGTTGGTATTGGGTTGGCCAAAAGATTGTTTGGTTTTTTCTGTAAGGTGGCTCTAGTAGCACTTAGTTGTGTTTAACTTCATTCAAAACAGTTTCATTAGATTGTATTGTGGCAGCTGTCATATCAGCACGCACTAAAAACAAATTAACAAAATTAATGAACTTCTGTGTAGCTATTTTAATAGTGAAGATGGAAAAAATCCACAAAATTTCCTATGTATTGTGCTTTTATCATTTCAAGAAAAATTAAAACGCAAAAAAGAAAAAGATTTGTGCAGTGTATGGAGAAGGTGCTGTGACTGATCAAATACATCAGAAGTGGTTTGCAAGTTTCGTGCTGGAGATTTCGTGCCCCATGGTCAAGCAGACCAGTTGAAGTTGATTTCGATCAAACCATCAATATTATACCACTCAGGAGATAGCTGGCATACTCAAAATATCCAAAATCAATAAAGTTATTGGTGAAAATGAAAAATGTGTCTTTTATTTTACAGAAAACTAAATGGACTTTTTAGCTGACCCAATACTTGATACTGAGTTTCCTTATGCCAGAATCAATCTTTCAGAAATAACCCTAAGAGAATTTACTCTGTGTGAGGTTTGGTTTGTTTTGATAACTGATCAGCTGCTTATTCCATAATAGAACTGGATAACCAACATTCTTTGTGATGTAATGTGCTTTTCTGGTCTTCTGGTGACAGGTTTCATGGACCCAAGCACTACGGACTATAGTTAAAAACTGCTACAAACAGCATGGGCGGGAGGACCTTTTGTATGCTTTTGAGGATCAGCAAACACAAACACAGGCCACAACCACACACAGTATAGCCCATCTTGTACCGTCACAGACCGTAGTCCAGACCTTTAGTAACCCTGACGGCACTGTCTCGCTTATCCAGGTGAGTAAACCTGTGGTTCAGGTTGCGGTTCTGAAGTAGATGAGTGGGCACCTTACTTCAGAGTGGAGAGTGTTATCTTTATGCAAACTCTTGGATGAACTTTGTATAGTTCCTCAAGATCTTCCTACCTAAAATCGGTTTTTGAATAATATTTTAATTATTTTTTAAATATTGTCAAATACAGAGCTAGCAATAGCTTTTCTAGACATTTCCAAAATAACAGTATAAAAATGACTTACGGCTTTTTAATTGTTCTGCTTTGTCAACGACCAGGAAATATTCCTCCTGAATTACCTCTTTTGAAATGAATCAGGATTTGTTAGTAGATAGGGAACCTCCAAGATTCTAATTGAAATAAGAGTAACAGGTTGGGTGACTGACATTGGGCACTAGGGGTAAAATGTGATAGCTTCTAATACTGATCTATTTGGTTGAAGTAAAACTCTGAAACTCATGTGCGTGAGATACGATTTTATAACTCATTTCATATCACAGAGCATATTAATCATGATTTGTTCTGAGTTTAGGATTAAGTGAATCTTAACTTCTGAGTAAAAGTAGAGGATTCATCCACTAACACTTCATCGCTTCCATATGCTTCTTTAGGTTGGTACGGGGGCAACAGTAGCCACTTTGGCCGATGCTTCAGAATTGCCGACCACGGTCACTGTTGCCCAAGTGAATTATTCTGCTGTGGCGGATGGAGAGGTAAGAGGGGATTCTGTCCACATCTGCTGGCATACTTGAATGTATAGTTGAGGGAGAAGTGAGGGTCCAGAGGTGAAAAGACTGTATGTAGCCTATACATTGTAGCATCATTTTATTTCTGCCTTTTACAAAGTTTGTTTTATGCTCTATTTACTAACTGTAACAGTTGAAATTCATGGATCTTTATGACTTAGACATAGGAATTTACAATTTTACATTTGCAGTATATGATTTTGTATAATATGCTATAAAAAAGGATAATTCACTTAATACATTTCTGCTGTGAATCCCAAAAAAGTTAATCATTGGGCTTTATGAGAAAAATTAGATCATTGGAAGTAGAGCTGACTAAAAAGTAGTGTTTGAATAGATAGATATATTTGTAAATCAGTAGACATGATTTATTACATTTTAAACATGTTTGGAAAGGCTTCACAGGAAAACCCTTCCCTACCAAAATTGAGGTAATTATGGGATGTTAACCCTTATGGAGTACTTTGTAAACTAAGCACTCAACCCTATGAAACACAGGCTCCCTTATCATCTTTATAGATGAGAAAACTGAAACATGTAGAGTTTAGGAAAGCTGCCCAGAGTCCCAAAGTGTTAAAACTGGGTAATGTATTCAAGGTCTGAGCTCTGAGCCATCAGTGAAGTTTAGGAAAGGGTTCATTCATTAAGGCACTGTGGGCTTTTCCCCTGAGCATGGTATATTCTTGAAATTTGAAAAATAGCCAACTTCTTCAAAGAGAAGTATCGGAAGTAAAGCTAAAATTATCCCACTGTTGTTCAAAACCATGGAACATTTGTACTCAGACCAGCAAAGTCACTTTCATTTATGCATCTGAGGAAAGTGAGAGAGCTGATAAGTGTAATGGCTAGTGAGGAAGAGAAACAGCTGGGCTCCTCCAACAGCCATCATTCATTGAACCCTGCCATGGTGCAACTGATGTGTTGATTTACTCAGGAGCCCTGTTTAAAGGAGCACCAGAAGGTGGGGATGAGAAATGTCTGCATGACTGAACTGTGGTCCAGGCTGTAACGCTGCTGCAAAATGGTCTATGCCTTCAGGAGAGAATGTTAACAGCGAGGGAAGGTTTGGGGCAGGAGCCAAGATTTGATTTTTCAGTGTAGAAAGGTAAAGGACAATAGGACATTTACTTTCATAAATTTGTAAACATTAGCTAAAGGGAAAATTCATCAGCTCCAAATCACTAAAACTAGAGGACACTCCTCTAGTATGAAAGGTAGAGGATGACAGCTATGGGTGGAAGGATTAAGCAAAAAGGGAAAAGGACTTACGGACATGGACAACAGCGTGGTGATTGCAAGGGGTGCATACAAGGGGACTAAATGTTAATGGGCAAAAAGAAAGCAATTTAAATAAATGTGAAAAAAGAGGTAGAGAAGACAGGGGTGAGTATATTTACAAAATTTGTTACATTTGGATTTAGTTAGAGTTGTCAACTCTATCTGACAACTGAATGTTTCCTGGTACTTTTTAAAGAAAGTAACTTTGTATTTCTTACATACTTCTCTGGAGTCTAATTCTTTTTTTTAAGATTTTATTTATTATTTTTAAAGAGAGGGGAAGAGAGAGAGAGAGAGGGAGAGAGACATCAATGTATGGTTGCCTTTTACCTGCCTCCAGCTATGGCCCTGGTTGAAGACCTGGCTTGCAACCTGGTTATGTGCCCTGGCTGGGAATCGAACCAACAATCTTTGGGTTCGCAGGCCAGCACCTTATTCACTGAGCCACCAGCCAGGGCCTGGATTCTAATTCTTTAAAACCCATTTTACTAAATAACTTCACGTATTCAAAGGTACTTAATGTATTCAAAAGTTCATGGAAAATAGGATACCCAACGTCAGTCAAATAAAAAATATTCTAACTCTTCCCACACTTCCTTCAAAACAAAAAAGATATGAAGAGAAGCATAGATTATCTCAGAAGGTGACAAAACATTTTAGATTTTATAGTGTGATTCTATTTGCCCTCTGATTTATCTTAGATGTTGACATGATTGTTAGCATTTTAGTTTTCCGCCCCAAAAACTATACTTAGTGAAAATAGCTCATTTCACTGACTTGAGACGGATATGGCCTCACTAAGCTGATGAAACATCACATCAAGTGACCCTAAAAACATTCTACTGCCTGGTGTTTAGCATCTTTTTTCCCAAAAAAGTGAAAGTACTTTATAAAAATAAACAATACCCATACTTTTAGAAGTTGTAAGGTAATTTGGTCATCACAACCTTGCCAGCGAGAGCTCTTAATTAGAGTGCACTGCCTTTGATATCTGGTTAGTTACATTTGGTTACCTTTAGTCTACACAGAAGGACTATTTGGGGACCTGTTTCTTCTGGTAAAACGTAGTCTCCCAAAACCAAACAAAAATCTCAAATCTTAGGCATCTTAAAACTAATTAAGCAAACAGAACAAGTTATGTAGGCCTTTAGAAATAAACAATTTCAAAATAATACGAAATTTGTTGATTTCAAATTATTTATGCAATTTCAATTTTGATGGCATGTTTATAAATACAAATGGATTTGAGAATTTACTCTTTTATATGATAAGACCACCAGTTGGTATAGGTATTATTAATTGCATTGTGTCAGAATAGTTTGTTAGAAGGAAAACCAAAGTACAAAAACATTAGACACATGAATTTTAAACTGAACCAGCAACACATGTAACAGTTTTGAAACAGCACAACTTATTTTAGTTGGGTTTTATAATGAATATTAATTTACTTGAAATTAATAGGCAGGTCAAAAAACAAGTGAGACAATATTAATAAAGGAGTATGTCCTTCGTCTACTCATTCAGCACACCCTTTCTTTGACAGGTACTATAGATACAGAAAAATAAAGACTGCTCTTACGGTTGAAGAGCACAGGGTAGGTGGTAGAGAGAAACACACCGCAGGACAGTGGCAATGCGAAAAGGATCCCAGTAGAAGCAAGCCCAGCATGCTGTGGAAACAGAGGATAGGCACTAAACCTTGGACTGTAGTGGAGTAGAGCTGTCCTGGCTCCTTCAGTCATACCTGAGCTCAGGCACTAGAAGGATGGACAGGCAGAAGGGCCAGAAGGCTGGAGTTGTGTTCCTGTCAAAGGGAGCAGCACGTGCAATGCATCCCATTGTGGAAGTGTGGGAGAGCCACGCGCACGCAGGTGGTTCGCCATCTCTAGAACGGGGATAAGAATAGCCACAGTTTAAAGGGCCTCGCTGTAGTTGGTCTCTTTCAGAAAAGCATAGACGCTAACGATACATCTTCTGAATATCTTTTCCTCCTAGGGCTTGTGGCCCTTTCTCTGGGACATGGTGACATCCAGGAGTAGATAACCGCACAGATGGAAAGGGAGAGCAACAAGAGCTCGAGCAAATACAACTAAAGCACTGAGACTCAAAAATAGGAATCCCAAAGAAGTGTTAATACCTAAGCTGATTTATCACCTGCCTTTTTCTTTTAAATAGAAATCTCTTCGGTCTGCTTCTTTTCGTACTTCCTCTTCAGTCTTTACCAACATCCATTAATCTTTTATGACTATAATTTAATTTCTTTAATATATACTGTATATGGCAACATTTTAATACCATTTTTACTACAAATATAGATGTAACTTAATGTCTATATATTAGGCCCTGGCTGGGTAGCTCAGTTGGTTAGAGCATCGTCCCAATATGCCATGGTTGCGGGTTCGATCCCCAGTCAGGGCACATACAAGATGCAACCAAAGACTGCATAAATAAGTGGAACAACAAATAGCTGTTTCTCTTTCTTTTGCGTGTGGGATCTCTAAAATCAATAAATTTTTTTTAAAAAATTAAATGTCTATATTTTAAGTTGCTGTGCCATTAGAGTAAAAAGTACTTGGGAGAGCTGCACCAGGCCACCTCAACAGTGGGATGGGCAAAAATACGGAGGGCCAGGGCTAGAAAGAGGAAGACTAACAGCAAAAAGTAATGGCTGATGTTTTGAGTGGAATCACCAAACATCTACCGATGGGCAGTGTAACGTGCTATGTAAAGTGGTGTTGTTTGCAGTAATGCTCATTGGAGTAATGAGATCAAAGAAGTAATGCAACCATGAGCAGTAATAGTTCCTGAGTGGGCAACTTTGCCACTCCAAGAGAAGGGAATAGGGTGTCTCTGCCTCTCTATGGCGGGCCCTGAAGGCTTGCTGGCACAGTCCATTGCCTGTGAGAGCTCAGGGCAAGTAGGAAGGCAGCTCAAAGGAATGCCTCATCCCTGGGAGGCTACAGACAGACACATCCTGAGAAGCAGTGTCATAATCTAAGTGTGGTACTAGAACCAAAGCAGGAGGCATTTTAAGCACCTACCTCTCCTAGAGCTTGTGGAATGTTCTTTGGGACACAGTAACATGTGGGCACAAGTTAACCTTTTACTGGGCCCCAAAGATATGAAGCAGAGATGGCAGGAGTTCCGTAAGCACAGCTGGAGTCCCGAGAACTTGAGTCCATAGCAGTATTTTACCTGAACTATTGATTTATGACCTCCCATATTTTGGAATAGAAATTGCTTTCCCTGCCCTGCTGGTTTTTGTCTTTGAGGAAAAATAATCAACCTGTGATTATAAGCAAAATGGACCGACGTAATAGGATCTGGGTATCCAGAACTGAGAAGTCTCTAAATGCAAAGCATTAAAGCCCTGTTTCTCAACCAGGAGTACCCACACACTCGTCCCTCAGAGAGGGTATTTGGCAATGTCTGAAGATATTTTTTATTGTCATGACTGGGTAGGATGCTTTTAGCACCTACCAGGTAGAAGCGAGAGATGCTGCTGAACATCTGCAATGCATAGGACAGCCTCCTACAACAAACACCTGTCTGGTCCACATGTTAATAGTGTTTCTTCCTAATTCTGACTCCTCAACTAAAAGGAAAGCAGGTTTTTGCCACATTAAATTATTTACTGAATTTGGTAGTTTCCATCAAAAATAAAAATACAGAATCACTTTGATATACAATTACATCTCTAGGAATTTGCTCTCTAAATAGACTCACAGAAAATATACAAAGTAGTATTTGAGGCTATTCATCACAGTACTGTTGATAAAAGCAAAAGACGGGAAACTACCTCAATGCCCATTAAAAGATGGCTGGTTAAATAAATCATGATGTATCTATGTTATACAATGCTGTGCAGCCACTATTATGAATCATGAATGAATGAAGTAGTTTTACGTTTCCAAAACTGAATCATTTAAAAAAGAGATATAACTTGTGAAAAAAAGCAAGATACAAAGGGATATGTAGAATATACTGCCATTTTAATTTTTTAAAAGAAAGGAGTAGAAAGGGGAACGTAGGAGTATATATATGTAAGTATGCTTGCACACAGAGGAAAATAGGTAACAGTAGTGGCCTTTGGGCAAAGGACCACAAGTACTGGCATAACATTTCCTTTAGTACAGTTTGAACTCCCTTTAATTACATTTATGGTCTAACTTAAAATCTTTGAACAGGTAACAAATTGATATGGCTCAGCTATTTCAAAAATCATTTTTAAAAGTACATAAGAGGAAATTCGCTTCTGTCTCCTATTTAAGCCACAGCCCCACAGCACCCCACCCCACCTCAACTCACAAATGAAGGGAAATATCTTCAATGGTTTCTTCCAAAATTTCTTTATGCAAATACAAGCAAGTTCAAATATATATTCTAATTGACACACATGCACACAAAGCATACTAAACCCCTGTTCCGTACATTGTAGGTCATGTTGACTTAAAAGTGTACATGTATCTGCCTGAGCACATACACACTAATAATTCTAATAAATTGCTATTTATTAAAAAAGTGACTTGAAAATCAACCTTTTGACTTCGATTCTTTACCATCCTGTCCTTTCTGCTCCAGGTGGAACAAAATTGGGCCACGTTACAAGGAGGTGAGATGACCATCCAGACGACGCAAGCATCAGAGGCCACCCAGGCAGTGGCATCATTGGCAGAGGCCGCAGTGGCAGCTTCTCAGGAGATGCAGCAGGGAGCTACGGTCACCATGGCACTCAACAGGTGGAGGCGGGGTGGGGAGAGTAAATGAGGAGGGCAAGTCCGCCCCTCCACGCTGCTTGTAGAGAAATGGGCCTCAGTTTGTCCCCATTGGCGGCTCAAGCTTAATACTCTTAGCACTTAGGACATTGTAAGTCAACTTCTAATACGCCCATTCCCACTCCACCCCTGCACTCCCCAGTAACCACTCTAGGTTTTCTGACTTCTGGCTCAAGCCTGCTGGTCCAAGAACATGGGTCCGTTTTGCTTTATCCCATTCTGTGCCTTTTAATTGACCGAAAGCAGCAAAGTTTGAGTAGGGTTTTTTGTTGTTGCTTTTTTTTTCCAAAGAGACTAAAGGATATAATTAATAACAAATCAAGAAGCTTCAGGATTGATTTTCCTTTTACCCTACAAAAGAGACTGGTTTTTGTTAGGGGTATTGATCTGTGTTTTAGTGATTTTACTGAATTTTCGGAAAATGTATTTCCCTTGCTTATCAGTGACTTAAAATAAGTTTGGGAAAAATAATTGATTTGTTTAGGGAGGGTGCTGCAGAATGGGATACTCCATCCAATAAGGAGTAGTTCCCAAAATGAAACTGTCTTGTTCCCTGCTTGGTTCCTTCTACTGGTTGTGGCAGGAAAAGAATGTTATTCTTTTTCTAATTCATTGCTGATGCAATTTTATTTTCAATGGACTCCGGCATCGGCATCTAACTAATAGTTAAGAGTGAAGCCAGACTACCTGGGTTTGAATCCCAGCTCTGTCACTTACCAGGTGTTTAAGGTTGGGTAACAGACTTGAACTCAACGCCTAGGCTTTCCTTTTCTGTCAGATAGGAGTAATAACGGTACCTACGGTGTAGGGTGTTGTGGGAACTGAGAATCAATGCATGTAAGACCCTTAGACCAGCTCCTGGCATATGGTAACCCTGCCATTGTCAGTGTGTGCAGCAGCTGTCAGTCTTCAGTAGTCATGGAACTCTTGTGACGGCCCAGCACCGTTGCTAGGTAAGGCTCTAGGTGGAGAGTGCTGTCGGATATGATGTCTGCCCTCAATGAAATGATGCTACTGGGGAGACTGATTTGAGTAAAAGACTTAGTGAGCAGTGTTATTCAGAGTGTAATTTGCTCCTGAGTTGTGTAGTGTAGACAGTGAACATCATAGAAATTCGGAGGAGGGAGATCAGCTCCTCTAAAATACGAAAATCAGCCCAAGTTCAGATTGGTTGTCATAGAAACTGGAAATCCTAGATAGGCTTATGTACCAGTGCTTTCCATGAAGCTGAATAGTATGGTGGCTAAGAGGAAGGTCAAGGGACCCACGTAGATTCAGGTTTGAATCCTAGCTGCCATTTACTGGCCATTTGATATTGAGAAATTTAACTCCTGAGTTTTGTTTAGTGTCCTCATAGTTAGGAATGATTTTCATCACATAGAATCAAACAGATTTGATGAGCTAATGTATATAAACTCTAACAAACTGTTCAGCCCATAATTGGCACTTCAGGACTGACTTTGAAGGATCTGTGGCCAGGACTTGGTGGTTGATTAGGTATAGAAAACTCACACACACACACACACACACACACACACACACACACATATGTCCTCCTTGTGTTACCCATGGAGTCCCTGAGTGACCTGGAATTGAAACTTTTTCCTTAGCCCATTGAACCAATGCACTTTTCAGTAACCCAAAGATCTTATTTTATTCTTCAAACTTGGCCCAGTCCTACTCTCCTCTTTGAGAGAGGACACACTGATAAATTTCCTGAAAGCTGTGGCCAGAGTGAGACTCTATAGCCCAGTGACTCCTCCCTGTTTTGCTGGCCAGGAAAAACCAACAAAACTTGATTTTATTGAGCCAGTGCTGTGCATATTCCAGTGAAGTGTGAGTATTCTGGGAGCCGTGTGTACTGCGGAAAATAATGAAGTACGTTTTGGCTCCCTTTAGTGTAAGGACCAAGGCTTATTTCTAAAAGGCAGTGAGGGTAATGGTTTCCTCTGGGGGCTTGTTAACAAACTCAGATGCAGCTGAGGTGACTGTGGTGTTTACTTCAAAGGGAGGAGGATGTGGTTCACTGTGGCATGTAGGAGGAGTGAAGCGATGTTGAAATCTGTTTGCAATCAAGTAGTCCAATGCCCCAGTGAGTGCCGGGGGGTGGTGCGTTGCAGCCCTTGCTGGGGGTGAAGAAACTGAGCCTGGCAGTGAAACTAGACTGCAGCAGGCTATTAAGGAAACACCAGGGGTTTTCTGATTCCAAGCGAGGTCACCCACTGTCTCTTGGCAGGAGCATGGGACTCAAGATACAAGCCCTTGGTGTTTGCTTCTGTGTGGGGTGAGGTGAATTCCCAGGCACCATAGAAATTGTTGCTGAAAGTCATCTGAGTGAAAAATACACTAAGAAATCTGGTCTTTGTTCATATAGTAAAAAGCAGTTTCTTAGAGCTACTCCCTTCCAACTGTGTTGCAGGTGCAGATGGGACAAGCATGGTTCTCTAATAATCACCTGTACCTCTGCTGCACTGTAAACAGCAGATGTGGGCGCAGAGAGAAGGGAGAGGCAAGCTGCATAGGGTGGCAGGTGGGGAAGAAGGCAGAGGAGTGCCTTCATCTATTAGAGGTGCAAAGAAGATCAGGACAGGTGCAGGACAGACCTGTTTTTCAACCATGATGTTCAAAGACTTCTGTACAGCAAGTCAGAACAAGGACCCTGGGCCCAGACAGCCTTTAACCCACCCTGGCATTATAATTAGCTGAAGAGGCTATGAAGAAATTTTCTTTAAAATATCTGGAAACTAGTTGATTTTAATTATTTTCTAAATAGCCCAGGCAGGTATGGCTCAGTTGTTTGGAATGTCATCCTGTAAACCAGATGGTGGCAGGTTCTGTTCCTGGTCAGTGCACGTACCCAGACTGCAGGTTCAATCCCCGGTCAGAGTGCATACAAGAAGGCAACCAATCGAGGTTTCTCCCTTTCTTTCTCTTTTATCCTCCTTTTCTAAAGGCAATTAAAAAATTATTATTGTTTTCCAAATACATAATAAATCAGCACTTTTGGGAAGGAAATGAAGAGAAAATCAAATTGAGCAAGTGAAGAAGAGAGCATCACAGCTCAAAAAAACAAAAAGAAGAAGACAAAGTGGAGCTATTTAGCATAACAACCAGAGAGGAAAGAATCATGAGGTTGTTGCGATATAGTGGTGATATAGTTTTGCTTTGTTGGGTAAGCTGCCCTAGACTTACATTCCCTCTTAAGTCATTCTGCAGAGCCACTGCAGTCCTTGCATATAGAGATGCAAGAGAAACATTTGTAGACTGAATCTACAGTTGCCCTAGTGGAAATTTATAATGTATTGTTGACACCAAGACAATCTAACTGTGCCTGCTCTGTCTAGTGCTGTGACTCAATGTATTGGGGACACAAATGCTTAAGTTGATTCCTCTTCTCAAGGAATTTATAGTTGCTGTTCTTTGGCTGTGGAGAAACTTTGCTTAAAAGAAAAGTGAACAAGGCGCTGGCCTGCAAACCCAAAGGTCACTGGTTCGATTCCCCAGCCAGGGTACCTAACCAGGTTGCAAGCCAGGTCTCCAGCCAAATCCGTAGCAGAAGGCAGGTGAAAGGCAACCGTACGTTGATGTTTCTCTCCCTCTCTGCCTCTCTCTCTGGAAATAATAAAATTTAAAAGAGAGAGAGAGAGAGAGAAAGAAAGAGGGACAGTGGGAGGGACGTCCTGCTTGAGAGTGTGGACCCTGGTGTTCTGCATGACGAAAGAGCAATTTTAAAATGAGCGATGTTGAGAAGGGCAAGATTTTTGTTCAGAAGTGTGCCCAGTGCCATACTGTGGAAAAGGGAGGCAAGCACAAGACTGGGCCAAATCTCCATGGGCTCTTTGGGTGAAAGACAGGTCAGGCCCCTGGATTTTCTTACACAGATGCCAACAAGAACAAAGGCATCACCTGGGGAGAGGCCACACTGATGGAGTATTTGGAGAATCCCAAGAAGTACATCCCTTCTTCTCTGATCTTTGCTGGCATTAAGAAGAGTTCAGAAAGGGCAGATTTGATAGCTTATCTCAAAAAAGCTACTAATGAGCGATAGTTGGCCACTGTCTTATTTATTACAAATGTCTCATGACTTTTTTTTTTTTTTTTTTTTTTACAGGAAAGGAAGGGTTTATTAGGGAGCAAGGGGGAGGGAAAGAGAGAAAGGAGAAATGTGAGGGAAGAGGGAAATCACAACTACCATGCGTCAAGCTCATCATGACTTTTTTTATGTGTACCATATTTAAATTGATCCTACACACAGAATACAGATCGTGAATGGCTGATAGAACGTTTTTTGGGGGCAGTTCCGATTTAAATAATACTGACTTAATGGTTAAATTAATACGATCAGCTTTTTGAACTTAGGTGGTAATTTTGGTTCAGCAACTGCTATTCACTATTTTCCCCTTCTAAAAATATGATTGGACTTGGTTTGTAATATTCAGCTTTCCACAGGGATGGCAAATGCCATCTCAAAACTTGTAGGAGATTGGTTTTATATTTAGATTTAAATAGCTGGTATATTAACAAGTTTAAATACTGGGGAAATCCCTTCACTGTTCATTAGAAAAGCAAGACTTTTGGCTTGTGTTCCAAATTGTGTTCATTAGCCTGTTAAAAGGCAAGGGCTCATGATAAGCTGGCAGTGTCCATTTTTGTGGTTCTAAACTATGCCAATTTAGTTAAAATGTCCTGTATCAAAACAGTTGTATTTTACTTAATGAAAGGCATTTTAGTGTGGTTTGTGTATAATATCAAATAAAGAATATTTAACACTTAAAAAAAGAGAGAGAGAAGTGAGTTATATTTTCAAAGAAAAAGTTACTTTTTTAAAATAAAAATACTGTTGAATTCAAATCAGAGGCATTGTTAAAATAAAATGTAGCTTTTCATGGACTTACTATACGGACTGCTGTTCACTTGCCAGTAAAATGAGAGAGCACCTAGATCAGACTTCCTCTGTGGAAGTGGAGGGGCAGGGACTGTGCAAGTGCTCCTTTTCCCTGCACATGAGCTTGGCCACTTGCAAAGAAAAAGTTGATGAAACATTCCCACTTGTAGCTGGTTAGGAAATGACTGTCAGAAAAATGTAAAATGGCAGCTTAAAGACATTGTAATCGTTGTTTACCTTCGAAGTGAAGGTAATCTTTTTCTCACAATATAGTTTGATCATTTTTAACGAAGTCTAGTGTAAATGTTTAGAATAGATCTGGAACCGGACCTGCCAACCACAGGAGTCACTCATGTCTTTATGCCCCATGTAAAACATCTGTCTGCTGCTGCTTTGCCTCTGGCTCCCCACAGGAGATGAAAAAACTAACCTCACCGACCTCTCATCCCCACGGGATCCCTCATCCCTGGCCTCCCAGATTGCTTAGGTGGTTGACTGTTCACACCTTTTCTTCTACCTTACTTCCCCCCACCCCCACCCAAGAGAGCACATTTATTACCTGTTGGGACAGTGAGAGACAAGAAAGGACTTAAGATAGGAGAAGCAACAGGAGAGCCGAGGCAGGGCCCCACTACTGAGAAGAAAAAACGTGTGACAGAAGTGAGCCAAGGTGGGGCCGCTGTTGACTTACTGAAAAGTCAGAGAAGGGGAGCCTTACAGACAGGCGCGGGGCTCAGCCAGGGACAAGCTCCCCTGGCTGCAGGTCCTGTGGGGACCCTTGGAGTTTAGGAGAGAGAGTCACCTCGCGTGCCTGAGAAGGGAAGGAAGGCATGGGTCTGTTTCTGAAAGGGAGAACGTGCCTACCTTAATATATTTTAGAAAAGTATTAAAGAAAATGACTTTAAGTGTTTACAGCCTCAGACAAATAAAATAGGTGTCATTGGCCGCAGGTACTTTCATGTCAGGTCTCCAGTACTGCCCCCCCATCACTGCCTGTGAATTCCACACTAGAAACTTGCATCCTGGGGGCACAGGAGTGGCAGGGTGCTGCCCTGGATGGTCATAAAAATAAGATTATTGTAAGTTGTGATTAAAACCTGGGGAAACTGGGGAGTGAGCAGTGACTGAGGTGACCCGTAAACAAAGGTCCTATTTCATATAAACAACTGTCATACACAGCTTTCTCCTTCAAAATACCACAGAGCTGCAGCTTCTTCCAAAGAATATACTTTTCAGCTTTCTATGAAGTCTCAGGTCAGAGTGTTAATACTGTAAAATCGAACGGTGAATTATTTAACACAAGTTTTTTAGAAAAATATTAAAAATTAAGGATCTAGGTACTAAATAATCACTTTACTTTTTTTATCCTCACCCTAGGACCTTTTTCTTTTCGTTGCTTTTAGAGAGGAAGCGGGGGAGGGGATAGAGAGAACCATTGATGTGAGAGAAACATCAATTGGTTGGCTTCTCATACACACCCACCCCAACCAGAGATTGAACCCACAGTCTGTAATGTGCCTGACCAGGAACCAAACTAACGACCTTTTGGTCTGTGGGATAATACTCCAACCAACTGAGCCACATCAGCCAAGCCTCGTTTTTTTTAAATCCTCACCCAAGGATATATTATTATCATTATTGAGTTTAGATAGAGAGAGGAAGGGAAGAAATATCAACATGAGAAAGGAACATCAATTGGTTGCCTCCTGTACGTGCCCTGACCTAGGATTGAACTCGCAGCCTTTTGGTGCATGGGACAACACTCCAGTCAATTGAGCCACCTTGCCAGGCCATGGTACTTCACTTTACTGTCTCCGATATTTATGAAACACTTTGAAACTAAAATCTACCATATAACCCTGGCAGGTAGCACAGTGGATAAGGTGCCGGCCTGCGAACCCAAAGGTCACAGGTTCGATTTCCCAGCCAGGGCACATAACCAGGTTGCAAGCCAGGTCTCCAGCCAGGTCTGTGGCTGGAGGCAGGTGAAACGCAACCATACATTGATGTCTCTCTCCCTCTCTGCCTCTCTCCCTTCCCCTCTTTCTAAAAATAATGAAACAAAATCTTAAAAAAAAAAAAAAAGGAAAAGAAAAGAAATACAATTTAAAAAATCTACCATATGAAATGTAAAGATAGTCTTAGTAGTAATTCCAGATCAGGGCTGCCCTTTGGCTCTGAATTCATTTTCCAATACTATGGAATGACTATCTGGGGGTGTCAGATCACCAAGAAATATGTTTCAGTATAAAGAGTTATCTTAACTTTTACAAGGGCTGCATGTATAAACTCTGTGATTCTGGTCAGCTTTTTGCTCAATTTCATTTACATCCCAAAAATGTTAATGAAAAAAAATAATTTGAACTATATAATCATGACCTTGAACTAAATCAAAGGAAACCTACAAATTAAAACTTGTCACGGCTAAATGACTTAAAAAGGGCAAAGTCAGCACTTCTGCATTTTATTTATTATTTTGATATATGTCAGAAAATATTTACATGGGTTAGGTGAACAAAAGCAGGCTGTAAAACTGAGTGCACTATTCTGATTATTATCTGTTTAAAGATGTGTTAAAGATGAGAAGGGTAGCCCTGGCCAGGTGTCTCCGATGGTTGGAGTTGTCCTGTGGAACAAGAGGGTGTGGGTTCAATCCCGATCGGGGCGCAGATGGGAGGCAAGCAATCAATGTTTCTCACATCCGTGTTTCTCTCTCCCTCTCCCTCTTCCTTTCTCTCTCTCAAATCAATTTAAAATGTCCTCTTATGAGGATTTTTTTTTTTTAATGAGAAGGTAATACTATTATCTTGGTATAGATTTAGTATTTTTATAACTAATGAAACTTTTTTTTTTTAATTTTTATTTATCATCTTTAGAGAGAGAGGAAGGGAGAGAGGGAGAGAGACATCAATGTATGGTTGCCTTTCACCTGCCTCCAGCCACAGACCTGGCTGGAGACCTGGCTTGCCAACCTGGTTAGGTGCCCTGGCTGGGAATCAAACCAGTGACCTTTGGGTTCTCAGACCTTATCCACTGCGCCACCAGCTGGGACCTAATGAAACTTCTTAAGTTTTCTACATGTATTTTATTATTAGAAAAAAATAACATTTTAAAACACAAAGACATAAAAATCTAAAAAGCAAGGCAAGTTAGTAAGAAGAGGAGATAATTTTTTTTTTAAGATTTTATTTATTTTTTTTATTATTTTTAGAAAGAGGGGAAAGGAGAGAGGCAGAGAGGGAGAGAGACATCAATGTATGGTTGCCTTTCACCTGCCTCCAGCCACAGACCTGACTGCAGACCTGGTTTGCAACCTGGTTATGTGCCCTGGCTGGGGAATCAAACCTGTGACCTTTGGGTTCGCAGGCCGGTGCCTTATCCACTGTGCTACCAGCCAGGGCAGAGAGAATTTTTTTAATGCGAATTTTCTGTCTATTGGGTTTCTTTCATTGCTTCATAGAATCCTTATAGTGACCAAGAAGTCTTCCCCCCAGGGAATGGTGATGGCAGTCGCTTTACTTGTCTGGTGACTTTCTTAGATAAAAGTGACATTACTCAGTTTGGTCCATGTTGCTTTGCCCATGGTCATGACATGTTTACCCTACTAGAGTGCACACCCCCCCAATCCGTCCCCACCTACAGCGTGTGATTGTGGGTGGCTGTCAGAACAAAGCTGAGGCAGCTGCATTATTTGGTGTCAAACCCAGGACTTTATCCAGCCCTGCTAAACCAAATGACACCACCTTCTCTTTTGATATGCTCACTTTGGACACTTCTGCAGTAACTGCAAAGTATGGCGCTTGATACTTTCCCAGGAGAGGTGCTGAATGTGTTTTCTTTTTCTTCACATGTTAAAATCTCTGAACTTTGGGTGGTAGATTATAATCTTAAAATTGTCAGGAATTTCTCTTTTCTTTCTTACACATAAAATAATACATGTTATAGTTTGCAGCATCATAGAATCAATAAAAATGAGTATTTGTGTATAGAGGAAAAGCATATAGTAAGGAAAAGAAAGAAAAATGGGAATTTTATTCCCACCCCCAGAAAAATGGGAATTTAAACAGCTAGAATAGTGCTCCCTAGAAGCAAGGTTAATATCTTTCTGTTCCATAGAGTGTTCGCGTTGCAATGAAGGGAGGTTTATTATTTTACTGTGCTTCTAGAGTCAAGGAGTTTAAACCAGTGATTATTTTATTTATTCCTATTTTTAATTTAAGATTACTTATTTATTTTTAGAGCGAGGGCAAGGGAGGGAGAAAGAAAGGGAGAGAAACATCAATATGTGGTTGCCTCTGGTGTGCCCCCAGTTGGGGACTTGGCCTGAAACCCAGGCATGCACCCCGACCGGGAACCAAACCAGGGGTTCCTGGTTTGCAGCTGGCACTCAATCCACTGATCCACACCAGTCAGGGCTATCTGTGTATTTTTAGAGACGGGGAAGGGAGAGAGAAAGGGAGGGAGAGAAGCATCACCATGTGGTTGCCTCTCACACACCCACTACCCAGGCATGTGCCCTGACTGGGAATCAGACGCTGCCCTCTAGTTCACAAGCCAGCTCCCAATCCACTGAGTCACGCCAGCCAGGGCTCAATTTTAAGCCTTAATTTAGCACTGCCAGCTTGTACAGTGAGGCAAAGGGAACAGCTGGACTTTGCAGACTAGTAGTCAACCATTACTTTGTATTTAAAATCATGGATATAAACCAAATTATTATTATTTAATAGTAATTGACTAGTAAATCCAGGTTGCTGACTCCTCATGTTATCATTCATCCTTGGCTATAAAGCGGCAGTTTCTGGTGGTCTGCCTGGTGTTGCTGTAAAGAGAACCTTGTGATTGACAACCAAAATGGTTTTTGCATTGTGACTGTGGGTCAGAGCTTCCACTTTGCTCCCAAGCACTCAATTGATCCTGAAAAGAGGAGACTTAAAATAAGTTGTCTTCAAACACCCATTTGCTAAGTTTAAAGAAACTGT
Source organism: Noctilio leporinus (assembly GCA_004026585.1). NCBI lineage: Eukaryota > Metazoa > Chordata > Mammalia > Chiroptera > Noctilionidae > Noctilio > Noctilio leporinus. The sequence continues at coordinate 23,908 of PVIW01001347.1, read as the reverse complement.
CACAGTAGCTTTATAAATAGTTAAGACACTGGATTTCTCCGACTCTTTATTATCTTTTAAAAATTACCCTGGTGCTATCCAGTAGCACTAGGATTCATGTATTTGTAGGCTACAACCATGGAGTCCATGGAGAGACCCAAGGAAGGGTGGTCAGGATGGTTTCTCTTCTTGCGGTGCTGTACCTGTATTCAATTTGTGCATCCTCCTCTCTCGTTCCTGTACCCGCAGTGAAGCTGCCGCCCATGCCGTCGCCACACTGGCCGAAGCCACCTTGCAAGGGGGGGGACAGATCGTCCTGTCTGGGGAAACCGCAGCAGCCGTCGGAGCACTTACTGGAGTCCAAGATGCTAATGGTAAGAGAGCATTAATATTTTATTGAATTTCTTCCTTGTTTCCACTTAAACCTTCCTGAGCTTTTCTTTAGTGGCAGGCAATTGATGCCTCAGAACAGTCTAGGAGCCTCTGATTTCCTTTCACTAGAAGGAGATGTTGGGGTTTCCCGGGGTGGGGGGCAGTGCAGAATGCCTCAATGATGGTTACCTAACTGAATTGCTTATTTGAAAAGTGACTGTTTTACTATTGCAGGACTTGCTGAGAGGTATTTTAAACTCTGCTGTAGGGCACATTTTGCTCTTACTCTCCCACAAGGTAGTCAGTGTCCTTTAGAGTGTGTAGCAGGGACTCCCGTGGTTGTGCATCATGGCTGGATGGCATGTTTCAACTCCCTAGAGAAAGGTGCCACCATCTCACCACAGGGTCAGCCAGCAGGCTGTGAAGAAGGTGCCTTTCTGGTTGATGCTGTGGGTTTTGCTGCTGCTTATATGTGGCCTCGCCAAGAACCTCAGGATGTGGCCAACAACCTGCTACCACCCTGTCCTTCTTTCCCAGCTTCTTGGCTCCCTGGGTATTGATGATATCCAGAAAAAAAAACAAAGGGAGTAAAGTTAATAGAACTATGGTGGCAAAAATTTACAACTCCAGCCCAGCTCTTTGGATCTACTTCAGCAAACTCTGGGAGTTATCAAGACGGGCTGCACAGGAAAGTGCCTCGGAAGTCTGGGTCAAAGGGGAGACCAGCCCTATTGTGTGAGACAATATATGACTTTTATTTTAAATTCTATATAATTAGGTTAAGTGGGTTAAATTAACTGCTCTTAGGTACTTTTTTCCAGTACAGCTGACATAGAATATTATATTAGTTTCAGATACACAACATGGTGATTAGACATTTCTATAAGGTACTCTTCAGTTTCAGAGATTCATTGTTTCAAGTCCTAGAAAGAGAACAGGTAATAACATACATTTATTTAGGCAGAAAGATCCTTAATGAAATTAGTGCCTGAGAAAAAGTCCATGGCACTTTTTTTAGGATAGTCCCTAAGAACTGAGTAAGATGTCAGTTGGGAAAATCTTTGAAGAGACACACAGTGTTGTGTTCTCCTTTGGAACTGGGAGGAAGAAAGTGCTTTTGTCCACCCCCCATCCCACCCCCCAGAAGAATAACATTGGAAATATAAACAGCCATTGTGGCTTCTGAGAATCATTTACTTTAAAAAAAAAAAAAAAAAAAAAAAACCTATAGCCTGCTTTTTCTACAGGGCTAGGGGCTTCCATGGGCTAACCCAAATAGAAAGGGATGATCTTAACCAGAGCATAATATAAAAGGCATCTGATAGCCATGTATGTTCAAGATGAAAGAAACTCTAGACAGAATTAAGGCAAACCTCCCTCTTAAGCAAGAATTCCACTTTTTTCTATTCCTCATCTGAGTCCTAATCTACCTTAAAAGGTAGGATGTCTAGCAATGTGACAGTCTTCTGAAGTGCAATTGCAGTGATCACTACGGCTCTGCTAAAAACCCTGCTCTGTCAGTTTGATAGGCAACTGTTACCCCTTCTAACGGTCTTGACTGTTGGACAAGAACAGACTGCTTTATAGTTCTGGCCTCCTCCCACCTTTCAAGTGGATGAATTTATAGGCCAAGTAGACCTGTTTAGCCGTAAAGTCGAATCACACTCATTGTTATTGATTCCTGGAACCTACCTCTTCAGTAACTTTGGGTTGTGTGAATCAGTTGTGTTGGTTTCATGTTGTGATAAGATGAAATTCTGGTCTATATCCTAAAAGCCAATGGTTCCCCAAAGAGGCCATCTTCAGTTTGTGACTGCCCACACATGCTGACTTCAGACCTGAAAGCTGGAATTATGGCCTTCTCCATACAGCTTTTCTATAGCCATTGAGACCATTGAGTTGTGTCTTATTTCCAGCAATTTAAGTGAAAGCCGATATTGCATTCATAAAAAATTTTAACCTAATTGGGGTCATGTCTGCATAACTTTACTAAGTGATCATCCCAATAAATTTCATATCTATCGGACACCATACATAGTTATTAGAATATTATTGATTATATTATCTATGTTGTACTTTACATCCCCTTGACTTTTTTGTAACAACCAATTTGTACTTCTTAATCTCTTCAGCTTTTTCACTGATCCCCCCAACTATCAAAATACTGTGTCTGTGAGTCTGTTTCTGTTCTACTTGTTCATTTATTTTGATTTTTAGATTCTATTGTTGATAAATATGTATTCATTACCATTTTATTGTTCATATTTTTTTATCTTCTTCTTAAAAAATAACCCTTTAACATTTCAGGTCATACTGGTTTGGTGGTGATGAACTCCTATCTGGATACTCTAAAAGCTGTGTGATCTTGGATAAGCAAATTAACCTCTCTGAGCCTTAACTATAAAATTAGGATAATGATAGTTCCATGCTCATAAGGTAATAGTGAGCATTAAACAAAATAATTCCTGTAAAGTTCTTACCATAGTGCTAGGCACAGATACGTCGTAAGCGTGAAATTATTATTAGCCGTCAACATAAATTTCTTCTCTATCAGTCACTCAAATGCATTAAGTTGTACAGAGCACACAGTCAGTTGCAGGCCCTGTTTTCCTGTCTTTGGGACAGATTCAAATGCTTACCTCGTGCAGTTAAAGAGTTTATGCTCAGAGCTGAATACTGTAAAAATGGATCTAGATCAGAAGCCCTTTTCATAACCTTGAGTGGAGGAAATTGAAGGAACCTTAATTAAAGGTGACATTCTGTAATAGCTCCTGCATTTGGCCCTATCACACTTGGGCAGGAGCTGCTGTTCCCTTCCAGCAGGAGTTTGCAGTAGTTAGTATGGCCTTTGTTCCTCCTAATGGCATAATCTCTCTTCAGATCTCACAACTGCATTGTATTTCAGCTTCCATCAGAAGGGTGACTTTCTTCACTTTTCCCTCATTATCACTACTGCCATCATCCTCATCCATTATTACTTCTTGCATGTCCTCCTCTTCCAGCTCGTCTTTAAAAATAAGAGATAAAATGCCAGTCCTCATCTTGATAAACTGGAAAATGCATTTCTTATTCTCTCTTTTTCTATGTTCTCCATTCTCTGGACATATTAATATATGGACTTGTTCCCAAAAGAGTCAGTGGAGATGTAAATGTTAAATTAATTTAGGAAATATGCCAATGAAACTCCTCCAAAAAGATGCATTAAATCACTTTTTGCCTCAGTATTTTAATTAAAATTTAAAGAAATAAATGTATTGGACAAAGATAGATTGTAAGAGTGCATTTTCAGTCATCATCAAGCACGATAATAGCTTTAAAAGATGTTGCACTTTCTGACACTACGATGCTGTTTGTACATTTAATCCAAAAACGGTTGCGTCCAGTGCCCCCGGGCCTTGAAGCAGGCAGCCTGTGAGCAACAGTATGTTGTATGAGCATTGAGTCTCAGGCTGCAGGTCCCCCTGAATGTCCCTAAAGAGCAGTGCCTATGGCAGCTATGGGTTTTTAGGCCGCCCTCTGTAAGAAAAATGGCCACCTTCTCCACTAATAGGGAGGCCTTAAGGTAAGCGAAGGATCCAGGATGGCGTCAGACCGTGCTAAGGCATTGCCTGTTCTGTAAGAAAGGGCAAATGAAGGTTCGTCCGTCTTACAGATGTTTCCCCTTTGGAATCATAGGTCTTTTTTTAAATGGAGGGGCTGGGAGCATACTCAGAGACCTGAAATGATTACTTCTTGGGACAGATAAGGTGAGGAGAGCTCTGAGCTGTGGCTCAGAAAGAGGAAGGGTGACTGGGAAACTGGCGCTGGGCTGGGCAACGCAGCAGTGGGGTGTAGCACCTGGAACAGGGGTGCTGTGCAGTGTTCCCCACGGGCCACTCTGGGAAACACTTTCTTTGCAGATCACCTGAGTCAGCTAACTGTTCTTTTATGATGAATGGTTTTCATTCTGGGAAACACATTGCTAGATGTCATTCCAAAAACAAAACCCAATTTTGCCCGATTTTTGTCTTTTGACTATAAGCGTTGCACATAATTGGATTGGTTAAGATCATCTTTATTCTTTCTCTCTCTTTCTCTCTTTTTTTCTTTTAACTACCGCCACTAGGCAAGCTCTCTCAGTATTATTTCACCCTCACCCAGTAAGGTGAGTGGGACAAAGTTGTCAGTGCCATGATAAGTCTTACCAAGGGCAAATAAATAAATGGCATCAAAAACAAGATCTGAAGGTGTGCTGTCCAATATAGAAGCTACTTGCTTTGTATGGTTATTTAAACACAGGTTAATTAAAATGAAATAAAATATGCCCTGGCTGGTGTGGCACAGTGGATCTAGTGCCAGCCTGCAGACCAAAAGGTCACCTGTTCGGTTCCCAGTCAGTGCATGCCTAGATTGCAGACCAGGTCCCCAGCTGCTCAAGGGGTGCAAGACGCAACCAGTCAGTGTATCTCCCACATCAGTGCTTCTCTCCCTTCCTCCCTCCCTCACCCTCTCTGAAAATAAAATCTTTTTAAATTAAATAAACTATAAAATTTAGTCATTTAGTTACATTAGCCACATTTCAAGTGCTCAGTAACCATGGCCTGAGGTACTGAAATTTTTATTTAATTTTAATTTATTCTTATTTAAGTTGAAATGGTTGCATGCAGCTAGTGGGCACTATAAAAAGGTGCATAGCTACCTTGCCCTGACAGTGTGATTCAGTGGATTGAGCACTGGCCTGCACTCCATCCACTCCCAGGCAGGACACATGCCTGGATTTCCGGCCAGGTCCCCAGTTAACGGTGTGTGAGGGGCAGCTGTTGATGTTTCTGTCCCTCTTTCTCCTTTTCTTCCCCTGGCTCTAAAAATAAATTAAAACCTTTAAAAAAAAAGAAGACGACGACGACGACTGTATAGATACGGAATGTTTCATCATTGCAGAAAGTTCAGTTGCATAGTGCTGAACCAAGGGCCATACCAAAAATACTATGGTCTTCTGGCAAGTTGTACCCCATCCGCACAGGGGCGGACAAACAAATGCTCCATGAGCCTCGCCTCCCTGTGACCTCCTCAGCTCATGTGTAGTCGGATTTGCTTTAAAAAAAAAAAATGACTGCAGTAATCTGCAGCCAGTAAACAGCTGGGCAGCAGGGTTGCAAGAAGAACTGGCCTATTTTTGTTCACTGCAGAGTTCCCAGCAGGAAAACCTGAGATGGGAGACAGTGGCGACACCTATACCCATTTCCAGGTCCCTCTAACCATGACCCAGGCCATGTGCACATTTTGACTTAGATGCCTCACAAGTGCAGATTTCTCTTCTTGGATACAGGCATTCTAGTGACTCCACCATAAGTTCAAATATCCAGAGTCTGGTGGGTGGGTCCCGAGACTGAAAGAAGCCATTGCTATTGGATTAATAGTTCCAGGTTTCACGATGATGCTTCCAAGAAGTAGTACCATGGAGATGGGCAATGGGGCCCTGGATTCTAGAATTCCCAAAGGGGTTTACAGTTCTCGGCCCCATGGGTGTTACTTGCCCGTGGCACTGAAGCTTGTCCTCCTTCCCAGCCCCCTTCATAATCATCTCTTAAAGTCCAAAATGCCTTCCAGATGAGACCAGGCTCATTCAGGGCTCACTCATGCCTTCCAGAGTAGCTCTTGGAGAGAAGTATCAGTGTTGTACTCCCCAGCCTATCCAGTCCAGAAAGATATGTTGGCTGTCGCGAATTTTAGGGGCAGCAGAGAATATTTAGTCCTCCTCTTTAGTGCTTAGGGCATCACGAGCATGCAATAACTGTTTACTACTGCTTGTATTAAACTTACACTGAATGGGAAGGGAATTAATCTCTAGGGCATTTGCTTTTAGCTATTCGGGTACACATTCTTAGGATCTGGTCCAGTAGCCTCCATTTGGAGAGAGCAGGTAGTGAATTGCACTAAGCACCCCTGGTTCAGAGCCTCTGTTACTGATGGAAGCACATTGTCCCTCAGGCATGCTGGGGCAAATAAAAGAGATTCAGTTCTCTGAATTACCAAGCCTTTCCTGTCACTCATCAGACAGAGCCCCATAGCCAGAGGGGTTTCCAGATGTCTGTTCTTTGGTGTCTTTGTCTCCTGTGAAGATGCTGACCTGTGGATACCTTCAGAAGGAGCAGGCCTCTGGAAAGTGTCATTATGCATTTCAATTCATCTTTCTCCTGGCCCAGTCTGCAAGTGCAGAGAGGATGTGTCACCTCCCCATACCATTATGAACTGGGATGGCAACGGCATTCATGTTATATACACCAGGAATTGCTAACCTAGGTTCTGCTATTTGAAGACTTGAAGACTAGAGGGGTGAAAGAGGGCCTTTTACAATGAAATATTCAGCCACTATACATTGGTCTCTGTGCTTGGGACTCATCTAAGCCATGGTCATAGCCCTCAGGTGTAGCTTTTAGATGCTTTCAATGTTAAAAGAGGCATCCAGAGTTGGGTCCTTGAGGCCCAGAGAAAATCAGCACGTAACCAAGCCATACTGGCCTACCTTCATCTACTCCTTGGTCTGGGTCAGATATTCTCAGCTTAAGGAAACTGATAAGCCAGGGGCATTCTGGGCAGAGATTCCCAAGAACATGCCTGCCATCTGGCAGATTGACACCATTGACCTTGGTCTCTTCTCCATCCCCAGTGTCCTCAAGGCCAAGTTACATGTGTCGTTATCTCATTCTCCTTCCCTTTAGGTCCCCAGATCTTTCTGAGTCTTTATATTCGAAAGACAGATTCTGATCTTAGATGATTCCAGCTCCTTGTACAGAATCTTGGTGCCTCATTGCAGGTAATATTGTGTAAAGGGACTTTTTTTGTAGCATAAATTCAGAGCCAGAATTGGTCAAGTTTAATGGGAGTCATTTCTATTCAATAACATGGATTGAAAAGTGGTTTTAATTGAGCATGTAAAAAGGGGGAGGGGATTAATTACCATTCACACAAGAACCAGAATTTCATGACAGGAAAAATTCTTGAGGATGAAGTTTTTAAGGTTCTTGGGTAAAGGGGACTTCCCTCTTTTTATTTACGCTTCTCCTAGGATTTTGAAGGAATGTCAGTGCTCTGTTATTAACTCTTAATAGCTTGCACATCACAGCCAGTATGGTTTGGGGCCCTCTGGCTCTCAGGTTACCTGTGTAAATACAGGGATTCACTTCCCAGATCTACCATTTGCTTAATAAAGAGCAAGTGTGCAGAACCCAGCAGCAGCAGCCTGGCAGAGCAGTAATCTGAACAGGATAAACATGCTTTCTTTTTGTGTGATGCTCTCTCTCCACCCTCCTGCCAAGAGCGGGATATCAAATGAAGGGGAGGTTGTGGTTGGAGTCAGTAAAGTGAATGTCTAAGTGGCACCTGCTTCATTCAACAGATCTGCTTTCCCGGGGCCTCCCACTGGACATCTGCTCCTGACAAAGCCTCTTTTCTCCTCCTGCTGGTCAGACCGAGAGCAAAGGCCCAACAAGGAGACATATTGGTTTGGCTCTGTCAACACAATTGCCTGTGACTTTATAATTACACCAAAGCATCATTAATAGAAAGACCTCAATTTAGAGTGTTACAGAGCCTAAATGGGGTTTTCTAAGTGAAATTGATAAAGACATCTTTTCTGTTGTAAAGCTAGCAATTGGATTTGAGAATCATTGAAGGGGTCTATATATGGAAACTGAGACACTCCTCTGAGTGAGACTACAAAGACCATGCTATCAGATTGGCTCATAAAGAGGCATCCAGTAATTATTCTGACTTTGCCCAGCCTCTCCTTACAGTTTGTAGCTTTTTAACGTATAGCTCTACTGTATTGTTCTCAAATGCTGATAAAAGTTTCTCACCTAAGGGGTGGGGGGGTGCGGTGTTAATAAATTGATGGGGTAGGAACAGCAAAGGAAAGAAAAGAACCATGATATAAATAAGGGAAATGCCAGGAAAATTTATTTTAGGTGAATGCAGAGCATCCAATTTCAGATTGAGTTTCATCTAAACAAAGGCAGTTCTTATCGTATTCTACAGCGTACATGTGACTGAAGCACATTTATGATGTGGAGCTGGCTCGCCGGGAACTCTGGGAAGGTTTTAGAGCTGTCCTGTAGCTATTTAAATCTAAATTAATTAAAATAAATAAAATTAAAGATTTGGTCCCACAGTTGCACCAGCCACATTGCAGGCACCCTGTAGCTGCCATGTTGGTCGTACTCGTAGACTGACTCCTTCCCAGTGAGTCCTGATGGGCAGCACGGGCTCAGAGGTCGGTCTGAACGACTTGGAATGCCCTAACTGCTTACGTAAGCTGTGGAGTTTCTACTTCAGCCTTGTTGGAGAAGGAAAAGGAAATTTGCCTGAATGTTTTTGGAGCAATTCTTCCAGCTATGTTACTTAGACTGTGATCTTAATCTTTTTACCTTTTTTTTTTTTTTTTCCTTTAAGAATCTCACATCTTTTCTACCCACTTTATATTTTTAGGAATGTCTACTTTCTGCTGCCCTACTCCCCAGCCTTCTCTTCCTTAAGCTCTCACAGCCCTGCTGTTTGACTAAAAAGTTCTTTTCTCATTAAACAGTGCGTCTGACAAGGGCATGTGAACACATAGGGGCCAAAAGTATGTACATGAATTGTTCGTTTTGTGCACAATATGGAGTGTGGACAACATGCCTGGGGAGGCACACGGAGCTGGTGACACCTTCCATCTCAGCAACTCTGGTACCAAGGGCAGGACCTTTCACCTTGCCTCCTCTATTTGTCAGTTCCCAGTAGCTGCTGCATGGTTGCTTTGACTCCTGGGAAAGAACATGTATGCAATAACACTACCTTGAATTTAGATACTGTCTTTTACCTCAAGAATTTAAATCACATAAAATCAGAGCAGCCCTATGAGACAGAAGTGGCCTGCTGGTTTTATAAATAGAAATATAGTCAACTCTTAGTTGCCACTTACAGATTATCTGCCATGCAGATTACTCATGACACATTTTAAATCCTTGGACAGTCTCACTAAGCAGGCCAGCAAAAGCCTAGTCCATCCTCTCCACCCCAACCAGCTGCGGAGTTCTTACGGAATACAAATTAGTTTTCATATCAGCTTAAGGAAGACATAATTAGGAAAGTAAGTCCGCTAAAAGAAAAGCACTCGTCAGTTCCTGGTCAGAGGGTAAGAGGGGAGAAATGAACCACGCCCCCTTCAGCTCAAGTAAGAGCTGTCAGATCTACTTTTATAAATGCGCATGCCTATAGCACTCAGGCCGCTGGTATATTCACTGAAGGATTTGTAAAACTTGCCTGGTGGGTGTCACTCTGGCCCAGTGCATTTTCAAAGCTCTGTGCTGCTGTCTGGCTTATGTGGCACTGCCGGTCGCCAGTGGATGCTGACTGAGAATGCCATAGGGAGTTCATCTTTAGAGGAAGGAGGAAGCAGCTGGAGGGCGGAGTAACAGGCTGCCCTTCCAGGTGCACATCCTGTAGGTCACCTAATGGCTTCAGCAACCATTGATGCATTTCTATAGATCCATTATTTCACTAAGAGTTACAAAATGGTGATTTCTCTGTCTCTTTTAGCTGGAATTCTTTTATAAAAAACTTTACCCGGCTTGATCGGTGTGGTTGGGCATTATACTGCAAAGCAAAAGATAACAGTTTGACTCCCAGCTGGTCCACATGCCTAGTTTACAGGTTCATTACCCAGTCGGGGCAGCGCATACAAGAGGCAGCTGATTAATGTTTCTCTCCTTCTCTTTCTCTCTCCCTTCATGGACCCCAACCCAGGGTGACCCAAAGCCAGGAAGGGTTATCTAGCTGGCCAGTCAACCCAAAAGTGGCCACTGTATGCAAAGGGCAGCACAGACCCATAGGAATGGGTTTAAGGCTCCATTGTTAGACTGTGCATGCCCACCTGATTCTACATCCTGATTGTGGGACCCTTCTTTCCTCTTCATACCCAGTCCCTTTTGTTCTCAACTGAATTCCTATGGCATCCCTCTGATTGTCTTATTACTCCAGTCTTGGGGCCTTTAAACCTGCTCACCACTTTGCAGGCAAAGTGATACATAGATCTTTGAACTAGTTTCAGTTATGTGAGATAAGTAAGTTTTGGAGACCTGATAATATACAGCATGAAGAGTAGAGTTAATTGTATTGTACAGTATACTTGAAATTTGCAAAAAGGGTAGATCTTAACTGTCTTCACCACGCACGCAAAAGGAGAAGAAATAAAAATTGTAACTATGTGAGGTGATGAATATGTTAATTAGTTTGATTGTGGTGATCATTTCACAATATATACATATATCAAAACATCAAATTTTACACAATCCCTGTTTGTCAATGATACTTCAATAAAGCTGAAAAAAGTTCAGAGAAAAATACTCATCCCCATTAACAATTTATTTGTGCTAAATACAGTCTAGATAGGAAAGCAGGATAAATACTTGATCAAAATGCAGTTTTTCAAGAGAGAATTCTTTCTCTGTGAAGATCAGACCCTATAACATCCATCAGCTGCCTACAGGTCTCACTGCCTACAGCATTCTGCCCTTAAGGGCTTTTAGAAAGTTTCAGTGTCTATTTGTTTTCTAAGTGTAGCTACAGACTGTGCTATGAGGGTTTGAAAAATCAGAACACCTTTGGTAGCTTCTTGGCCTTAGTCTAACCCTGTTTAGATAGAAGAGCAAGGAGGAGATGGTGGGCACATGGGGGTGGGAGAAATATTCTTTATTCTCTCTCCTTTTGTGCCCATTTGAAATTTTCTGCAGTAAAAACATTTGAAAATAATAACAAAAATGAAAATCTCTGCTCTTACTCGGTAATTCCCGATTGGGCCTTGTGTTCATTTCTATACCTGACTGTTACAAACTCAGCATGGTAGCTTTCGCCTGAGGTTTCCATTGTTTGGCTCCACTTTCTGTTTAAAAATATCAATAGCTCACATGTTGCCCACACCCTGTCCACTGGCACATAGATTTAGGAGACTTGAGTGTTGTCCTCACCCTTCTTCCCAGTGATTCTTCTGGAAACTTAGTAAACGCCTCCCACCCTTCTCTGTGCTGTCCACCTGAGCACATCCATGTTCCACAAGCTTTAGTTAAATACTTTTCTGTCCTGTTATTTCAGTTTAAAGCCCCCGTGGTCAGATCAGCAGGCCTTGGAGGCAGCTGGTTCAGCCCCACTGTGGGAGCTCAGTCCACGGGATAATAAACCACGGTGGCTCTGACCACTGAAGCACAAAGCCTCAAGTCCATTCGTGTTCCCGGCACTCCCATCATTTCAAGGGAAACCATGAAACAACTTCAAAATAGGTTTTATTATTTATTTATTTAAGACTTTATTAATTATTTTTAAAGAGAGGGGAAGGAGAGAGGCAGAGAGGGAGAGAGACATCAATGTATGGTTTCCTTTCACCTGCCTCCAGCCATGGAACTGGCTGGAGACCTGGTTATGCGCCCTGGCTGGGAATCAAACCTGTGACCCTTGGTTTCTCAGGCCGGTGCCTTATCCACTGCGCCACCAGCCAGGGCCTCAAAATATGTTTTAAAGTACATTTACTAAGAAAGTACTTTTTTCATTTTTAACATTTGGTTTGTAGGATGGGATGCAAGACCAGGCAGAGGACACAGTGACACTATCCTCCCCAGAGTAATTGCTATGAAAGTTATTCTAGAAAGGAACTTTTCCAAGGGAGGCTTGAGATGGTCTCGTAATTTCAGAGGAAACCTTGGATGCTGAGGAGTGTGTTACACCAAGGCACCTGAGAAACTGCTGTTGGCTTCATGAGAATACTCCATACTTGCCAAATGTAATACATATTTAATCCGTAAATCCCTTCAATGCACCCAAAAGCCATGAACTTAGAAAACACAGAAAAGGAAGATTAATGTCCCAGAAGCAGCCAATATCACAGAACTAGAACCACTGGGGGAGAAATACTTTCCTCTGTTTCCCCTTGTCTTACTGTCATGAGGGTTCCCTGGATCTCCTATTCCTTCGATACTGACATTCTTTTCATGACCTTCTTTCTCTTGCCCTACGTCCGTCCTCTTCCCATCTGGCCCTTGTTTGTCATGCGCAGCCTCTTCACCTGCCGCCCTGTGCTGGACTAACTTCTTTCCCCGGTTTCCTTTCGTGGCCTCCATTTCTGTGGCACCTCAAGCCTGTTTTTTCATATAATACTGGTTTTCCTTAGATGTCATTTACTAGTGTAAACTTTTCTTCAGACCTGCAAATGACATTTTTAAAAAGACTTCCCTCTGCCTATCACCCTTAGGAATACCCGCTGAGTGGGTAGCGGGGAGGAAGAGGCAAAGAAGGGGAGCAGTTTAGTCAAGAACCTAGTATGGAAGAACCATGGACATGGACAACAAGTGGGACTGACTTTGGGGGGGGGGGCAGAGGGGAGTAAAACGGACGGATATAATACAACAACAATTAAATTGAAAGAAAGAAAGAAATACCCGCTGATACCCTTAATGGCCCTTTTTAAAACTCCGTAAGTTACTTAGGTAATAACAGTCCATGCTTTCCTTCATTTCTTACATATTTATTCCCATTCTTTCTAGTTAAGGACCTCTGGTTCCCCATTTAAGCCACTATATCTCTGGTACATATACTTAGTTTTCATGTCTGTAAAACACAAAATGTATTTCATTGTAAGTTGTAAAACCTTTGGGTTTTAAGAATGATCCCTCTTCTACCAACTGCTGTGTTCAGTCGATAATTTATTTGTTTAGCCCTCTGTTTTACTCTCACAACCATCAATATTTTTCTTCCAACCAAAGATATTCCCATGGCCAACTTGGAAGGCCTTTGGGTTGGAAGATTCAGTTACAGCAAACAACAATTCCCAAAGGTTTCCTAGACTGTGAGGGCAAATGAAAGGCCCATTCTTCCTGAGGCCTTCTGTCCTGCTCTATCTTGTCACAGGGTAGGGAGGGGGAAGGGCGGGTTGTGGTTCTTGGTGACCCTGACCAGGCCTGTGGCTCTGTGCTCTACTAGGCCTATGTTGTTAGTTTCTGGAGGGGTTAGATGTTTATCAGCATGATGACATCATACCATGCTGTCCCTGATCACATACTTAATATTCTTACCATTGATTAGTGGTTTGGTCTGGATTATTGACTTACCAGTGCCCTGACACGGCTGCTATTTCATACGTAGCGGTGCTGTCCCAGCGCCAGTTCTGACCACATCTCTGCTTTTCGGAGAGGAAGCTGCCCGCCAGCCCAGCTGCCCTGATTTCATGGCTTTTATCTCTAATCTTTACATCTCTAAAGGCCTTTGGAGAATGATGTGCTTCCTGCAGGAGCAAATTGCTGCTGAAAGAAGATCCGTACTGTCTCTGCTTTCCTTTCTGTTTCCTGAGAACTTGAGTCTAACATCTGTGACCCCAACCAGATCGTCCAACCTCTTATTCAAAGTCATCTTTGAAAAGCAGCTGACATTTACTGGGTGCCTACTGCGTGCCAGGCACTGTGCCAGACTTAACCTAGATCGGCACCTCCAGTTCTCAGCAACTCTATGAAGGAAGTAATTACTGTTTTACATATGAGGCAAGTGAGGCTCACAAGCCGTTAAGTGGCAGAGCAGGGGTTCACGGAGGTCCTGACTGGGAAGCCTTTAATGGAAATAAAACAGCCTATTTTACCATCACATAAAATACACCTGGACCACCACACACATTTGGCTGCACTGTCTGAAGAATGTTGTGGTACCCTGGCTGGTGTATGGCTCAGTGGATTGGTGCCAGCCTGTGAATCCAAGGGTTCATGGTTTGATTCCCAGTCAGGACACCTAACCAGGTTGCAAGCCAGGTCTCCAGCCAGGTTCGTAGCTGGAGGCAGGTGAAAGGCAACCACACATTGATATTTCTCTTCCTTTTTTCCTGCCTCACCGCCCTTCTCTCTAAAAATAATAAATAAAATCTTTTTTTTTTTTTTAAATGTGGCGCTCTGTTGGTCAGAGCATCATTCCAACATGCCAAGATTGGGGGTTTGCTCCCCAGTCAGGGTACACACAAAAATCAACCATTGGGGCCGGGTGTGTTCTAAAATACGAAGTTGTGGAGAAATCCTACTTCATTTGGGAGTAGGGTGAAAAGCTTCAAGCTTCTTCAGGCGGTGGGATCCAAAGTTAATAGGAATGTGATCAAGTTTCTGAAAATCATGAAGAACATGACCAGTTGTTATACTCAATTATTAAGCATCTACTATGTTCAGTTTGCTCAGTAGTCAAATACACTGCTTTGCCAGCAACCTAAGTAAGCAAATTTATACAGAGAAAAGCAGTAAGTACTTGGAACGAGGTTAGCACAGAACTGATGCCAAGTGGATGATGGAGGCAGTGAGATCACAGGAAGGAGAGAGCCTACTGGACTGTTCCATCTGGGGTAACTCAGCGAACTGTGGAAAAGGTTAGAACAGGACTCACTGTTGGCAGCACGTAATTCCAGGCAGGGATCTGTCTGAGCAAATTTGTGTGGTGTGAAGGAGGTACACTGAGGGGACAGATAGGGTTGTAATGAAAGAATAGTGTAGATTATTTGTGGAAAAGGCCCGTGTAACCCTCAGCTGTTAGCTGTGTGGACTTCATCTTTCCCTTAGTAGGGAGCCACCAAAAGTGTGTGTGAGCGCACACGTGCACACATGCACACCATTAGGAGAAGTGAGTAGAGTAGAGCAGTTCACGGGTGATAAATCCCCAGTGTGCAAGGTTGTGAACCCTTCAGAGCACTCATTGGCACCCATGTTGTGCCACAAAGCCTCCCCTGGTGCCACCGTCAGAGCCAGACCACTACAAAAACCGCATGGCCTCTTGTTTTGCAGAGAAAAGAGCCAAGTCCCTTAACATGAGCAAATAGTTTGAATGTTCAGAACATGTCCCCATGTCCTTCACCTTGTGTGGAAATTTTAGACGACCCCTCTGACTGTTAGACTGCAGTGGGTGGAGCAAGGGCCGAAGCAGAGTGATCACAGAGGAAGCCGAGCTAGTCCAGGCAAGAGGTGATAGGAGTTTGTCTAGGGTGGCAGCTGTACGAGTGGGGCAATTCTTGTTTGTGTCTGAAGGGAGCGTGCGCAGGATTTGCTGATGGATTGCATGTGAACTCAAAGATGACTTGCCTTCAGAGTTTTTGGCCGGAGCAACTGCAGGGATGTAATGGCCACTTACTGAGGTAGGAAAGAGAGGGAAGCGAGTGACCATTTGCGCTCAAGAATGATACCCAACTGGTAGAAAACTAGAGCAAGGTTAGAGCTCATTGTCTCTTACAGAGAAATGTGGTCGCTGAGCCAGCAGTTCCTCCAGGGATTTGGAGTCTGACTGCAGTTTGACGAGGAAGTCCTTGCCCTGGATGGGACCTGAAATTCCTGAGCCACTTGGGCCAGCTCTGTAAACCTTTCGGAGAAGCCTAAGAGGAGAGGCAGCAGGGAGTCCCCAGAGACGAGCCCCCCCTTCCAGATCCCTGCTGGCCACAGTGGTCGATGGTTAGAGCATTTGTTGCATGGAAAGACACCCAAGAGAAATAATCACAGTCTCTGTGTGTTTTTGCTTTAAATAAACCTTTTATCTGTTTACTTTTGAGTTTAAGGATAAAGAAAGGGGATTGGATTTACTTAGCTGAATGAACTGTGAAGTTTCGTATAGCACTGAAGATTCAGGTACTAGAAATTGGGGGACTTCTAAGAATGTGCCTTCATGATAAAGAGCTTGCCTGTCATTTGTGAGAGGGAAGGACACCTGCCCTGCCTGCTTCTCCTGGTCTTAGCAGAAATCAAACAAGATGCAGTGCGTGTCACAAGGCTTTGAAAAGTGCTCTGCAAATGCCAAGAGTCTTATTACTGGGATTGTACAGGATCTCTCTGAAAAACAAAAAGGAGGAAGAACTTCAAGCCCCTAAAGTAGTACGTGAGGGGCTTCCTGTTGCCTAATCAGTTGAAATGACCCAGAATACAAGCTTAGATTAACATACGCCTTCTAGATTAGGGCTAATCAGAGGCAGGCTGAGCAGATGCAGGGACAGTCCTGGCCTGATTACTGTACTTCAGCATTTAATCACCTCTTCCGAGGGCAGCCAGCCGACTTAGTCCATGCTGGCTTTCCAGGCTTCCAGTCCCCTCCCCCTTCCCTCGCCATGGACATAGGCGGCTAGGTCAGAGGCACTGAGACAATTTAATTTGTGTCTAAAAGGCTGTGTGTGTGTGTGTGTGTGTGTTGGGGGAAGAAGAGAGATTGATTCTAAAATCCCCACAATGGGATGGTAATGCATTTATTAAGGTAGAGATAGACTGAAACTGCCTGTAGAATATAATGGAATTGGGATTTTAAGGCATTTGAGGTTTGTTATGAAATGACCCCGTATGTGGAATTTCTCCCTCCAGAAATCATTTCCGATGATGTAGTTGCTGTTACCAGGTATTTGCTCCCCAGACAGCTCTGTGTGGGAGTCATTTCATCACCCAGTTGTAGAGGCCAAATTTATTGTCCCTGGTTGTGAAAAAAGTACAGAAGATGAAATCTTTAAAAATGGTTTTATTTGGGTAAGTCCTGAACATAGGGGGTTTCATATTGCTGTTTCCCGTGCTGGGAGCCCTCAGTCTACAACAGCCTAATCACCCAGAGACCCACCCAGTCCAGTCCCTCAGTATGACAGACTCCTGTGAACCCTCAGAAGGCATGTTTCATTCGTGAGCATTGAAAACATGTATTAAGCTCCTGCTGATTGCTAGGGATGCAAAGATGGAGACTCCATCCCTCCCTTAAGGAATTTACAGGCTCCCTGGAGACGAGACATGCCAACAACAGTAATGAATAGACCCCGTGGCCTCCATGGAGTCCAGCAAAAGTTCTGTGAGAGCCCGGGAGTGAGGAGCCCAGACAGAGGAAGAACTGACTGTTGAAGGAAGAATAGGAGCCCATTCAAGGAACAAGCTGAGGACAGTGGTCATGTCAGCCCAGGCAGAAGCAATGGTGTGTGCACATCGTGGAGATGTGTGCAACCCTCAGACAAATGGCTCACCCAGCTGGAGTGTAAAGCGGATGGGGATTCATGGATCACCAGGCTGACTGGACAGGGGCTGACAGGAGGGTTTAAATACCTGCAGAGGGTTTGGACACGGTATCCCATGGGCCCGTGAGAGCCCCTGAGGCGCTAACTGTAAAAGGGCAACAAGGCCAGGGTGTGTTCAAAGGTCCCCTGGCTGTGGCTGGGTTAAACAGGTCCATTGCTGCATTTGAACCTTTCATTTTATTCTAGGGCAAACCTTCTAAGATACTAAAATGTTTGTTTTTTAAAGATTGTAATTATTTTTAGAGAGAGGGGAAGGGAGGGAGAAAAAGAGGGAGAGGAACATTGATGGGAAAGAGATTCGCCAATCAGTTGTAGGCCAGCTGGGGACCTGGCCCGCAACCCAGGCATGCGCCCTGGCTGGGAATCCAACTGGCGACCTTAGGGTTCGAAGCCCGGCACTCAGTCCACTGAGGCGCCCCAGCCAGGGCGCAATAAAACCTGTTTTAACAGTGTTGGACATGGACCCGCATCGTAGGAAACCAAATATGTCATAAACCAGGGTGAAAGAGCGTGCAGTCTGACAATTCTTTTAGTCTGCCTCCAGCCCAGCCTGACCCAGGGCGGTAACTCACAGTCAGGAGGCCTCCCCATGCTCAGCGGTCGCTGTGTTTGCAAAGTGGCTTGTTCCCCGTGTTTGGACTCTTTGCACCGAATCAAGCCCAGAAGCAAGAGCAGTGAAACGAGACTGACTTTTACTTCTGATTTTGGTTGCTTTTCGCCAGTGTGGATTCTTTAGAGGATTGCTCACTGGCTTTGCCATTTTGTGCTTTAGGTTAGTTCATTAACTTTGCCTGTTTTGACCAAACAGGAAGATGAAATCAATGATGATCATGATACCCTGGGGTGACTACAGGAGAGACCTGCACACGTAGGCAGGCCCATGCCTGGAGTTTCAAGGCTGGGGAGCAGGGCCCAGCTGCACGTTGGCTGAGGCCAGCAATAGACTCCCAGAGGCTATCTTGATGCCAACCTACGGCACATGTCAGACCTCTCATACCGTGGGGAATGGCACACAAAGCAGAGCCAGGCCTGGCCTTGAAGGAGCCCTCAGTCAAGCCTAACTACCTACACTGACTGGGCCAAGCCAGAGTATATACTATTGTTCCAGCCACAGGTGGCACCCCCGTTCCTCATTGACTGGGGCTGGGATAGAACAGGCTTCCAGGGGGCGGGACACCTGAACCAGGCTTAAAGGGGTAGGAGTGGGGAGTGAAGGAAATCCAGGTCATGAACAATTGAACACAGGCCCAGGGAAAGGAGTATGACCAAATGGGGAGTAGTCCAGGGTAGTCCCAGAGCTGCAGGTACCTGTCAAGAGTGAGGGAAATGAAACTGGAAAGATAAACCAGGGCAAATCAGGAACGGTCTTGAAAATCATGCCAAATGTTTGAACTTTATCTATAGGCACTGGGAGCCTTTTTAATATCACAGAATTTGAAACAGTCTGGTTGCTAGGGTTGGTGTGGCCTTCTGGTCCAGTTGGTTGAATACAAACTTCGGCTGTCGTGTTTTCACCTCTTCCCTTCTCTTTGCAGGGTTAAGCCTGCAGGCCTGAGCCCTCCGTGGCTGCAGTTTTCGCTTCTCTGATAATTCAGAAGCTCCGATGTTTGCCTTGTGTCTTCCACAAATATGTTGACATCCCACATTTATATGCTTCTGCCCCCCTTCACTATAATTTTAGTTTTAGGAGGAAGAGGAGTTTGATGTGGACATTTACTGTCTTATTTCATAGGAATCCTTTTTTTTTAATGTCATGTACAATTATCAACTTCCCCTTCTTAGGAAGGACTGCCCTTTGCTGAGATTACATGCTTCTTCCTTTCTTTGCGTTAAACCATCCTTTCTAGTGTGAGGTAATAGTATTAGGCGGTAGTTGAAGGTCTTTTTCTTTTTTCAGTGAACCCCAAAATGAATTTAAAAATTTTACCAGCCTGTAAAATCTAAAATCAGAAAACTAGTAACCAAGGCCTTTTTGTTTGTTTGTGTTTAAATAAGCTGGCTTTGAGCAGAGTAACAGGGACCAGAAGACAGGATAGGATTGGGGGAAAGGTTTCTTTGAGCTGAAAGAAATGTGAGCCCTGGCTGGTAGCACAGTGGTTAAGGCACCAGCCTGCGAAACCCAAAGGTCGCAGGTTCGATTCCCCAGCCAGGGCACATAACGAGGTTGCAAACCAGGTCTCCAGTCAGGTCTGTGGCTGGAGGCAGGTGAAACTCAACCGTACATTGATGTGTCTCCCTCTCTGTCTCTCTCCCATCCCCTCTTTCTAAAAATAATGAAATAAAATCTTTAAAAAAAAAAAAAAATGTGACACAGGCAGAAAGAGGGCTGAGGCAGTCGGTGTGGCGGAACATCAAAGACCGTGAATGGTGGCCTGCCAGGCTTCATCCCATGGGCAGGTTAGGGAGGCCCTGCTCTGAGGCATGTCCCCACAGCTTCTCCTAACTTTTCTTCCCCGGAAGTCTGTTTTAAAGACTAAAAATGGGATGGAAAGGAGGCTGCCTTTGGCCTGGGCAGTGGGTGTGCAGCTAGCAGAGGCTGCAGTGACCCCCTGAGGACCGGAGCTGGCCGCCCTGTCCAGCCAGCGTTGGAAGCCGCGCCTGACCCCCACCAATCCTCTCCCCTTTGTCTCTCCAGGACTGGTCCAGATCCCTGTGAGCATGTACCAGACTGTGGTAACCAGCCTCGCCCAAGGCAACGGGCCGGTGCAGGTGGCGATGGCCCCTGTGACCACCAGGATATCAGACAGCACAGTCACCATGGACGGCCAGGCTGTGGAGGTGGTAACGTTGGAACAGTGACACGCAGCCACGTCACGGCCTCGTTTTCTAGTCTACTTCAAACATTTTTACACGTATGCAGAGGTGCAATCAAATGGAATTAAGTCTCTCGACTTTGGAAGAAAGTATTGTTAACCCTTTTTTTAAAAAGGAAGAAAATGGATTTTGGAATTGCATTTTTTAAAGCACCACTTTTGATTTCCTGGGATCGGTGGAGTAAGAGACTGCGTGGTCAATTTCACTGTCCCAAAAAAGCCAAATTGTGGCAGGACTTCTTTCTGCGAAAACATATGTGTACTTAATGTGTCTGTATGTGTGAGTGTGAATATATGTATATGTGTACATATGAATATACACATTTACATATAAAAGTATATATATATGTGTATATATATATGTGTGTGTGTGTATATATATATATATATATATATATATATATATATATATGAAACCCGCATGGAATTATCTGTATGAAATTAAGGTGCGCTGTGGAAAACATTAATTCACCCAGTTTAGTGGGTGTAGGGTACGTGGCCAGACACACAGTCACCTGACTTTTGTTCATACCAGGGTCATGCGTTGAGCTACTGACAAACTCAGGTGGAGGTGACCATGGCCTTCACCAAAGCTGCCTCCCAGTGGCCACCCAGAACCCTCCTCACTGGGCTCACCTGAGGAAGGAAGTTCCTGGCCCAGTGGGCTCCAGGGGCCTCGGGGCCTGGCAGCTGAGCCGCTCCTCGGGCTGGCCCAGGGGCTGACCTTGCCACCGGCAGGTGAGTGTCCCTACAGCTCCGGAGCAGGGACAGAAGGATGTTAGCCTCCCATCTCCTCCCCTCCTAGGAAACCTTGATCTCGTGACTGTTAAAATACTGCTTTGGCTTTAAGGTCAGTCCGAAAGCAGTTGTCTATATGAACTGAAGATAGCAGAAGTACTAAGGGTTTGAGGAGTGTGTGCTTGTCAAGTGTGCTTGTGGGTGTGTATGGCAGAGTGGGAGGGGGTGGGGGTTGGGAGGGGAGAGGAAGGAGAGAGAGAAAAACCTTCAAAGACCAGGGTATACCTGTGGGAGCAACTTTCTTCCTCCTGTAACTTTCTGTACCTTTACAGAGAGGAGAGGAGACTGGAACTGACAGGGCACCTGGCTTGGAAGAGTGGGCCATCACCCTGGGGACGGCGCAGGGAGAGGGCACAGAGAAAGGACTGAGGGTGTTTCCTGAGCTCCCGGGTCAGGTCCTTTCAGAAGGGGCTATGCGCCCCTCCCAGGTGCATCCTGGTGGGCCGGGCCCCACGCAGCTTCCTCCTCACAGGTGTTGATTGGTCTGGGTGTTCTTGGTAACTGTTCAAGTCTGTGATCTCTCGGCTGGCTGTCTGCGGCTGTCAGCGCTGTGTCTCCAGTGGCTAAGTTCACCTGACTTTCCAGCAGGCCAAATCTCTGCCCCTTGAGTACAGGGGCAATTCTTCCTCCCTCCTCCCGGCCCCCCAAGTGTGATAGTGTATTTAATGTTTTTTTTTTAACGCGACATTAAAAGATTATCCACGTCTTGCTCAGCCTTTGAGAAAAGTTTCAGATTCTTGTATTTGCTTGTTTTATATAAAATTATCCAACGTTCTTTGTATGTTTTTTCTGTACGTAATCGGGGGAGGGGAGGGAAATTTACATATAAACAGTCCTAGTTCTACACTTTGTTATTTTTTTAATTATTATTTTTTATCGTCATTGTGAAGCTGTCCAGGGACTTTAAAGTCCGTGTTCCTTTGTGGTGAAATAACCTCCTAATAGTTTTGAGAAATTGCCAAGAAGAAGAAAAGCAAAACCCAAGTAGCAGAGCATGGATTCTGTGTTGTTTTCCATTCTGTCTCTTACTGCCTCATTCAATAAATAGTTAAAAATGTGGCAACAGGAAGTGGAACTGGTCATCTCTACAGGAGCAAGTAGTCTTCTAGGAACTCATCTGGGGTGGCTTGTGCGTGTAAAAGGCGCTTGTCCCCAGGCTTGGTGGCCTTTGAGCAGCGCTCCTTGGTGTCGGGAAACTAGGGAGAGCGTGCCCCCCCAACCCCATCCCCACCCCCGGAGCAGCCTCGGTGTCAGTTGGTCTATAAAATGCTGACCTGGGAGGGGGTGTCTAGTTTGAAGGATCCTAAAGATGGAGTTGTTCTTCTAGGGGTTCGTTGCATTCCACGTTAAAAGTTGGGATGGATGAGGGGCCTGTGCACCTGGGCTTTCCCCACATGCGTGTTGAACGTTGTGGTGAATTATCCTGGAAGCAGAGGCCCGGGCATCAATTGTTTCCAGAAGTCCTCACTCCTTGGGTTCTCACAGCCGACTGCTTGAACGTGGTGGCAACTGCCATCTTTCCAGCTGTACCCCCTGCCCCATCCCCAGCTTCAGGTCCTTCCTGACACCCCCTCACCATGGTTTTGCGCCCCCAAGTGTGTGCCACTCTGTGCCCCAGCCCGGAACGATGCCTCCTTGCCACCTCCACCACCCCTTTCTTTTTGTTGTTTTCCATGTTTGGGTCTGTATCGGGGTGACGACAATTAAGAGTGTTTGAATGGGGAAGGCCAGAGGTGTTTTCCTTAATGCCAGTGGCTCAGGAAAGCCAGTGCCACCTCTCTCTTTTGGCACAAACGACACATTGTTGCCTATTCCCACCAAGAGGGTGGGCCAGAGAACAAGGAATGATTACAGCTAAATCAACCAAACATCACTGCCCTTGGCCTCCCATGGAGCAGCTGGGGTATCTAGAGGACATCCTTTGGGGACAGTTTCTCTCCAGCAGTGCTTTACTGTACACAGTAGCCTTCTGTTAGCATGGCAAGGCCCAGATGCCTTTTCAACAAGTATTGAAAACTCTTCCGTGGGCCTGATGGAGACCACTGCTTCCATCACTGCTCAGGCCACCAACAGGAGCTGCTAACTCAGCTGTCCACAGAGACCAGGTAGGTTTAAAACAAAAAAAAAGGCTGCATGAAGGGAAGTGATTCAGGCAAGAGAGGAACAATGGAGACAGGCAGGGTGGAGAGTATGTGTCTAAAGTAGACAGCCTCACCCTGGCTAGTGTGGCTCAGTGGACTGAGTGCCAGCCTGTGAACCAAAAAGGGTCGCTGGTTCGATTCCCAATCAGGGCATGTGCCTGGGTTGTGGGCCAGGTCATCAGTGGGGGGGCGGGGGGGTGGGATGTGAGAGGCAACCACACATTGATTGATGTTCCTCTCCCTTTCCCCAGGCTCTAAAAAAATAAAATTTAAAGTAAACATTCCCTTCTACGTGCTAGCAGATTGTCCCCAAGCAGGAGGAATATGGACCCTGGAGCCCGATCTTCAGAACATCCCTGACTGGTTTGGCAGTTGATTGGACATCGTCCCACAAAGAGAAAGTTCTCAGATTCCATTCCCTGAGCACATGCCTGGGTTGCAGTTCCATGGTTGGGGCGTGAAGGAGAGGCAGCTAGTCAATGTTTCTCACATCACTGTTTCCCTCTTTCTTCTTCCCTTCCCCTCTCTCTAAAAATTATTATTATTATTTTTTTTTTGTAATATGGTACTCTTTATTATGAAATTTTATGTGCAAAATTATGGAACTGTCAAGAGATAGTCAATTTCTTTTTCTCTTTCATAGTAATAAAGTACTTTCTATACTGGTTTATTCTTCATAATACATCACTATTATAATTGATTATAGTGAGAATGAAAACATTTGAAAAACATTTTTAATAGAGTCTTTCCAGATT